>CM039602.1:7680356-8149808 GCA_022457205.1 Saccharum spontaneum | reverse complement strand
TATTTTTCGGTGCTGCTTGCACATACTCTGTTTTTATTTATAGAGACAATCATACAAACGTCAAAATTATCGTCCATACTCACATTTCTTTACTGAATAATCGATGATTGGTCTGTTTGTCGTGATTCTTTGATTCCACTTCACCATCGTAAGATTGATTTTCTTTTTGACACATTTGCATTGCTAACTAACTGAGCAGGAGGCAGATTATATGGCACTAACATGGCGCGCAAAGACAATAGGCCCAACCTTGCCATCATTTTATCTTGATGATGACCGCTTGCCGTTGAACAAGACTTACGGTTTCAACCTCTTCAACAGCAGCGAGTCATGTCTGGATTGGCTTGACAAGCAGCTTCCGTGTTCTGTAGTTCTTGTATCCTATGGTACTGTCTCTGTTTACGATGAAGCACAATTAGAAGAGCTTGGCAATGGATTGTGCAATTCTCGCAAACCATTCATTTGGGTTGTGAGGTCAAATGAAGAACACAAGTTGTCCAATCAACTCCGTGACAAGTGCAAGGAACACGGCCTTATCGTTTCTTGGTGCCCCCAGCTAGAAGTTCTAGCACATAAAGCCACAGGTATGGGGAATGGTTATTCTTATACATATAATGGAATACGAGACAAAATTGATAAGAAATATATAATTTAGTTGCGTACTTTTAATATGCAGGTTGTTTCTTCACACATTGTGGATGGAACTCGACACTAGAAGCAATTGCTAATGGCGTGCCAATGGTGGCAATACCACACTGGGCAGATCAGCCGACCATATCAAAATATATGGAGAGCATATGGGGCTTGGGTGTCCGGGTGCGCAAGGATGAGAAAGGCTTGGTGACGAGGGATGAAGTGGAAAGGTGCATCAAGGTTGTTATGGATGGGGATAGAAAGGATAAGTATAGGATGAATGCCACTATGTGGATGCAAAAGGCCAAGGAAGCCATGCAGAATGGAGGGAGCTCGGACAAGAATATTACTGAATTCGCAGCAAAGTATTCATCAAATTAGTTTTCAAAGTTAGTGCATTAGTTACTTCCTATCTTTGTGGATTATATGTGTTACTGTATGTTACATTATGTCTGGGGGTTGTCGGTGCTACTTTGTGATACATACATGGAAAATGCTTCCAGATATAAAAATATATATACTATCATGCAGCATTTGAAACGTTGTAAGCGTACATTTTTTTTAAAAAAAGAGAGCATTATCCTGTGCCTCGTAAATGTTACGTTCACTACAGGAAGACGGAGCATTAGTGATAAAATTGTGTGGTGAAATTTATCTTTAGCACTAATGCGCATACTATTTGTGACAAAACTAGTTTCCATCACTATTACGTTGGTAATTACTAGCAAAATACTAATTCGCCATAGAAAGCATCTTTAGTGGCAAATCGAGTGGTGAAACATTGTTTTGCCACTATTTAACAAGATATTTGTGGCAAAAAAGTGCCTACCTCACTGATATAACAATTATTAGTGGCAAAAAAATTATCGCCACAAGACTCACAATTGGTGAGAAAATATTTTGGCGAAATTTAAATTTGCCACTACTTGCCATACTATTTGTGAAAAAGCTAGTTTTCATCACTCTTATGTCGGTTATTAGTGACAAAAATATTATCTCGCCACAAAAAGCATCTTTAGTGGCAAACCGAGTAGCGAAACATTGTTCTACCACTATTTATCAAGATATATGTGGCAAAAAGTGTTACCTCACTGATATGGCATTTATTAGTGGCAAAAATAAATTATCACCACAGGAAACACAATTAGTGAGAAAAATATCATGGCGAAATTTAAATTTGCCACTATTTCCTATACTATTTGATTACACCCTCCATTCCCTTATACAAGGCGTGAGCACTTTTTTGGTTTTTACCGTAATAGTAGGCGGGCTGGCTAATCGTGGCAGGTAATTACTAGCGTAATTAGAACCGAACCGTTCGTTTGCATGCAATGGCCCCCCTCTGTTCAATACTGCTAGGCAAAATCTCTGCTAGACACTGCTAGCCTACAACGGAACAACCAATCAGGTTCGCAAGCCGGCGGCGCGGGTGATTAGCCTGTTTAGTCCCAAAAAGACCCAAAAAATTTTGCATAGTACTCATCACATCGAATCTTTGAACGCATGCATGGATCATTAAATGTAGGTAAAAAAATAACTAATTACACAGTTTATCTGTAAATGTTGAGATGAATCTTTTAAGCCTAGTTAGTCCATGGTTGGACAAATTTTGCCAAATAACAACTAAGAGCATCTCCAAGAGTTTGCCAAATGAGATTGGCATCCTTTCAATTTTGGTAAAATGAGAAAATTTGGGTTCCAACAGCTTGGCAAATGAGGTTTGCATTCTTGGCAACTTGCCATCCACCGGCCTCGCACGCGCAAATATGCGCGCGCGGAGCGGACTTGGCATCCGTATGTACGAGAGAGGTGGAAGGGCACAAAAATAATTTTGTTTCTCTCTCAGGGTTCCTGATGTAAGTTTTTAAGAGGTGGAAGGGCATAAACATAATTTTGTTTCTCCCTCAGGGTTCCTGATGTAAGTTAGATCTGGGTTTGGCAAGTGAATTATACCAAACTCTTGGAGAGAGACTGTTTTTTTACTTGGCATATCTTTTTACAACTTGGCAAAACACAAGATTTGCCAAATGAAAATTGCCAAACTCTTGGAGATGCTCTAAAGTGCTATAGAAACAAGGCCTAATATGTACGCATGTATCACCTAGCAATCTGGAAACTCCCTTCTCACGTTGTATATGGGAACAGATGGAGTAGTTTTTTTTTCTTTTTTTGTGCAAAATATTATTTTGTCATACGAAGCATCTTTAGTGGCCCAACAGCCCATCAATAGCAAGCATCTCGGCCGACGCTCCTTTGTGCGACTCTCGGTCTCACAAGTCGCTAAGGGCATGTACAGCGCGTTGTTTCACCCTTCACCCCTTCTGTATACTGTTAATTTTACAAAGAACCCCCCCCGCTGAACACCAGTAAATGAGGGAAGAGAGTGGAGTCGTCGTCTCGCGACACGACGAGCCCCGACGCGTGCTCCCAGGCCAAATCACCGGCCGGCGCCGTGCTGTACGGGAGGCCTCGTCCTCAAGCATTTGGCGTGGATCCGGCTGCGGCTTTCGCGCGATTTTGGTTTTGGGCGTGAAAATTCCATCCCCGCCACCATATATGCCTTCACATGCATCTTCTCCAACCCAAATCCTCCCCTGCGCTCATCCAAGATGTCAACGGCGGAGAGGGCAGCGGCTTTGGCCAGGAAGACAAAGGGCATGGCTGCGGCGACGACGACAGCCATCACCAGCGGTAGCTATCGCCACGCGGCCGCAACACCCTTTCCCATTGTTCACGGCCACGGCGCGGCGGCGGCAACAACTCCCTCGGTCGGCTTCGGCACAGCGGCCGCGACTTCCTCCTAGGCTGGATTTGGCGCGGCGGCTTGCTCCTAGGCCGGATTTGGTGCAGCGGCGGCGGCTTCCACCCTGTCTGGTTTCGGCATGGCAACGGCTGATTCGCCCCTGATCTATGGCAGAAGCTTCACCGGCGACTCCAACCATGCCAGAGGTGGTTCGAGCGGCGCTTCTCCTGTTTGGTGGGATGCAGCTGACAGTGGTTCTCCAATTTCTCCTGCATTTCGGCGTCCAGCAAGTTGGGATCGGTATGCTATCTAATTTCTCCAATTTCTCCTGCATTTAGTATACTGTGAATTGACTCAAGTAGTCCTGATTCGATTGCAATAGGAGATTTGCTCACACAGGTAGTACTAGTTGGTTTTGGAGGGTATGAGTTCAGTATGGTTCACTAGTTTTATCGTCAGTTCAGTTCAGCATGGTTCACTCCTCCTAGCTTTCAGTTTGCAATTGGTAGCCCAGCAGCTTGGGATAAAAAATGGTATATTACTCTGCACCTAACTCATTCGACAATATTGTCTTTTCTTTTTATATTCAGCTTTGTTGAAATGAAAATTAGTTGCTTGACTCCTTGTTATGCATAAATGCTTCCAGGGACAACAATTCACATCCCCCTGGTGGATTTATGGATATTTTGAACAACCAGGCCAATTTCCATTTGGTTGGTGCTCCATTTCTCTATACACCTTTCAAGGCTCCAAGATCTGCTGATGTTGGAGGAAGCTTTGCCTCAATGGATGCAAGTTTGCCCTCAGATGTGAAAATCCTATCAGACAAGCAGCCTGCTGTAGTGGATAGAAACAGTGAAAATGTTACGACTGAGAAGCGGATTATGTGGACACCAAAAGAAGACGAAATATTGATGGGTGCTTGGATTGAAAATTCAACGGACTCAACCACCGGAGCTGATAGGAAGGGCGAAGCATATTGGGGTGATGTTATTAAGGCATACAACAAGAACACCCCATTGCAAAGGAGAAGGAGTGCAAAGCAAGCCAAGGATCGATGGCACAAGATTAATAGGTGGTGTCACCTCTTTGAATGTGCATATTTGAAGGCTCGTAGAGTGTATACAAGTGGGTACTCTGATCAGATGTGGATGGATGCAGTTGACGAGTTCTATTTGGAAGAAAACAAAGATGAAAAGCTAGGACCCTTTGTCCTTAAGAATGTTTGGAAAATATGTCGTAAAGTGCCAAAGTGGATATCATACAATGAAGAGCTGAAGAATGCTCGTAAAAGGAAGTCATATCATCTCGAAGAAGACGGAGAAAATCTTCAAACTGAAGATGACATGCCAAAGCGACCAATTGGACAAAAGGCAGCTAAAAAGGCCGCTCTTGCTGCAAAAGACAAGTCAAAGGCAATGCATGATGATGAGAAATCAAAGGAATCCGCGGTTGAAAAGCTTGATAAACTCGGCAAGGTCCAAGAAGAAGCTAATGCAAAACGCATGAAGGTGCTAGAATTGCAGCAAAAGTTGTCTTTCGACAAGATTGAGACCACAAAGCTTACTCATCTAACAGCATAGGAGAATAGAGTCAAAGAATCTAGAGATTGAGGGGAGGAAGCTTGAGATGGAATCAAAGAAGCTTGAGAAAGAATCAAAGATGATGGACGCATATAACAACCTCATCTCTCAAGATACAAGCTCAATGACAGTTGATGAAAAGGCAGAGCGAGTTGCTGTCATGAAGTGTTTGAGGAAGATGCTTTTTCCTGAACTTATATAATTTGGTATGCCTCTAAATTCAGCTTATCAGTGTGAATGTCTATGATTTTTTAGTTCTGTGTTATCTGAGAATTCTTTAGTACTGCAACATGAATGTGATTTCAGTAAAAAAAAAGCTGTCTTTTAGAGTTAAAAACCTGTTCCGTTAAGTTGTTCTACTAATTCTTATTTCTTGCTTGGTGTGTACAGAACTAGCAGGGACCAGGGAAATGGAGGTACAATAAGGAGACCCTGGTGTCTTTCTGGACAGAAAGAATGATTTTGCTAGTAATCAGCTGATAGCATGGTGATTTTGCTACCGATCAAGTTTCTTTTGCATCGTGGAATGGATTAGTTTCCTGCGTTTTCTGTTTGGGCATTGCAGTATCATTGCAAGACTTCGTTCATGTCCTGTCGTATTTTTTAGTTCTATGCATAAACAATAGAGTATGCTACTCTATGTCTCTGTTAACCAGTACCTTGCCTGGCAATGGCAAACATGACTGATAAGCATGATCTTTTTCAGTTCTATTTTTGCAGTCATTTTTTTAGAATGAAACAACATGCCTTGTGAAGTACAGCGTGTTTGTCTTGTGTATGGAACTGAATTTTGCTTAGGCCAGGACATGCTTGTTCACATCTGTATAGAGAGTGTGAATGCTATTTTTTGATTGATAGTGTGAATGCTTCACTGTGGTATACAAGAGTTGAGGAGTGTGAACTCCCTCTGTTTCTGAATGTGTGAACATACTGACATGCAAATGAATCAGAGTGTGAACCCCTCTTTGTTCAGATTGTGTGAACATGCATGATAGTGTGAAAATGTAGTACCCATGCCCAGTACAAAAGGGAGGTGGCGCAGGAGGAAGTGTCAGCACCTCCATTTTCTATCTACTCAAAATGTCGCATGAACCACACCCACCAGACCCACCAGACTCCATCGACCAATTTGAAGATGCTGATGAATTTGATCCTATGGAGGTCTACACTGTTGATGACTTCATGGAAGAAGATGCAATCTTTGAAGAAATTATGAGCGATATTGGAGAGGAGTTGAAGGCCGAGATCGATGGAGAGCCATCAACTATAATTCGCCGCCAACTAAGTGCACCAAAGAGGTACATACCAAGGAGCTGAGAAGCAGGTCATGATGATCTTGTCGCTAATTACTTTTTCGCAAATCCTATCTATACCGATGAGATGTTCCGTAGAAGATTTCGAATGAATAGGCCATTGTTTCTACGCATCGTACAAACACTTAGTGATTGGTCTCCTTATTTCACCCAAAGATTCGATGCAGTTGGTAGGAATAGTCTTTCACCGCTTCAAAAGTGTACTGCGGCTATCAGGATGCTAGCTTACGAAACCTCGGCTGATCAACTTGATGAGGTCTTAAAGATTGCTGCAAGCACTTGTTTGGAGATTTTGGGAAAATTTGCCGAAGGAGTGATTGAATGTTTTGGTGAAGAATATCTACGTCCTCCAACAAGTGATGAACTAGAAAAAATCTTACAAGAAAATGAGGCTCGTGGTTTTCCAGGAATGTTGGGAAGCATCGATTGTATGCATTGGGCATGGAAGAATTGTCCAAAAGGTTGGGCAGGCATGTTCACACATGGTGACAAAGGTGTTCCTACTATGATCCTTGAAGCAGTGGCATCTCATGATCTTCATATATGGCATGTTTTCTTTGGTACCGCTGGGTCTTAGAATGACATAAATGTTCTAAACAAGTCACCATTGTTCATTCAACCAATAAAAGGAGAAGCACCTACGGCACACTATAATGTAAATGGAACACAATATGACATAGGTTACTATCTTGCTGATAAAATATATCCAGAATGGGCAGTATTCGTGAAGACAGTGACGGCCCCTCAATAGGCGCAAGACAAATTATTTGCATTGATGCAAGAAGGGGCGATGAAAGATGTCGAGTGTGCATTTGGTGTTGTTACAATCACGCTTTGATATTGTTCGTCGACCGGCAAGGTTATGGAAGCAGGCGGACGTTATCAACATAATGCAAGCTTGTGTTATCCTTCACAATATGATAGTGGAAGATGATAAGGAATCGATTAGAGAAGTCTTGGATTTGAATGAGAATCCTAGTGCAACAATAGTGCTCCCACCTAAAGTACATACAAGCGAGAACCCTAATCCATGCTTCGCAGAGGTGCTTCATAGAAATTCTGCTACCAAAGCTCGTCCAACACACAGGAAACACAAGAAAGATCTAATCGAGCACATATGGCAACGCTATGGAAGCAAAGAAAATTAGATAGAAGGCATTGCAATTATATATGTTATCATGTTGCTCGTATTTATGCTTGATATATTTTCTATCAAATGAAATATTGTAATCATGTCACTCATATTTATGCTTGATATATTTTCTTTACCATTACACTATGAATATTTGTAATTTTTGGGTTGCTTGTGAGTGGGAAATCATATTGTATCAAATAGCAACACAATGGTATACTAAAATGTTATTCATGATTGATCATGGCTACATATAAGCATTAAACCATTTACAGACAGTTAAATAGATGACTCCTGTCTGTGGGTTGTACGAGCTATCTGTTTGGTTGTCTGTGTTGTGGATTTCAAGAACTTACAGACAAACCCCCTGTCTGTGGGTTGTACATACCCTAAGGCCCTATTTGTTTCCGTGTTGGTGTCGCGATTGAGCGAGAAAATCAGAATAATCCCACCGAACGCACCACAACGAATGCGCATCTTGCAGTCACCCGCGGCGTGGAATGCGAGAAAATTAACTACGGTACATGATTCCCAAAACACGGCTCAAACCGCGTTCACTCAATCACGGCCCGAACACCATCCCAAACACCGCCTCCTTGAATCTAACAAAAAGACAATGAATGTATGCACTAGCAAGGCCATTTTCCTTCGTTGCTTGGCCGCTGCACACCTACTGCCTATGCTCACTTTTCTAGGTTAGACCTCCGCTGTCGCCACCTATGCGCAACCTCACTGCCTCGCGGATCACGGCGTTGATGGTTCGTGTCAGATAGGGCAGGCACGGTTGGTCAGCTCGTGGCGGTGGCATCACCAGGAGCCTGGGATGGACAGATAGGCAGACCACATTGGAGCATATGGGCTATAGGTACACAACTACATGCTGTTGACGGTCCTTAAGTATCAATTATAACTATCAAATAAATAGAGAAAAGGATCCAAATGAAACCAACACCTAGACTTAGGGTTTTATCTGACAGAATTCCACGAGTTTTGTTGTTTATCTATTTCTGCAGGGGGTTATCAGGAAATACGGAAGAAAGGCCCACATGTCGGATTAATGACGGGATATTAACCGAACACGTAATTATCTTGCATCTAGAAGACTCCAGAAGCCACGGGAACGAACGGGAGGCGTAACGGGGCCGGAGACAGGGCGCCCGCCCTAGTCTCCAGGGCACCCGCCCCCTCCTGTGGACCAATCAGGCTCCGCCTCGAGGATTATGCTCCACCGACCTAGAGGATCAAGGAAAACCGCACGATCAATGTCGGTTTGATCCAACGGCCCAGATTCATCCGAAAGGGCTATATAAGCAAGGCCCCTGCCCCTGGAGGAGAGGCCCTCGTCTCATACTTCAAACCCTAATTCAGGAGGAGAGCCTCTGATCAAGCCCTAGAGCCACCACATCAACTAGATCTCTAGTTAGCATAGCTACATAGGATTAGAACTAGAAGGAGTCAATCTTCGATTGGTTCCCGGATCTGTCAAGAGGATTCTTGGTAATTCCTCTATTGTTCTTCAATTGTTCATCTTTGTTCTTCAATATTATGAATATGACTTTGTTCTATTTCAATATATTGATTATGACTTTGCTCTACTTGATTATATTTGCAATTATATTGTTCTTAGTTTATCATAGTTATATGCTTGGTTTAGTTAGATTATAATTATATACATGCCTAGGATCGTATAGCGTTTATCCATGTGTACAGTGGGTGAATGATAACTATTGTGTAGACGTGGTGTCTATACCGTATTTATCTGCGATTGCACCCTATATGCCGGATTGTGGGGTAGTTCGCGATAGTGACAGCTTCGTTGATTCTTATATAGTCCCCCTCTCATGTATAGGGCAGGCAGAGCAACACTATTACAGGGGAGTGATTGCTATGTTCTTCATCTTCCTTGCTAATATTCACTATGCATGGATATAGTCTTTTCTCACCATGATTGCCAAGTATAATTGCACTAACTATGATATGCTAGACTTTATAGTTAATAATAACTTAGGGAATATCTTTGTAGTTCATCCTAATTCCATGCTAATGACTTGCTAGAATATCTGTTGAGGTGCTTATCATTATTATATGTGGCTAGCTGATCAGATTAATTATCTTTGTCACCATTATCACTTTACCTTTACTTAATGTGACATTTATACCTGTATAAAGAGATTGATAAATACTCTCGGTTATACATGCAATGATGTGTACTCAGCTCCATACTCTCATTCCATTATCAACCATGATACTTAGAAATCCCTTCCCAGTGGTAAAAATATAAATAACGATACCTGGAATACTTCCCGGTTAAAATGCTACATCGGTATTAATCTGTGCGCTTGCGGATCCCTTTTATTATTTATCTTGATGAGCAAATGCATATTTCAATACCGCGTCTCTCATGTCATGCTGGGGATGACAACTTGGCTTAAGTGGCATGAGGGATAGGTTTGGCATTTTTGGCGCCGTTATCAGAATTAGAAAACTAAGTCTACTTTTGGTAGTGACGTTAAGAATGCCCAACAAGCATTTTTGGCGCCGTTGCCGGGGAAGGTTGATTACTAAGTAGGAATGAATACGGAACTTTGAGTCATCATTTGCATCACTAATCTGATCGAGCTTATCAATTCTCTTATACAGTTTTACCCCTGTATTTTCCATTTTGATTATTTATTGTAGGGTGATGCATGAATAGAAGACATCTTCCAGACAACTTTGTTGACGATCCCGAAGCCTTATTCAGAAGAACAAGAGCCAAGCTCAAGAAGACATCGTCAACACTTCAGCACAAAGCTTCATCCAAATCTGAAGACCGCCGAAGTTTCATCCGGAATTTGTCGACTGAATTCGAAGCCATGGCGAACAAGTCGATCCGCGAGTTCTCAGCTCCCACTACGGACAACATCCGCACTGGACCTGCTGGGGAGATCGACCGCAACTTCGAGCTCAAGCCTGGGCTCATCAACATGGTGCAAGCTAACCAGTTCTGTGAGAAGCCACACGAAGATGCTAGTGCTCATCTTCAACACTTCCTGGAGATCTGCAGCACTTTCACCATGGCTGATGTCCCCTGAGACGCCATACTACTTCGTCTTTTCCCATTCTCACTGTTGGGGAGAGCGAAGCAGTGGTTCTACGCTACAAAGAAGAAGAACACTACGTGGGCACTCTGCTCCACGAACTTTCTGGCCAAATTCTTTCCCATGGGTAAGACCAATGCTCTCCGTGGGAAGATTACAAGTTTTCAGCAACAACATGATGAATCCGTTCTAGAAGCATGGGAGCGTTTCCAAGACTACATCCTAGAATGTCCCCATCATGGAATGGAAAGCTGGCTACTGATGCAGACATTTTATCATGGGCTCATTAACAGTGCCCGTGAAACCATGGATGCTGCAGCTGGAGGAGCATTCCTATCACTCACCATACCTCAAGCCACAGCTCTTGTGGAGAAGATGGCATCCAACCAAGGTTGGAATGAAGAAAGAACTCAGACACGCAAGAGAGGTGGAGGTATGCACCAGCTCAAGGAAGTAGACATGCTGTCTGCCAAGCTAGACCTACTCATGAAGAAGCTCGATGATCGAGCTGGAGAAAAGAAAGAAGTCATGCACGTCTACGACTCCCACATGACTTGTGAGGAGTGTGGAGGTACTGGACACTCGGGCAATCACTGTCCTGAGTTGCTGGAGGACGTGAACTACATCAACAATAACAACAACAACTACTACAACCGTCCTCAGCAGAATCAAGGTTGGAATCAACAGAGGCCTAACTACTCAGGTAATTACCAAGGTAACAATTCTTTCAATAATAATAATAATTATCCACCTTTGAGAGAGTTAGTGTCCAACCAAGGAAAGCTAATGGATAACCTGTCTAAGAAATTGGCATCTAATGATAAAATACTAGAAAATATAAATAATAGAATAAATAATTTCTCTACTACCATCAAGAACCAGATTAGCTTTAATAAAATGATTGAATCTCAGTTGAATCAAATAGCTGCTGCTGTTCCTGCTACTAACCCCGGTATACCATCACAACCGGAAGGACTAGAATATGCAAATCTTGTAGACATGTTTGATGCAGGAGATTACTGGAGTAACCCTATCGTGGAAGTAAGTACTGATCGTCTGCCGGTCAAGAGAGGCGATCCAGGACGCCCCGTCATCCCGATCTCCATCGGCATGCGAGACTTCCCAGAAGCACTCTGTGACTTTGGCTCCAGCGTCAACATCATGCCCAGGGTACTCTATGAAAAACTCTTTTCACAACCATTATTAGAAACAACCATGTGTTTGCAGCTTGCAGATAGGACACTGAGTTTCCCGAGAGGAATATTGAAGAACATCTGTGTCCGAGTGGGTTCCTCGTACGCTCCAGCAGACTTCGTAGTGATAGAGACCGGTTCTGATGAGAGGGCTCCCGTCATCCTAGGGAGACCATTCCTGAACACCGCGGGAGCTGTCATCTATGCTAGTGCTGCCAAGATCAGTTTCTACATCAAGGGGAGGAAGGAAACGTTTTCCTTCAAGAACAAGACCGCACAAATCCCAGAGCAACCCCAATATGAACCAAGGAAGAGGACCAACAGGAGGAACAAGAGCAAGAAGCAAGTATGGACCGAAACAGCTAAGATGGTCACTGCCGTGCACAAAGGTCAAGATCGCCAACTCACGTCACCGTTCTTGCCTAAGAAGGACGACCCAGGTATGCCAAGCATTTATTGCTCCATTAATGGGTCCCACTTCTACAAGACACTTTGCGACACTGGGTCGGGCGTCAACATAATGGCCAAGGTCACCTATGAACTTCTGTTCGGAACCATGCCCTTAAACCCAACATATATTCAGCTCCAGATGGCAGATCAGACATTCCGACAGGTCGAAGGTACAGTAACTGACGTCCCTGTCAAGAACAGACTTTCAGGTTATTGACATGGGAGAAGATGAATACGATCCACCCATCATCCTTGGAAGACCATTCCTAAGTACTGTCAAAGCAATCATTTACATTGGAACTGGAGAAGTCCACATGCACTTCCCCTCTGAGAAGGTACGTCTTTACTTTACTGACCCTAACTATGTATTTGAAGAATCCAAGCAGGTCAGGACAAGAAGAAGGCGGCGTAACCACAATCAGAAGCAACAGGTCATCAAGGACGGATGGGCAGATTATGAAGGAGAAGTGGTAAGATCTGAAGACATAACACTCAACCAACACTGTCCTGAGGAGACCAAAGCACCGAGACAGGTATGGAAAGAAAAGACAGTTGTACATGAAGAAGAGGCGCTGCCGAAACCACCGACTACGCCATCCACCAAGTCCCAGGACGACTGAACGAATAAGAGTCCCGTTCGGAGGACTTAAAAACACCGAACGCCTTGCCAAGAGGAGACTAGCAGACGGAGGACATTCTAATCGCTGTCAGGGTGCTGCCGACTTTCAAATACACCTCCGCCATCTGCTAGCTACATCAGAAGAGATTATGTCAAGATCCAGCTTGGGGGAGAGCACCTCCATTATCTTGCTAAGTATTTCTATCTTTATCTTTATATTTATATATACTTCTACCCTATAAAAATAAAAATATACATAACTATGAAAAAACCAAATAAAGATTTTGTGCTTATATATATATACCTATATCTTTTGCTTAGTGTGTTTTAATAAATAAATAAAGTGGCTATGCTAAACTGAATCTAGATAATAATAAAACTCTAGCATGGATATGATGAATAGTTGCTTTGCCTAACTTTCAAATTTGAAGTTTTCTCTCTAAGTTTAGACACAACTGTTATCATTTAAAGCTTGCTCTAAACCTGAACTTGTGGGAAGAGAACTTGATCTAAAGTCTAAGTTGTTAACGGATATGATATGGGAAGGTTGAGCTGCTGTTTATCTATTCCTAGAGATGCTAGAATTCTAGAGAATTTTATCTTTGAAAATCTTAAAATGCTACATGATGAGTTCCTGTATGATGAGAGTTTAAGTTCCTACCACAGCCATACATACATACTTGCTAGACTTTAAGCCATACCTTTACTTTTTACTGCTTATGAGCATTGAGTGTAGTCAAGCTGTGTAGACCCTTAGGAGCTTGTCATGTGGTTAAAATCAAGATTCACTTGCACGATCACTCATACATGCTGCTTCTACTCCGTGTCACACCCATTTTTAAGGACAAAAATAGGATGCATAAAGTACTTATGTGCGCCCCAGGTCATGATCGCACACACAAGCAGACAAATTACATAGTATCATCACAGTGCTTATTACATAGCGAATAAATGTTTAAGACATAGTCTTGAACGATAAATAATAATGTCTAGTAATAATCTCCAGCGGAAACTCCACACAGGGACACGGTTGACTGGTTGACACCAAGACTAGTACTCATTACGATAATCCTCATCATAATCTTCATCTGTTATGGTGGAAATAGCAAGAGTGAGTCCATGTCGAACTCAACAAATATAACACAGGGTTCATGAGGCTCAAATGGCTAGACACTGTTTAACTGCGGTTAGCTTTTAATGTTATAACTTTCATTTGAGTAGCATCAAGATAAACCACTTCCCATTAAAGAACCAATGATCAATTACAATAATGATAACGAATAACATTAACAAGAGCATAATATTAATCAACAATAATTAAACATAATATAACAATGGTGATCATCTATCTGTAAATGTTCCAAGGCCGCTCGTATCCGTGAGCACGGCTAGTATACCAGTTTTTAACTCTGCGCAGAGGTGTACACTTTCACTGTGAGTCATGATTTCCAAATGAGTGGGGAGATCAAGCCCAAACACCCAAAAACCATATAAAGCCACTCAAGAGTTCGTCTAACAAGTTAGGGCCATTAGATTCACTCGGCAGGCAGATGTAGAACCCCCCTTCCCTGTGGCACAACAACCGCAGCCTATACACACTAAGGACAGGGGCTCGCACTACACCCAACGTGGCAAGCCATTCTTACGCCATTTAAGGTAACCACTAACAAGCTAGAAAAGGTCTCTTGAACAACTAAAGCCAGAGCCATATAGCCCTCACAGCTGTACTATATATCCCGGATGATCACGTACAGATAAGTCCTTACGGAGAGTAACTAGAGCACCAAAAATAACACATAGGCTCTAGTCTCCTTTTAACAATAATTAAACCATCTTAAAGATTGATTGCTTGATCCATTAATCATATTGCAAGATCATTGTTCTTAATTTAAGCACTAGCCATAGCTACCCATATGCATACCCAAGGTTGACAAGGAATCAAGACATCAAGCACTAAGTTATAATCTCTAAGGTTGTCAAGGTAAGCATATGCGTATGTATGATAATTTTGATGAATAGGTAACAAGGATAGTCCTGTGTTATACTTGCCTTGATCAAAGCTCTCCAAATAGTACTGCTGACTTGGCTCAAAGTAATACTCCGAATCGTCCAAGTACTGCTCACCTTCTATACTCGATCATCAATCAACAACATACATGCATCCAATCAAACATACACGAAGCAAACAAGTAGATATAATTAGAACAGTACACCAACAGTAACAAAACAGTAATAAAAGTTTATAAAACTCTTCTACACGTTTCTACGATCACACAGACGCAAAGATCACCAAAATCGGAGTTAAAACGTAAAAGTTATGAATTTTCTAAGATTTCCTATAAATAAATAAATACTTAATTATAAACTCGAAAAATAAATTATCAAAACTAACTGTAAAATTATACTAACACGTAGAGTTCGCAATTACGAACCTAACGCAATTTGAATGGATCAAATCGGAGTTAAAACGAAGATTTTATGACTAAAACAATTCTAGTGGCAAAACTGTAAATTGCTGAAAACGTATTTTTGATTTAACCGGTTGAAAATATGTTTTCAAAATACAAAAGCGTAATCTCCTGGAATGCGCCAAGGACCGCGGGTTGTTTACTAAAAACCTGAGGGTCTCTTTAGAAAGTTTCACAGCGAAGGGGTATCTTCTATTTTCAACCGCAGATCTCAAGATGAACGGTTCTCATTCACTCCAGAAAAGGTCGGCGGCGCTACCGCCGTCTTCCCCAAATTCCACGGCGGCGCCATGGCCAGCGGCACGCCGGAGATGCCAAAACCCCATCTAAGCTTCACTACAGACCATGCGGATAGTACCAATCGAAAGAGAAGCTTCGTGCGACCTCACCTAACGCGAAAACGAGGGCAAGAGCGATTCGAGTCGATCGGACGGCTTCAAAGGGCGGACGGTCGATCCCCCTAAACATGGTAGAGACACAACAAGCCCTTAACGTCAAAATTGAGAGCACAAATGAGTTCGCAAAAGTAATCTAAAATCAATAGAACAACTTACGGTGGCTAACAACCGAGGTGGCCGCCGAATTCCCCCCTACCGCGGCTCCTAGCTTTTGCGGCGGCGGTTAGAGCTTCCAACAAGAGGGCTAGGTCACGTTTCGATCTAAAACCGACCGGAACAGCTTGGCTTTAGCTTAAATAGAGGATAACATAACCAATTTGGGAAGATATCCCCTACTTTGCGGATTCGATTTCTAAGCGGCGGTAAAAATCGTGACCGGCTCGGTTACGACTGAGGAAGAAGACGAGGTGACCGACGAGTGGGCCACGGTGTCAGCGACACAAGAAAGAAAAAAGGAACGGCTGCTGCAGCTCATCCGGCCAGGGCCGACTTGGGCCGCGCGAAAACTGCCGGGCCGGCCCAACCGCGAGAAAAACAGCGAGGGAGGGTCTTGGGCCGTCGGTCGCCGGCTGCCGAGCCTAACAGGTAAGCAGGTAAGTTTTTCTTCTTTTTTTTTATTTGTTTTCCAAAACTTATTTCAAATAGAAATTTTCTAAACCAAATCAAATGAAATAAATTTCACACCACAAAGTAAAATAAATGCAGCAGCATGAATGCAACACAAACTTATTTTATTATTATTTTAGTTTTGTAATTATTTATCACCTAACTTATTCCAATTTTGTTATCTCAAAATTTGGGTGTTACAAATTCTTCCCCGCTTAAAAGAATCTCGTCCTCGAGATTGGATTGCTTACTCAAACAACTGCGGATATGATTTCCTCAATTCATCCTCTCTTTCCCAAGTTGCCTCTGCCTCTGAATATCGATTCCACTGTACTTTACACATCTTAATAACCCGACTTCGAGTAACCCTCTCAGCAGTCTCTAAAATCTTAATCGGAATCTCTTCATATGTAAGATCCTCCTTAACAGTCAATTCTTCCAAAGGTATCTGCTCCTCAGGCACCCTCAAACACTTCTTAAGTTGTGAAACATGAAACACATCATGCACCCCAGATAAATTCTCAGGCAACTCTAATTGGTAAGCAACCTCCCCATGTCTAGCAATAACTTTAAATGGTCCAACATACCTTGGTGCTAGTTTACCTTTCATGTTAAATCTCTTCACACTTCTCATAGGTGACACCTTCAAATAAACATAATCACCTACTTCAAAAACTAGATCTCTTCTCCTATTATCAGCATAACTCTTCTGACGAGACTGTGCCACTCTCAAATTCTCACGAATCACTCGCACTTGATCTTTTGCGTTTCTAAGAACATCTGTACCAAACACCTGAGATTCACCTGTCTGATCCCAAAACAATGGAGTTCTACACTTACGTCCATACAAAGCTTCAAACGGTGCCATCTTAAGACTCTGTTGATAACTATTATTGTAAGAAAATTCTGCATAAGGCAAACTCTTATCCCAACTAGTTCCATATTGCAATGCACAGGCTCTCAACATATCCTCTAATACCTGGTTGGTCCTTTCAGTCTGTCCATCTGTCTGTGGATGATATGCTGTACTAAAATTCAATTTAGTTCCTAAAGATTCATGCACAGCTTGCCAAAAGTGCGATGTAAACTGCGATCCTCGATCAGATACAATCTTCTTTGGTACTCCATGCAAACATACTATTCTCTCCATATACAAGGTAGCTAATTGTACTCCCGTGTAATTAGTCTTGACTGGAATAAAATGAGCAACTTTAGTCAACCTATCCACTATCACCCAAATAGAATCATAACCTCTCTGAGTACGCGGTAACCCCACTATAAAGTCCATACCAACTTCCTCCCACTTCCATTCAGGAATTTTTATTGGTTGCAACAATCCAGCAGGTCTCAGATGCTCTGCTTTCACCCTCTGACAAGTATCACACAATGCCACATACTCAGCCACATCTCGCTTTAATCCAACCCACCAATATTTCTGTTTAAGATCCAAATACATCTTAGTACTACCAGGATGAATAGAATAAGCTGACTCATGAGCTTCACGAAGAATTGCCTGTCTAATAGCCTGATCCTCAGGTACACACAGCCTCTTTCCAAACCACAAAATTCCATTATCATCCATTCTAAAGCCTGGTGACTTACCAATCACTATATCCTCTGCTATCTTCTTTAGTTTCTCATCCTTCAATTGACCCTTATAGATCTCTTGCTCTAAAGTAGGCTCTATTACTAATTCCATTGCATTAGTAACAATTCCCAAGTTCAAATATTCAAATTCAGCACATAACTCACTAGTCATAGACAATGTTCTTATCTCATTGGCATAACTCTTCCTACTAAGAGCATCAGCTACTACATTAGCCTTACCAGGATGATAGTGTATCTCAATATCATAATCCTTAATCAACTCTAACCATCTGCGTTGCCTCAAATTCAGATCTGACTGAGTGAAAATATACTTCAAACTCTTATGATCAGTGTATATATCACTCTTATGTCCAATCAAATAATGTCTCCAAATTTTTAAAGCATGAACAACAGCTGCTAACTCCAAATCATGTGTAGGATAATTCAACTCATGCTTTCTCAACTGTCTAGATGCATAAGCCACAACTCTGCCTTCTTGCATAAGAACACATCCCAAACCTTGACGAGAAGCATCACAATAAATGGAAAACTTCTTACTCAAATCTGGTAAAACCAAAACAGGCGCTGTAGTCAACCTCTTCTTCAACTCCTCAAAACTAGCTTGACATTTATCAGACCACACAAATTTAGCATTCTTTTCTAACAGAGATGTCATAGGTTTAGCAAGTTTAGAAAACCCTTCAATGAATCGTCTGTAATATCCAGCTAAACCCAAGAAACTGCGAATCTCACTAACATCTGTAGGTGGTTTCCAATTCAATACATCCTTCACCTTGCCTGGATCCACCGATATACCTCCATTAGAAACAATATGACCAAGAAAAGAAACTTCCTTCAACCAAAACTCACATTTACTTCGCTTCGCATATAGTTTATGCTCTCTAAGCTTCTGCAGTACCAATCTCAAATGTTCAGCATGCTCTACCTCTGTCTTGGAAAATACTAGTATATCATCGATAAATACCACCACAAACTTATCCAAGTATTCCATGAACACCTTATTCATCATGTACATAAAGTATGCAGGTGCATTGGTCAATCCAAATGACATAACAGTATACTCATACAATCCATACCTTGTAGTAAAAGCTGTCTTTGGAATATCAGAGGCATGAATCTTCAACTGATGATATCCAGAACGTAAATCAATCTTAGAAAACACACAAGCACCTCTCAACTGATCAAACAAATCATCAATCCGGGGCAAAGGATACTTATTCTTGATAGTTACTTCATTTAGCGACCGATAATCAACACACATCCTCTGACCACCATCTTTCTTATCAACAAAAATAACTGGTGCTCCCCAAGGTGATGAACTAGGTCGAATAAAACCTTTTTCTTGTAATTCTTTAATTTGTTTCTTAAGTTCTTCTAATTCATCTACTCCCATCCTATATGGTCGTTTGGCTATAGGTGCAGTTCCAGGTAATAATTCAATAAGAAATTCAATGTCTCGGTCAGGTGGCATACCTGGCAATTCATCAGGGAAGACATCCGGAAATTCCTCAATCACTGAATTCTCATTAATAGTATCTTCAATCTGATTCACCACCGCGGTTGGTTGCTTCTGCATTGCTACATCCACATTGATTTTATCTCCATTAGGCGCAGTCACAACTACCACTTTCTGCTGACACTGAATCTCTGCCTGATTTTGCTTCATCCAGTCCATACCCAATATCACATCAATCCCAGATGTTCGCAACACTATAGGAGTTATCTTAAACTCTACCCCCCTTAATACCATACTAATTGGAAGGCAACGATTACTGGTTTGCATGGTACCTCCAGGTGAATTTACTAAGAGAGGTTCTTTCATAGCTAGCATGGGTATACTATGCATTTTAACAAAAATATTGGATATGAATGTATGAGATGCTCCAGAGTCAAAAAGAACAGTTGCGGGAGTGGAATGTACATTGAACGTACCAATCATAACTTATGGTGCACCATGAGCTGTATCAGAAGACACGTGATTCACCCTTCCAGTACCCGTTTGCCTCTGGTTGCTCTTCTGGCTCTGAGGAGTCTGTTGGTTCTGCTTCTCAGGACAATTATAAGACAAATGGCCCTCTTTACCACAGACAAAGCATCTAATAGGAGTACTGGGAGAATTATTCTTCATGGGGGTAGCATTAGGATTTCCAGTGCGAGGAGTCTGTTGCCCAGTCTGCTGATACTGTTGACGCTGTGGATATGATGAACGCTGTTGCGACTGATTGTTTTGCCAATTTTGAGACCACTTCTGATTTGAATTGCGATTCCACTGGCTAACCGGTCCCTGAAACTTCTGATGAAAGCCATGCTGAGAATTTGTGCGTTGACGGTTGTTGCTTCCTGAGCCTTGCACCTTCATCTTTCTCTTTCTATCCATCTCCCTACGCTCATTATCCAGCACAATAGCCTTGTTCACCAGCTCTTGAAAACTAGCATAGTTATTCCCTTTCAGCTGCAAGCGAAGATCATAATAAATTCCCTTCAAGAAAAGACGCTGCCTGTCTGCATCTTCCCTAACTTCATTGGGAGCATAGCGAGCCAACTGGGTAAACCTGTCATGATATTCACTCACACTCATCTGTCCCATCCTCAGGTTTCTGAATTCTTCCTGCTTCAGCTCAATTATACCTTCACGAATATGACGAGCTCGAAAATCTCTAACAAACTCATTCCAAGTGATAGGAGGAGCATTGGCAGGGCGTGCAGCCTGGTACGACTCCCACCAAGTCTGAGCTGTTCCTTGTAACTGACCAGATGCATACAACACCTTCTCCATATCATTGCATTGGGCTATGTTCAGCTGTTTCTCCACTGCCCTCACCCAATCATCTGCTTCTAAAGGATCAGCAGCATGAGAAAACACTGGAGGGCGTCCCTTCAAAAATTCTCCACGCTTATCCCTTACTTGAACAGGTGGTGGTCCTCCAACAGGGGGATTGTTCTGCATATGCTGCATAAACATCTGCATCAGCTGATTCTGAGTTTGCATGAGTTCCTCCATAGTAACGGGTGGATTAGCACCCCCACGACCTCTGCCACGACCTCTGCCTGACATCTGTTTCCAAAACACAGAAGATAGAATTCAGTACAACCTGAGATGATGTATACAATAGATAAACAAAATCTGATTTTCTGGGCGAACTCCAATTTCAGCAACTCAGTAAAACTGTCATATCTCGAGCTACAGACGTCCAAATCAGATGATCTTTATATGGTTGGAAAGCTTATAAAATTATCTACAACTCGTATTCACAACACTTTTTCTGATTCGGTCAATAAATTGGTCAAAAACTGAACTTAACAGAAACTGTTCCCGAATTCCAGACTGTGCAGTAACTCCAACTTGAAACAGGTATATCTCTTAACTCATAATAGATATTAAGGTGATTCTTGTGGGATTGGAAAGATACAGAAGTCTAATTATTCCCAGTAAAATTTCTTAAATTTCCCATGAACGGATTTTAAGTTATTTCTAAAACATCCCGGACTGATCCAGAAATCAGCAAAGGACAGAACTAAGTTAACCTCATGTTCACTAATATATCTTGATCAAACTTAATATTCTTAATAATAGAATTTGTAAGCATGTCAACAAAACTCCAGCACACATTACAAAGATCCAAATCACACATTATCATAATAACAATCCACCAATCACACAATTGTTCACACCACAAACTGACTCTTAAAACAATCCAAACTCGAAATTAACTCGCAACTACTATCGTTCTTATTACATAGGGATTTTTCCTATTTCCTAATTAAGCTTCTCATAAATCTTAGGACGACCTAACTCCGCCCTTAATTGGTCAATCTCCTTGTAAGCTTGCTCCTTAAGTTCCTTTTCCTTCAGCAACTCATCCTTCAGGTCCGCTTCATGAAGAGCCAATTCACGAGCTAATGCCACCGTAGCTTGCAAAGTCAAGGAGGAATCATCTGCAAGTGGCACGGTCCAAATTCCCTTGTCATGCAAGAAACAAGGAAAGTGCCGAAGTGCACCCTTTAGCGTCTTGTCCGAGCGTAGACCATGGTAGTAAACAAATGCATTGAAAGCGACATCCTCCATGCTTGTCTCCACGATTGCCCGGCTCACTCGGGTAATAAACTTTGACTCCACCTTAGGCTCCTTAGTGGTAGGGTCCCTTTTCTTGACCCATAACTCCGTCTTCCAATAGGAATCCATCCATGGATGACTATACTCCACACTGCGATACTCTAAAGTAGCCTCCCAGTCGTAGTAGTAGTTGTCCAAGGTTCTTGTCAACATGTCATGGAAGAAAGCATCAGCCTTAGGGACCATGATATGAAACTTCGTAGTCCACCCCATAACTACATCCTCCATAGGTGTATCACCAACTCTTGATTCAGCATCAGATAGCTCTTGATCACCCTCTTCCTTTGGCTCCTGGGGTTTGAAACGTGCAACATATTGTGCAGCTGACAAACGGGGATGAGGAGGCATCTACAAGATTTAGACATAGATTAGATAGAATCAATGTATTTTCGCAATAGAATAAAGTAGAGGAAGCATAAAACTTTAGTAATTAACAAGGTGAAAAGAAAAAGCATGAATTAAGTGAAGTATGGATGCTATCAACGACCATTCTAACTAGGCTTGCGTCCTACAGTCAACACGGCTCTGATACCAATCTGTCACACCCATTTTTAAGGACAAAAATAGGATGCATAAAGTACTTATGTGCGCCCCAGGTCATGATCGCACACACAAGCAGACAAATTACATAGTATCATCACAGTGCTTATTACATAGCGAATAAATGTTTAAGACATAGTCTTGAACGATAAATAATAATGTCTAGTAATAATCTCCAGCGGAAACTCCACACAGGGACACGGTTGACTGGTTGACACCAAGACTAGTACTCATTACGATAATCCTCATCATAATCTTCATCTGTTATGGTGGAAATAACAAGAGTGAGTCCATGTCGAACTCAACAAATATAACACAGGGTTCATGAGGCTCAAATGGCTAGACACTGTTTAACTGCGGTTAGCTTTTAATGTTATAACTTTCATTTGAGTAGCATCAAGATAAACCACTTCCCATTAAAGAACCAATGATCAATTACAATAATGATAACGAATAACATTAACAAGAGCATAATATTAATCAACAATAATTAAACATAATATAACAATGGTGATCATCTATCTGTAAATGTTCCAAGGCCGCTCGTATCCGTGAGCACGGCTAGTATACCAGTTTTTAACTCTGCGCAGAGGTGTACACTTTCACTGTGAGTCATGATTTCCAAATGAGTGGGGAGATCAAGCCCAAACACCCAAAAACCATATAAAGCCACTCAAGAGTTCGTCTAACAAGTTAGGGCCATTAGATTCACTCGGCAGGCAGATGTAGAACCCCCCTTCCCTGTGGCACAACAACCGCAGCCTATACACACTAAGGACAGGGGCTCGCACTACACCCAACGTGGCAAGCCATTCTTACGCCATTTAAGGTAACCACTAACAAGCTAGAAAAGGTCTCTTGAACAACTAAAGCCAGAGCCATATAGCCCTCACAGCTGTACTGTATATCCCGGATGATCACGTACAGATAAGTCCTTACGGAGAGTAACTAGAGCACCAAAAATAACACATAGGCTCTAGTCCCCTTTTAACAATAATTAAACCATCTTAAAGATTGATTGCTTGATCCATTAATCATATTGCAAGATCATTGTTCTTAATTTAAGCACTAGCCATAGCTACCCATATGCATACCCAAGGTTGACAAGGAATCAAGACATCAAGCACTAAGTTATAATCTCTAAGGTTGTCAAGGTAAGCATATGCGTATGTATGATAATTTTGATGAATAGGTAACAAGGATAGTCCTGTGTTATACTTGCCTTGATCAAAGCTCTCCAAATAGTACTGCTGACTTGGCTCAAAGTAATACTCCGAATCGTCCAAGTACTGCTCACCTTCTATACTCGATCATCAATCAACAACATACATGCATCCAATCAAACATACACGAAGCAAACAAGTAGATATAATTAGAACAGTACACCAACAGTAACAAAACAGTAATAAAAGTTTATAAAACTCTTCTACACATTTCTACGATCACACAGACGCAAAGATCACCAAAATCGGAGTTAAAACGTAAAAGTTATGAATTTTCTAAGATTTCCTATAAATAAATAAATACTTAATTATAAACTCGAAAAATAAATTATCAAAACTAACTGTAAAATTATACTAACACGTAGAGTTCGCAATTACGAACCTAACGCAATTTGAATGGATCAAATCGGAGTTAAAACGAAGATTTTATGACTAAAACAATTCTAGTGGCAAAACTGTAAATTGCTGAAAACGTATTTTTGATTTAACCGGTTGAAAATATGTTTTCAAAATACAAAAGCGTAATCTCCTGGAATGCGCCAAGGACCGCGGGTTGTTTACTAAAAACCTGAGGGTCTCTTTAGAAAGTTTCACAGCGAAGGGGTATCTTCTATTTTCAACCGCAGATCTCAAGATGAACGGTTCTCATTCACTCCAGAAAAGGTCGGCGGCGCTACCGCCGTCTTCCCCAAATTCCACGGCGGCGCCATGGCCAGCGGCACGCCGGAGATGCCAAAACCCCATCTAAGCTTCACTACAGACCATGCGGATAGTACCAATCGAAAGAGAAGCTTCGTGCGACCTCACCTAACGCGAAAACGAGGGCAAGAGCGATTCGAGTCGATCGGACGGCTTCAAAGGGCGGACGGTCGATCCCCCTAAACATGGTAGAGACACAACAAGCCCTTAACGTCAAAATTGAGAGCACAAACGAGTTCGCAAAAGTAATCTAAAATCAATAGAACAACTTACGGTGGCTAACAACCGAGGTGGCCGCCGAATTCCCCCCTACCGCGGCTCCTAGCTTTTGCGGCGGCGGTTAGAGCATCCAACAAGAGGGCTAGGTCACGTTTCGATCTAAAACCGACCGGAACAGCTTGGCTTTAGCTTAAATAGAGGATAACATAACCAATTTGGGAAGATATCCCCTACTTTGCGGATTCGATTTCTAAGCGGCGGTAAAAATCGTGACCGGCTCGGTTACGACTGAGGAAGAAGACGAGGTGACCGACGAGTGGGCCACGGTGTCAGCGACACAAGAAAGAAAAAAGGAACGGCTGCTGCAGCTCATCCGGCCAGGGCCGACTTGGGCCGCGCGAAAACTGCCGGGCCGGCCCAACCGCGAGAAAAACAGCGAGGGAGGGTCTTGGGCCGTCGGTCGCCGGCTGCCGAGCCTAACAGGTAAGCAGGTAAGTTTTTCTTCTTTTTTTTTATTTGTTTTCCAAAACTTATTTCAAATAGAAATTTTCTAAACCAAATCAAATGAAATAAATTTCACACCACAAAGTAAAATAAATGCAGCAGCATGAATGCAACACAAACTTATTTTATTATTATTTTAGTTTTGTAATTATTTATCACCTAACTTATTCCAATTTTGTTATCTCAAAATTTGGGTGTTACACTCCGGAAGTACGCATCCACATATATCCACTCATTCTCATCTCCAGATCCACATAAAATTATTCTACTCCTAATCCGGGAGAGAATAGCCAAAAATATTTTCCTATTCTTGTTATCCCCTGTAAAATAAATGCTCAAGCTATTTTGGTTACTACCACTTGCTATATTGTTCTAAGGAGATGAGTGCTCTATACGAGGAAATAAAAAGGGGCAAGTGCCCGGAACCTCGAAAAGAAAAAGATACGAGGAAATAAAAAGGAGCAAGTGCTCGGAACCTCGATGAAAAAAAAAGAAAAAGTGTGAGAAGAGAGGTAAAAATGGATAAGTGTCCAACAGTAGAATTAGGGGTCCAAGATACCCACCTGAGAGGAAAAAAAAAAGAAAATATAGAGCACCTCATTCTCCTCAAGAGCTTTAAAAGCAAGAAAGGTACGTATCCCCTCAAAAGAGCAAAAGTAGAATTAGACTTTCACCATTGTTATCATCACTATCACCATACACCATTCATTCGCCACACATGCACATCTTGATTTGACTTATTGGCTTGTTTCTCTGGATCCATGGTTTGACTATGCAATAAATGTCTTGTAAGTATGTATACTTTATCTCCCACCGATGAGCTCCAGATATCAAAAGCCTTATTAGAATAGGATGAGAGAGAAGGCAATGTCACTCTGCCTTATACCACAAATACTACATACTTTGCTTTGAGAGAAGGCAGACATCATTACTGCCTTGGTGAGGATCCAGAAATACCACAAAAGAGAGACCTGAGAGAGTCATACAAGGAATCTCTGAGTTTTATTTGAAAATCTGCAAAAAAAAACTCCAGAGCTATAGCTGATCAAGAATAAGAGACATGGCGCTTGACTAGACTGTTCTATCTTTTAACCGCTCAAGACAAAGGTGACGGTTGCAAGCCCCATGGTGAAAGGTATAATGAGTAAGTTTTAAGTCTTGACAGTTTACTTTAACTCAGAGATGAGACTCTATTTGAAAGCATGTGTACCGTCAAAATTCAAAGGCATTTCAGCAACTTCTCATCCATCGCTGAGTCTATCCTTGCTCAGGGACGAGCAAGAGGTAAGCTTGGGGGAGTTTGTTGACGGTCCTTAAGTATCAATTATAACTATCAAATAAATAGAGAAAAGGATCCAAATGAAACCAACACCTAGACTTAGGGTTTTATCTGACAGAATTCCATGAGTTTTGCTGTTTATCTATTTCTGCAGGGGGTTATCAGGAAATACGGAAGAAAGGCCCACATGTCGGATTAATGACGGGATATTAACCGAACACGTAATTATCTTGCATCTAGAAGACTCCAGAAGCCACGGGAACGAACGGGAGGCGTAACGGGGCCGGAGACAGGGCGCCCGCCCTAGTCTCCAGGGCGCCCGCCCCCTCCTGTGGACCAATCAGGCTCCGCCTCGAGGATTATGCTCCACCGACCTAGAGGATCAAGGAAAACTGCACGATCAATGTCGGTTTGATCCAACGGCCTAGATTCATCCGAAAGGGCTATATAAGCAAGGCCCCTGCCCCTGGAGGAGAGGCCCTCGTCTCATACTTCAAACCCTAATTCAGGAGGAGAGCCTCTGATCAAGCCCTAGAGCCACCACATCAACTAGATCTCTAGTTAGCATAGCTACATAGGATTAGAACTAGAAGGAGTCAATCTTCGATTGGTTCCCGGATCTGTCAAGAGGATTCTTGGTAATTCCTCTATTGTTCTTCAATTGTTCATCTTTGTTCTTCAATATTATGAATATGACTTTGTTCTATTTCAATATATTGATTATGACTTTGCTCTACTTGATTATATTTGCAATTATATTGTTCTTAGTTTATCATAGTTATATGCTTGGTTTAGTTAGATTGGAATTATATACATGCTTAGGATCGTATAGCGTTTATCCATGTGTACAGTGGGTGAATGATAACTATTGTGTAGACGTGGTGTCTATACCGTATTTATCTGCGATTGCACCCTATATGCCGGATTGTGGGGTAGTTCGCGATAGTGACAGCTTCGTTGATTCTTATATAGTCCCCCTCTCGTGTATAGGGCAGGCAGAGCAACACTATTACAGGGGAGTGATTGCTATGTTCTTCATCTTCCTTGCTAATATTCACTATGCATGGATATAGTCTTTTCTCACCATGATTGCCAAGTATAATTGCACTAACTATGATATGCTAGACTTTATAGTTAATAATAACTTAGGGAATATCTTTGTAGTTCATCCTAATTCCATGCTAATGACTTGCTAGAATATCTGTTGAGGTGCTTATCATTATTATATGTGGCTAGCTGATCAGATTAATTATCTTTGTCACCATTATCACTTTACCTTTACTTAATGTGACATTTATACCTGTATAAAGAGATTGATAAATACTCTCGGTTATACATGCAATGATGTGTACTCAGCTCCATACTCTCATTCCATTATCAACCATGATACTTAGAAATCCCTTCCCAGTGGTAAAAATATAAATAACGATACCTGGAATACTTTCCGGTTAAAATGCTACATCGGTATTAATCTGTGCGCTTGCAGATCCCTTTTATTATTTATCTTGATGAGCAAATACATATTTCAATACCGCATCTCTCATGTCATGCTGGGGATGACAACTTGGCTTAAGTGGCATGAGGGATAGGTTTGGCATTTTTGGCGCCGTTATCAGAATTAGAAAACTAAGTCTACTTTTGGTAGTGACGTTAAGAATGCCCAACACATGCTGCTCAAGGGAGTCGATGGTTAGCACTTAGGTCACAGAGAAATTATATTGGTTCAGGACGAAGCCCTATGTCCAGTGCTGGAGACTACGAGTACGTGTTCCTCAATGTCAAAGTGCTCCAATCGGCTTACAACTGGGGTTATGCAAGCTAAGGTTCTATTGGTAAAAGGATTCGATGTAGGAGAAATCGATTGTCTAGGAAGAAGGCCTGGCCCCCCTTATATAGCCGCGGGGCCAGTTTACATGCAGAAGTATAGAGTTCTCTTAACCTAAGTGGCCAGGAGCCCGAGGGAGGGAGAAGCTAGTAAGCTTGGTCGGCAATCCTGCCGGTCTTGTCAACATGTCCGGGCATGGTCGTCGTGAGCTTGCTCCTTACACCAAGGCATAGTGTACGGTGGTGGCACTGTGCTAGTCGTGGTGGCACTGTGCTGGCCATGGCGGTGCCACGGGAGTGGTGGTTGTTTACCAACTCCCCTGTGTGGCATGAGTTCATCGTGAGTGTCATGGCCTCCGTCCTGGTATCCGTTTCTTCGGGGAGATGTCGTGATGTCCCTGTATGGGGAGGACAGGTGTCCTACGCGGGCCTCCCGCTCCCTTGGTCGTGGCTCCATTGTCTCGACCTCCCGTGGTTGGGTCGGGGGCATAGGATACAGTTAGAGTGGGAGAGCTGGCACCTGGTCGTGGTGCCCATGCCATAGTGGGTGTGCTCATACGCCCGTCTGTAAGGTCCTAGATGGCTAGAGGGGGGTGAATAGCCTATAAAAAAAATTCTACAAATACCACTAAGCAAACATGTTAGAACAACAAACGGCGTAAAGCGAGTTTTGCTTAGCCAAAGGTTGTGATGCAAGCCTCCTATCCACAAGTCTAGTAGATTATGATCTCTAGTTCACACAAGAGCTATGTCACTAATCTTACACTAGAAAACAAGCTAAACAAAACTACTAGCAAAGCTACCACTAGAGCTACACAAGAAAAACTTAGTAAAAGTAAGTGCAAGAGAGGATTATGATTCTTATACCGACGGTGGAGTGAAGATGTTGCCAATCACCAAGATGATATACAATCAATCAATATTGACAACAACACGATATGAAGACCAATAACCGGGAGACAAGAGACACAATATTTTTGTTCACCCGGTGTTCACTTGTGCACCGACAAGCTACGTCACCGGTTGTGTCGACCAACACTTAGATGGTTCCTCGGTGTGACCCTCAAGTCACTTGCCCCTCAAGGCACGCCCCGCAAGGCACCACAAGACACCACTCTCAAGTGAGGTAACTCAATGACACGCGGATTCCACTAGAGTTGCTTTTGGCGTCCCGCCGAGGAAAGCACAAGAACCTCTCACAATCAACCAGAGGTGGCCAATGTTGACGGTTCTTAAGTATCAATTATAACCATCAAATAAATAAAGAAAAGGACCTATATGCAAGCAACACCTAGAATTAGGGTTTGATCTAACAGAATTCCACGAGTTTTGCTGTTTATCTATTTCTGCAGGGGGTTATCAGGAAATACAGAAGAAAGGCCCACATGTCGGATTAATGACGGGATATTAACCGAACACGTAATTATCTTACATCTAGAAGATTCCAGAAGCCACGGGAACGAACGGGAGCCGTAACGGGCCAGGACACAGGGCGCCCGCCCTGTGCCCTAGGGCGCCCGCCCTGCCCCCGGGACCAATTAGGTCGAGTCTCGCGGATTATGCTCCACCGCCTTTGAGGATCAAGGAAAACCGTAGGATGAAGGTCGGTTTGATCCGATGGTCCAGATTCATCCAAAAGGGCTATATAAGCAAGGCCCCTAACCCCTGGTGGAGAATACCCCAATTCATTATTCAGTTGCATATCTCTAGTTAGGGTTTAGAGAGAGAGGTTCCCTCTAGGGTTCCCACCTCTTTGGGCTTAGCATCCAATGTGAAAGTAGAATTAGTTCTACTAGATTGAGAGAGATAGAGTGGAGGTGTAGATCGGAGGAAGCCGGCCTGTCGGTGTCTACTCCGAGGTTGTACCTGCGGGAGCAAGTTCTTCTAACCCGAGGCTTGTGCTCAGGATTCTTCAGTATTTCGACTTCTAAATTCTAGTAAGTTCTTTGTTTTATTGTTCTTTGGTTTATGAGTTTACTTTGATCTCTTCGCGTAGAGTTTAGAGTAATCATCTCTAGCGTAAACGTGGTGTTTAAGCTAGGATACTCATAGATATCCCCTCGTCTAGCCGGACCGTGGTAGTAGCGAGGAACGTGACAATTTCGGGTTACCTTTGTATTCCATATCCCGTTAGCAGGATCGATAGGGTTTATAGGTGCGGGTTGAACATCCTTTGTGGTGTCTAGATTCCGTAAACCTCCCCAATAGAACAGTAGATCATCCTTACCAAGGTTAGAAGAAGAGTGCGGTTGTAGTCTTCTCTATACATCACTCACATCGAATCATAGTGGTTGTAACCTAAAGGTTAGTAGTAATAGATTTGGTTAGTCAGATGCACTCTTTCTCCTAAAGGTAAAAATATAAATACGATACCCAGGATAACATCTCGGGTGAAGTGCTCACCGATATCCGTGCGCTTGCGGATCCTATTTCCTAATTGCGTTACCAAATATCAACAAGCATTTATGGCGCCGTTGCCGGGGAGAAAGACGGTTTGCTGAGATAACCTTGAGTCTTACTACTAGCTTGTACCTATACTTTTATCTTTCTTTATCTTTTTATTCCTTATCTTTTCTTTATTCTTACCTTATGGAGAACCAAGGTTCTATATCTATCTTTGATGCCACAACACCTTCAGCAATTGACCTTTTACCATGGGAGTCATCACAGCCTATCCAAACATCCCAGTATAAGTTAAGTTCAAGGTTGATTGCGATGATTCAAAATTTATCTTTTTCGGGAAAGGAAGACGAAAACCCTTACCTTCATATTAGAGATTTTGAGCAGACATGCGATTGTCTTCGCATTGATGGCATCTCTGATAAGACTTTACGTTGGAAGCTTTTTCCTTTTTCTTTAAGAGGAGAAGCTAGACGATGGTATAGTCAGAAGGTAAGTCAACAGCAAGGTGAATGGGGAGTTTTAAGAGCCAACTTTTGTCTAGATTTTTATTCCCTTGACCGTACTGGTGACCTTAGACTCGAAGTCCTATCTTTTAAACAAAAAGATAATGAAACTTTGGGGAAATCCTGGAAACGTTTTTCTGATCTTTTAGAATCTGGTCCAAAACTTTTGCTTGAAGACACTGTTCTTTTATTTCACTTTTTTCGAGGTCTTCAGAAAGATAATAAACAAATGCTGCATACTATGGCTAGAGGTTCTTTCTTTCGTATCCCTACTGATGAAGCTAAGGGGATCTTGAATAGAATCCTAGAAGCTGAGATGGATAATGCCCTCCATGATAAAACCTACGAAGCTGAAGTAGACACTCTGCCAAATTTTTCATCTACTTTAGCTATCCCAGGTTCTGAGCCACAAAAGGAAGAAATTCTACCATCTGATTTCATGCTAGACATAGAATCCGATCTCTTTGCCGATTTTGGAAACATTTCAAACTACCATTCTATAGACCGACCCCAAAACGGCCAATTTAGCATTTGTTTACCAAGTGAACGTCAATTGAGAGAGCTTATCTCGGTTATGAGTAGCGAATGGTTAGAGGAGTCAGAGCTTTCCTCTGAAGTGATCCATTTGGATACACCTCCTATCACTATACGCTGTGCTTATGATTCTGATCAATTTGATGCTCTCTATAATCCTGTTGTGGGGATCAATATTATGTCCGAAGCTTTTGCACTTAATTTATTTGGGAAACTTGTTTTAACCCCCACAACAAAAGTCATAAAGGAATCTTCGGGACGATTAGTCCCCAGTCTTGGAATTATTAATGTCCTACCCTTTATGGTAGAAGGCTCCATGGTTCATTTAAACTTTTATATCTTTGATATATGGGGTTTCGACCTACTGATTGGACAACCTTTTAGAAGACTCCTTTATGAAGGTCAAACTAGAAAGCTCTACATTTCCTTGGGAAAGGATTTTAAACTTCCAATTACAATAACTCACTCCTTGAATAATAAGACCGAGCCATATCTTTTGCCTGATCCTATGGAGGAGGTAAAGGCTGCATCTCTAGAACTTTTAGATGATCCAGACTTAGAAGAGGAAGCCCCCTTCTTCACGGAAGAAGAGGCCGAACCTTCTGAACCTGAACCCTTAGATGAGTTTGCAGAAACACCTAGACCCCCCATAGAACTCAAAACTTTACCACCCGGTCTTACCTATGCTTTCCTAAACAATAATCCAGAGTTTCCTGTGATCGTTAGTAATAAACTCACTCAGGAGCAAACTCTGTGATTAATGACCATTCTTGAAAAACACCACTCTGTTTTCGGCTACTCACTTCAAGATCTCACAGGAATCAGTCCTATGATTTGCACCCATCGCATTCCGACAGATCCTTCTGTTACACCCTCTCGAGAGCCTCAACGTAGACTCAACAACGCGATGAGAGAGGTAGTTAAAAAAGAAGTTATAAAGTTGCTGCATGCAGGGATTATATATCATGTGCCGCATAGTGAGTGGGTAAGCCCTGTTCAAGTTGTGCCTAAAAAGGGAGGCATGACTGTTGTTACTAATGATAAGAATGAGCTAATTCCGCAACGCACCGTCACTGGGTGGCGGATGTGCATAGACTATAGAAAACTTAATAAAGCCACGAAAAAGGATCATTTTCCTTTGCCTTTTATAGATGAGATGCTTGAGCGGTTAGCAAAACACTCGTTTTTCTGTTTTCTAGATGGATATTCAGGGTATCACCAGATCCCTATCCATCCTGATGATCAAAGCAAAACCACTTTTACATGCCCATATGGAACGTATGCTTATCGTAGAATGTCCTTTGGGTTATGTAATGCACCAGCTTCTTTTCAAAGATGTATGATGTCTATATTTTCTGATATGATTGAAGAGATTATGGAAGTTTTCATGGATGATTTCTCAGTTTATGGAAAAACTTTTGATAGTTGTCTTGAGAACTTAGATAAGGTTTTGCAAAGATGTGAAGAAAAGCACTTAATCCTTAATTGGGAAAAATGTCATTTTATGGTTAGAGAAGGAATAGTGCTAGGACACCTAGTGTCTGAAAGAGGTATTGAGGTAGATAAAGCTAAAATTGAAGTAATTGAACAACTACCTCCACCTGTGAATATAAAAGGAATTCGAAGTTTTCTTGGCCATGCTGGTTTTTATCGCAGATTTATAAAAGACTTTTCATTTATTGCGAGACCACTTACTCTTTTGCTAGCCAAGGATGCTCCTTTCGAATTTGATGATGCATGTCTAAATTCTTTCAATTTATTAAAGCAAGCACTCATCTCTACACCAATCATTCAACCCCCTGATTGGTCGTTGCCTTTTGAAATTATGTGTGATGCTAGTGATTATGCTGTGGGGGCAGTTTTGGGACAAACTAAAGATAAAAAGCATCATGCAATTGCTTATGCAAGTAAAACTTTGACAGGAGCTCAACTTAATTATGCAACCACTGAAAAAGAGCTTCTGGCTGTTGTTTTTGCCATTGATAAATTTAGATCTTATTTAGTTGGAGCTAAGATAATTGTTTACACTGATCATGCTGCACTAAAATATTTGCTCACTAAGAAAGATGCTAAACCTCGCTTAATCAGATGGATTTTATTACTCCAAGAATTTGACTTAGAAATAAAAGATAAAAAGGGAGTAGAAAATTCTGTTGCTGATCACTTGTCTAGAATGTACTTTAAGAATTCACAGGAACCCCCCATTAATGACTCACTCCGAGACGACATGCTTTACGGGATTAACAGATCTGACCCCTGGTATGCAGATATTGTTAATTTTATGGTTTCAGGTTATGTACCACCCGGAGCAAACAAGAAGAAGCTTATTCAGGAAAGTCGTTCACATATATGGGATGAGCCATATCTCTTCCGAGTATGCGCTGATGGCCTACTTAGAAGATGTGTGACCACTGAGGAAGGATTGAAGATCATCGACAGATGTCACTCATCACCATACGGAGGTCACTATGGAGCATTCCGTACACATTCAAAGATCTGGCAATGTGGATTCTACTGGCCTACGATGTACGATGACACGAAGCAATATATCAGAAGATGTGGGCCATGTCAAAGGCACGGAAACATAAATACAAGGGATGCCATGCCACTCACCAACAACCTTCAGATTGAACTCTTTGATGTCTGGGGAATAGACTACATGGGTCCATTTCCCCCATCTAAGAAGTGTGAGTTCATCTTGGTGGCGGTTGATTACGTCTCCAAGTGGGTAGAGGCACTACCTTGCAAACATGCCGACAATATCAGTTCGAAGAGGATGTTTGAGGAAATCATATTTCCAAGATTTGGAGTCCCCAGGATAGTGATAAGTGATGGAGGATCACACTTCATTGACAAGCGCTTCGAGCACTATCTATCAAGACATGGAATCCGTCACAACGTCGCTACTCCCTATCATCCTCAGACAAGTGGCCAAGCAGAGACTTCTAACAAGCAAATCAAGAACATTCTTCAGAAGACGGTGAACGAGATGGGAACGGCATGGAAGGACAAGTTACCCGATGCACTCTGGGCTTACCGGACAGCATACAAGACCCCAATTGGAATGTCTCCATACCAATTGGTATACGGAAAGACCTGTCACCTACCTGTTGAACTTGAGTTCAAGGCACACTGGGCCATAAAAAGATGGAATATGGACCTAGATATCGCCGGAAAACATAGAAGAATGCAATTATCGGAGTTAGAAGAATGGCGGGAGAAAGCATATCACAATTCAAAGATCTACAAAGAAAGAGTCAAGAAATGGCATGACAAGAGGATCAAGAAGGAGTTCTCACCCGGAGATAAGGTATTACTTTTTAATTCCAGGGTGAAGCTTTTCGGGCATGGAAAGCTCCGGAGCAAATGGGAAGGACCATTCAAGGTAATTCATTCATCATCCCACGGAGCTATCACACTTCAAAATGACGAAGGTACGTTATTCAAGGTAAATGGTCAACGTCTTAAATTATTTTTAGAGCCCAATAAAGAATTAGAAGAAATAGACGTGATCAATTTTTACCTTCCAATTAAAAATTAAAGCCTGACGCCAACAAGAGGATCGATGAGTTAGAGCATAGTCTTAGGAGGCGTGAGCGTCGCTGAGCTATCTAGATTAGATCTTGGGGCTATATATGTCTTAGTTATTATTAGATTCGATTAGGTTCGCTTATAATCAGTTTAGATCTATTATATTCGGTTATTATTATTATTCGGTTGTAATAAATGCCTCAAGATTAATAAAGATTATTATTAGTATGACTTGTGTGTCTCTACTTTACTTTTGTGCAAGAAAGCAGAAAACAAGTATGGGGGAGATTCCCTGACATGTTACACACACTTCGATCGCACCACTCCATGAACCAGGTACACACTCTGCACACTTTTATTACACACTTATACACTCACCTTAGTTTGTGCAGAATTTTATCTCTCTAAACATGATAAATTAAAAGGATAAAAATGCTTATAATCATGATCAATCTCACTCTGTGATATTTCCTGGAAACCTGCAATTATTAAAATTATTTCAAAACCCTGTGTTGCTAAAAGTCATTGTGGAATAAGAGATGGTAAGGGTATGAGTACCTTATTCTTAGTATCTTTATTGCTTGGAGAATTTGTTTTAAAAATCTCAAAATTATAGCTACCATCCTCAAGTTTTATATGCCTGCTAAACATGAAAAATATTAATTAAAGCTATCTGTTTTGTATTGAGTTTGTTCAAAACAAGTTAGACCCTTGTTGAGAGATTTATCATACTCCTAAGATCAAGACATTTTTATTCAGAAAGATTCACTCTTCCGAAGTATTATTGCGTTAGAGGCATGGGCTATGCAAAATTATGAATATATCAAGGAAATAAAAAGGAGCAAGTGCTCGATAACCTCGTGAAAAAATGGACAAGTGTCCGGCAGTAGAATTAGGGGTACCTCGGTATTCACCCAAAATAAAAAAAATGAGATATGATAAAAATATGATGGAAAGAAAATGATAGCCCATGGTCCCTCTAATAAGCAATATGCCAGTAAGAGTGACAAGTTTTTAATTTTCAAAATCTTTGATCTAAGAGTATGGCATTCTTCTCCTCGGATCCGGTTTTGACCATACAATAAATGCAAGGTATGTATGCTTAAAGAATTATTTTTGCAAAATCAAAACAGCCTCAGAGAGAATTATAAAAGATAATGAGTGACTCTGAGAGCACCTATGAGGATAAAGGTATGCTAAGTTTTTATTTTCAAAAATATGTAAAAACTCCAAGTGATAGGGATTAAGAAGAAGAAAGGCTCTTTACTCTGACCATATATTTCCCTGACTATAAGTGCACAGTGGATTTTTACAACACCCTGCAGGTATGAAAGAATGTTTCAACCCTAGATGTTTTATTAACCAACCTTTTCTCGAGGACGAGTAAAAGCCTAAGTATGGGGGTGTTTGTTGACGGTTCTTAAGTATCAATTATAACCATCAAATAAATAAAGAAAAGGACCTATATGCAAGCAACACCTAGGATTAGGGTTTGATCTAACAGAATTCCACGAGTTTTGCTGTTTATCTATTTCTGTAGGGGGTTATCAGGAAATACGGAAGAAAGGCCCACATGTCGGATTAATGACGGGATATTAACCGAACACGTAATTATCTTACATCTAGAAGATTCCAGAAGCCACGGGAACGAACGGGAGCCGTAACGGGCCAGGACACAGGGCGCCCGCCCTGTGCCCTAGGGCGCCCGCCCTGCCCCCGGGACCAATCAGGTCGAGTCTCGCGGATTATGCTCCACCGCCTTTGAGGATCAAGGAAAACCGTAGGATGAAGGTCGGTTTGATCCGACGGTCCAGATTCATCCAAAAGGGCTATATAAGCAAGGCCCCTGACCCCTGGTGGAGAAGACCCCAATTCATTATTCAGTTGCATATCTCTAGTTAGGGTTTAGAGAGAGAGGTTCCCTCTAGGGTTCCCACCTCTTAGGGCTTAGCATCCAATGTGAAAGTAGAATTAGTTCTACTAGATTAAGAGAGATAGAGTGGAGGTGTAGATCGGAGGAAGCCGGCCTGTCGGTGTCTACTCCGAGGTTGTACCTGCGGGAGCAAGTTCTTCTAACCCGAGGCTTGTTCTCAGGATTCTTCAGTATTTCGACTTCTAAATTCTAGTAAGTTCTTTGTTTTATTGTTCTTTGGTTTATGAGTTTACTTTGATCTCTTCGCGTAGAGTTTAGAGTAATCATCTCTAGCGTAAACGTGGTGTTTAAGCTAGGATACTCATAGATATCCCCTCGTTTAGCCGGACCGTGGTAGTAGCGAGGAACGTGACAATTCCGAGTTACCTTTGTATTCCATATCCCGTTAGCAGGATCGATAGGGTTTATAGGTGCGGGTTGAACATCCTTTGTGGTGTCTAGATTCCGTAAACCTCCCCAATAGAACAGTAGATCATCCTTACCAAGGTTAGAAGAAGAGTGCGGTTGTAGTCTTCTCTATACATCACTCACATCGAATCATAGTGGTTGTAGCCTAAAGGTTAGTAGTAATAGATTTGGTTAGTCAGATGCACTCTTTCTCCTAAAGGTAAAAATATAAATACGATACCCAGGATAACATCTCGGGTGAAGTGCTCACCGATATCCGTGCGCTTGCGGATCCTATTTCCTAATTGCGTTACCAAATATCAACAGCCAAGAACAATCACCTTCTCTTGCCAACGCCTCCAACAATCTCCAAGCCGGCTAGGAGCGGTACTCTCCAGGAGTAACAAGAAATCCACCGGCTAAACCACCCATAAGTGCCACTAGATGCCCTCAAGCTATGCAATGCACTTTGGGATCACTCAATCTCACTTTTGATTTGCAATCAAGCAAGAGAGATGAGTGGGACGAGATGCTTTTGCTCAAAGGATGCACAAGAGTGTTAGAAATGCCAAGAGACCTACCCAAGGGCCGGCCAACAAGTATTTATAAGCATCCCAAACAAATAGAGCCGTTGCAACTCCACTAACCGTTTTTTCGGGACGACCGGACGCGCCGGTCGAAACTGACCGGACGCGCTCGACCGCGTCCAGTCGCCCTGCGCCATCCACGTGTCCACCGAGTTCAAACGCGACCGTTAGATCCTCCAACGGTCACTGCACGCTAACAGTCAAACGCGATGACCGGACGCGCCCCTCAACCGACCGGACGCGCCGGTCGCACTGTACCGCGCGCCCGCGAGGCAACGACCGGACGTGCTCCTCGCAACGACCGGACGCGAGAGTGACCGCGTCCGGTCGGAGTCCAGTAAGCTCCTTTGACGACCGGACGCGTCCGATCGTGTGTGACCGGACGCGCACCGCGTCCAATCGTCCTTGCGAAACTGCAAAAACCTCAGGGTGCCTGACCGGACGCGCCGGTCCCGCGAGTGACCGGACGCGCCGGTTGCAAACCCTAAACCCGCGCGCCTGACTGCTGCGCTGTACTGACCGGACGCATCCGGTCACACCGTGACCGCGTCCGGTGCAGCGTCCGGTCACCTCAGTGACCTCCGTTCGCCTCCGTTTCTTTTCCGACTTCCGGCGTAGTGGAAAATAGGTATTTCATTTCCCCGAAATCGCCTAAATCCCGCGCTCGCACGCTCGGCGGGAGGGAGAGAGGAACCCAAACCCCTCTCTACCCGCAAACCACAGCGCGACCAAAGCTACCTTTGCAAATGTGCCAACACCATCAAGTGTACATCTCCATGTGCTTGTGTGTTAGCTTTTTCTCAAACATTTTCAAAGGTTTTCCAGTTAGCTCACTAGGCCCTACATGGAATGCACTTCATGAATTCACCTAGTGGCACCCATGCGTCAAATAACCGATAAGACTTCCCCTCTTAATAGTTCGGCTATCGATCCTAAACCACTCACACCCTCTATGGTGTCTTGAGTGTAAAACAAAATGGCCCTATGGTTATACCTTTGCCTTGAGCCCATTTTGTTTCTCCAAATGATATGATCCACTTCATATCATCACATGACCATCTCGATCCATCGACCTTGACTTCACTTGCTCTTCACCGTTGCATCGGTCCATCGGCGCCAAGTCTTGCTCAAGCTTCACCATCGCATGGTCCTTCGCTTCGAAGCCTCGACTAGCCCTTCACCTTCACAACCGATCCATCGAGCCAAGCTTCATCTTGGTCTTCACCATCTTGGTCATATGAGTCAATGTCATGTCTCATATTCAATGACCACCTTTATCTAAATCATCCACTTAGATACAAAGGTTAGTCCTAGGTTTCATCAATTAGCCAAAACCAAACTAGGGACTTTCAATCTCCCCCTTTTTGGTAATTGATGACAACCCTCACAAAGATGATTTTGATAATAAAAGTTTTGAACTTGTCATACTTGTCCAATCATTTTGCTCATAAGTAAAGTTTGGACAATTATCACAAGCTCGGTTTTGGTAGCATTAGCTCCCCCTACATATGTGCATAGAGTTTGGATTGAAAGCTTTGCACATATGCATGGATAGAAGTGTTGGGAGAGTAATTCTACCAAAATGATGCTAAGGTGTAAGAAATGGACCTTTGAAGCGTGATACCAATAGGAGTTGCCTTTTACACCATCCTTAGCATCACGAAGTAACTAGACATTTAACAAAACTCAAGAACCCCGTGAGATCAACATTATATGTAAAGGTTCTTGGACCACTTGTAAAAAAACTTTAGGCATGTCTAGATACCACATGTAAACTATTCCTATGCATGCTAGTAGATCATTTCAACATCTAAGTTCTATACTAGCATTGCACCACGCAAGCATGTATATTAAATTTAAATACATGTGCAATGAGCAAGTCATATGAAAATGCACAAACAAATGCAACAACTTTGTTTATGAGCTTGCTCCCCCTACTTGTGTGCATCAAAAATTTTATTTACCCCTTTATCATGTTGAATCATCTTTTTCTCTCCCCCTTTGTCAACAACTTACCCAAAAATGGGATCAAATTGTGGAGAGAAGAACAATATTTGATGGAGTAGGTTAAAATTTATCAAATTTGGTTCAACCTAGAACACTTGCCAAAGATATTTAATTCGATTTGAACCAAAGACAAGCTTCTTCACACCTCATAATAAGGGTTATCTTGCCTATGTTGAATTAAACACTTATAGCAAATCTTCTAGATTCAACACTAGGTGTGCAAGCTCACAAACATGTCATATGCCACCACTAGATCAAATCAAACATAGAGGCAATAGTGGTAACATATATCCATCAAATTCATTTGATTTATCATGAATGCTCATGCATACCACTTATTATGTCTACATGCTCTAGCAAGTCCTTAGCATAGGATGAATGACATGTCAATCAACTTTACCTTGCAATGTCGAAGGAGAGGCATGTCAATAAGTGAGTGGGGTGCATTCAACTCATGTTTGAGAAATCAAGAATATTCAATTCATTCCTTAGCTTGCAAAACCTCTTTTCATCAAGTGGCTTAGTGAGAATATCCGCAAGTTGATCATTGGTGCCAACACTTTCAATGGCAATATCTCCCTTTTGTTGATGATCTCTAATGAAATGATGCCTTATGTCAATATGCTTTGTTCTTCCATGTTGAACCGGGTTTTGTATCATCTTGATTGCACTCTCATTATCACATAGCAATGGCACATTCTTGAAGTTGAGGCCATAATCCTTCAAAGTTGATTTCATCCATAGCAATTGTGCACAACAACTCCCCGCACTCACATATTCGGCTTCGGCGGTAGAGATTGCCACACTATTTTGTTTCTTTGAGGACCATGACACAAGTGATCTTCCAAGTAATTGACATGTGCCACTTGTGCTCTTTCTATTGATCTTGCAACCCCCATAGTCGGAGTCCGAATATCCAATCAATTCAAACTTTGACCCCTTGGGATACCATAGTCCAACATCTCTTGTTTGCTTCAAGTACCTCAATATTCTCTTTGCAGCCGTGAGATGACTCTCTCTAGGTGAGGCTTGATATCTAGCACACATGCAAACACTAAACATGACATCCGGCCTTGATGCTGTGACATAGAGTAGACTTCCAATCAAAGACCGATATTCCTTTTGATTCACCATATTGCCATCAAGATCACTATCCAAATTGCCATTTGTACCCATTGGAGTTGAAATTGGCTTTGCATCTTGCATTCCAAACTTCTTCAACATGTCCCTTATGTATTTCCCTTGACTCACAAATGTCCATTCTTCAATTGCTTTACTTGGAGACCAAGGAAGTAGCTAAGTTCACCAATCATAGACATTTCAAACTCTTTGGCCATCATAGCACCAAATTCTTCACAATAAGCTTGATTGGTTGATCCAAAGATGATGTCATCAACATATATTTGCACTATGAATAGATCATTCATAATCTTCTTGGTGAATAGAGTTGTATCAACCTTGCCCATCTTGAATCCCTTGGAGAGAAGAAAATCCCTTAGCCTCTCATACCATGCTCTAGGTGCTTGCTTTAAGCCATATAAAGCCTTTTTTAACTTGTACACATGGTTGGGTTTCTTGTCATCTTCAAATCCGGGCGGTTGCTCAACGAAGACTAACTCATTGATGATCCCATTGAGAAATGCACTTTTGACATCTATTTGATATAGTTTGATGTTGTGTGCACAAGCATAAGCCAATAAAATCCTTATTGCCTCCAATCTTGCTACGGGAGCATATGTTTCATCATAGTCAAGACCTTTAACTTGAGTGTAACCTTGAGCAACTAGTCTTGCTTTGTTTCTCACTACAATGCCATCTTGATCTTGCTTGTTTTTGAACACCCACTTGGTTCCAATCACATTGTAGTCTTTTGGCCTTTCTACCAACTCCCAAACATCATTTCTTGTGAAATTGTTAAGCTCTTCTTGCATAGCCATGATCCAATCGGCATCCCTCAAAGCTTCTTCTATCTTCTTTGGTTCTATGGTTGACACAAATGATGCATGCTCACAAAACATAGCCAATCTTGATCTTGTTTGCACACCACTTCTAATATCACCAATAACACTATCAATGGGGTGATCTCTTGCAACATGTTGTGGTTGGAGTACTTGCACTTGATTGCTTGAGCTTGGTTGATCACTTGATGTATCTCGATGAGAAGAACTAGCACCAAGATCTTGCACTTGAGAGTCACTAACTAGCTTGAATGGTGAATTGAGCACTTGATCTTTATCATCATCTTGAATATCAATTACTTGCTTTGCTCTAATGTCTCCAATGTCCATGTTCTTCATTGCTTCCACTAATAGAGTTCCACCAATATCATCTAGATTTTCTTCTTCATCTTGTGACCCATTGGTTTCATCAAATTGCACATCATGGACTTCTTCTAGAATGCCACTTGAGTTGTTCCAAACTCTATAAGCTTTGCTTGTAGTTGAATAACCAAGTAGGAACCCCTCATCACATCTCTTGTCAAACTTCCCCAATCTAGTGCCTTTCTTCAAGATATAGCATTTGCAACCAAAAACCCTAAAATAAGAAATATTGGGCTTTCTTCCATGAAGTAGCTCATATGGGGTCTTCTCTAGCAATGGATGACAATATAGTCTATTGATGTAGTAGCAAGCGGTATTGATTGCTTCATCCCAAAATGATTGACTCACATTGTACTCATGAAGCATTGATCTAGCCATATCAAGCAATGTTCTATTCTTCCTCTCAACTAGGCCATTTGATTGTGGAGTGTACTTAGCCGAGAATTGATGTCCAATACCATAATGATCACAAAGTTCTTCAATTCTTGTATTCTTGAACTCACTTCCATTGTCACTTCTCACTTTCTTGATTCTAATCTCAAACTCATTGTGAACTCTAGTGAGAAATGTCTTGAAGATGTCAAACACTTCACTTTTGTCACTAAGAAAGAATACCCATGTGAATCTTGTGAAGTCATCCACTATGACAAAGCCATACTTGTTGCCGCCTATGCTTGTATATGTTGTTGGTCCAAATAGATCCATGTGCATCAACTCAAATGCTTTGCATGTGCTCATTGTACTCTTCTTTGGATGTGATCTTCCAACTTGCTTCCCGGCTTGACATGCACTACAAAGCTTATTCTTCTCAAATTCAACATCTTTCAAACCATTGACAAGATTGTGAGTTGTAAGCTTCTTCAATTGTTTCATGCCAACATGACCAAGCCTTCTATGCCAAAGCCAACCCATGCTTGATTTTGAGACTAAGCAAGTTGTCAACGAAGTTTCTCTAGCATTGAAGTCAACTAGGTAGATATTCTCATATCTAAAGCCCTTGAATGCCACATTTGAACCATCCACACTAATAACTTCCACATCATCAACCCCAAAGATGCATTTGTAGCCTAGATCACATATTTGTGCCACGGATAGAAGATTGAAATCCAAGCTTTCAACTAGCAACACATTGGAGATACTCATGTCATTTGATATTGCAATCTTGCCCAAGCCAGTAACCTTGCCTTTCTTGTTATTGCCAAATGTGATAGAATCAACACCACTATCATTGTCATTGATTGAGTCAAACATTCTTGATGTACCGGTCATGTGTTGAGTGCACCCACTATCAATAATCCAATGCCTTCCTCCGGCTTTGTAATTGACCTACAAGCAAATCAATGAAGTTTAGGTACCCATTTTTGCTTGGGTCCTTGTAGGTTAGTAACTAAGCTCTTTGGTACCCAAATAGCCTTCTTCTTTAGGCCCACAATTGGTGTACCAACAAACTTAGCTTGCACACCCTTCACACCCTTGGTAAGCACATAGCAAGAATCAAAAGATATAGCATTAACAAGGTTTTTGCTTTGGTTCTTTTTATTGCAATTATGCTCTAGGTGCCCAACTTGCTTGCATCTATTGCAAAACCGACCATTGTCCTTCACAAAGCTAGGCTTTGGAGTTGCAAAGGCCGACTTGCCTTTCTTGGGGGTGTAGCCCAATCCCTCTTTGTTAAGAGAGAACCTTTGGCTACCCAAGCACTTAAGCAAGCGGGCCTCACCACCATAGGCCTTGCCTAGGGCGTGAGTGAGCTCATCCACCTCTCTCTTGAGAGTCTCATTCTCAACCATTAGTGAGGCATCACAAGTGAAACCATCACTAGTAGTGGAGGTAGAGTTAGTGGCAGTGGATGAAGAGCTACAAGAAGGGTTATCATTTGACATGATGATAGGTTTATTAAAGGATTCATCAATTATATCACATGTAACACCTATATCACATGATACAACAACCTCCTTCTTTGCTTGTTGCTCAAGTAGCAATGAGTGAGCTTTTTCAAGCTTGGAATGAGCCTTATCAAGATCCTCATGGTCTTCCACTAGACTCTCATGAGTGGTCTTAAGCTCACTAAGGACTTTCTCAAGTATTGCTACTTTCATTGAAAGCTTCTTACACTCTTTGTCCTTGGCAATGGCTATGTCTCTAGTTTGTTGCATCAAGTCATATAGTTGTTCTTTAGTTGGTTCATCATCATCATTTTCATTATCATTATCATTATCACTATCATGAGCATATTCCATTTCACTTTCATCATCACTCTCATCATATAATACCTTAGCTTCTTTAGCCATGAAGCATGAAGAGGATGAATCAAATAGTGATGGCTTCTTGTTGATAGCAATGGAAGCAAAAGCCTTGTTGGATGATTCTTCTTCTTCTTCATTATCTTCACTTTCCCAAGTGATCACATAGGCACCATTTTTGCCTTTCTTGAATGTCATCTTGGCCTCTCTCTTCTTCTTCTCAAACTTGTCCTTTTTGTTCTTCTTTTTATCATAAGGACATTCCACTTGAAGGTGCTCGGTGCTATCACAATTGAAGCACTTTCTTTGTTGCTCATTTCTTTTGAAGTTGCCATTTCTCTTCTTAAAGCCTCTACTCTTGATGAACATGTGACCCATCTTCTTGACTACAAGAGCAAGTGCCTCATCATCAATTTCAAATTCCCCATCTTCATTGTTGTCTTCTTCTTCTTCAATGATGATGGCTTTGCCCTTGGAGGAGGTGGCATTAAATGCTACGGTCTTCTTTTTCTTCTCATCTTCCACCTTCTCCTTGTCATCAACATCTTGATCATATTTGTCATAGGTCAATACTTCACCAAGCAAATCATTTGGCTTCATTGCTTCAAGCCCATCTCTTTGCAACATCATGATCAACATCTTGAATCTTCTAGGTAAGCTCAATAAGAACTTGTGACAAAAATCCTGATCTTGAGTCTTGTGCCCTAAGCTCTTAAGATCATTAACTATCACTTGCAATCTATGAAACATTTCAATGATTGTTTCATCATCCTTTTTCTTGAAGTTCTCAAACTCACTCTTGAGCCCATATAGCTTGGCACTCTTCACAACCTTAGTGCCTTCATATGTCTCACTCAACCTTGTCCATACTTCACTAGCCAAATCTAAATCCTTGATGCCCTCAAATACTTTTGTGTCAATACCATTGTAAAGTGTATTGAGAGTCATTCTATTGCATGTTCTATTTGCTCTATCTTCATCGGTGAGATGATCGGGATCAATGATAGCAAAATCATTCTCGGTGACTTGCAATACTCTCTCATGAATAGAACCAAGGTACATTGTCATTTTTCTCTTCCAATGAGCAAAAGAACTAACACCATCAAAGAACGGTGGCTTGCCCCTGAAAGTCCCTAGTTTGGTTTTGGCTAATTGATGAAACCCAGGACTAACCTTTATATCTAAGTGGATGATTTAGATAAAGGTGGTCGTTGAATATGAGACATGACATTGACTCATGTGACCAAGATGGTGAAGACCAAGATGAGGCTTGGCTCGATGGACCGGTTGTGAAGGTGAAGGGCAAGTCGAGGCTTCGAAGCGAAGGATCATGCGATGGTGAAGCTTGAGCAAGACTTGGCGCCGACGGACCAATGTAACGGTGAAGAGCAAGTGAAGTCAAGGTCGATGGATCGAGACGGTCATGTGATGATATGAAGTGGATCATATCCTTTGGAGAAACAAAATGGGCTCAAGGCAAAGGTATAACCATAGGGCCATTTTGTTTTACACTCAAGACACCATAGAGGGTGTGAGTGGTTTAGGGTCGATAGCCGAACTATTAAGAGGGGAAGTCTTATCGGTTATTCGACGCATGGGTGCCACTAGGTGAATTCATGAAGTGCATTGCATGTAGGGCCTAGTGAGCTAACTGGAAAACCTTTGAAAATGATTGAGAAAAAGCTAACACACAAGCACATGGAGATGTACACTTGATGGTGTTGGCACATTTGCAAAGGTGGCGTTGGTCGCGCTGTGGTTTGCGGGAAGAGAGGGGTTTGGGTTCCTCTCTCCCTCCCGCCGAGCGTGCGAGCGCGGGATTCAGGCGATTTCGGGGAAATGAAATGCCTATTTTCCATTGCGCCAGAAGTCGGAAAAGAAACGGAGGCGAACGCGGTCACAGAGGTGACCGGACGCTGCACCGGACGCTACACCGGACGCGGTCAGTTTCGATCGGCGCGTCCGGTCAGTACAGCGTCAGGGTCAGGCGCGCGAGCTAGGGTTTGACACCGGCGCGTCCGGTGACCCACGGGACCGGCGCGTCCGGTCATGCGCCCTGAGGGAACCGAGGACGTCGGACGCGGTGCGCGTTCGGTCACTCACCATCGGACGCGTCCGGTCGTCCAGGGAGCTTACTGGACTCCCACCGGACGCGGGTACTGTGGCGTCCGGTCGTTGCGAGGAGCGCGTCCGGTCTTGTCTTCGCGCGCGCGGGTGCTGTGCGCACCGGCGCGTCCGGTGGTTCGCAGCAGCACGTCCGGTCGCTCGTTTGACCGTTGGCGCGTTGTGACCGTTGGAGGATCTAACGGACGAATTTGAAATCAGAGGACACGTGGACGTCGCAGAGCCACCGGACGCGGTTGAGCGCGTCCGGTCAGTTATGACCGGCGCGTCCGGTGGTCCCGCGAAAAACGGACAAGTGGAGTGCAACGGCTCTTTTTGGATGGGATGCTTATAAATACTTGTTGGCCAGCCCTTGGGGAGGTTGCTTGGCATTTCTAACACTCTTGTGCATCCTTTGAGCTAGAGCTACTCCTCCCACTCATCTCTCTTGCTTGATTGCAAATCAAAAGTGAGATTGAGTGATCCCAAAGTGCATTGCATAGCTTGAGGGCATCTAGTGGCACTTGTGGATGGTTTAGCCGGTGGATTTCTTGTTACTCTTGGAGAGTACCGCTCCTAGCCGGCTTGGAGATTGTTGGAGGCGTTGGCAAGAGAAGGTGATTGTTCTTGGCCACCTCCGGTTGATTGTGAGAGGTTCTTGTGCTTTCCTCGGTGGGACGCCAAAAGCAACTCTAGTGGAATCCGCGTGTCATCGAGTTACCTCACTTGAGAGTGGTGTCTTGCGGTGCCTTGCGGGGCGTGCCTTGAGGGGCAAGTGACTTGAGGGTCACACCGGAGAACCATCTAGGTGTTGGTCGACACAACCGGTGACGTAGCTTCTCGGTGCACAAGTGAACACCGGGTGAACAAATATTGTGTCTCTTGTCTCCCGGTGATTGGTCTTCATCTTGGGTTGTTGTCAATATTGATTGTTTGTATATCATCTTGGTGATTGGCAACATCTTCACTTCACCGTTGGTATAATAATCACAATCCTCTCTCTCGCATTTACTTTCACTAGATTATCTTGTGTAGCTCTAGTAGTAGCCTTGCTAGTAGTGTTATTAGCTTGTTCACTAGTGTTTCTTTAGTGACTTAGCTCTTGTGTGAACTAGAGATCATAATCTACTAGACTTGTGGATAGGAGGCTTGCATCACAACCTTTGGCTAAGCAAAACTCGCTTTACGCCGTTTGTTATTCTAACAAGTTTGCTTAGTGGTATTTGTAGATTTTTTAATAGGCTATTCACCCCCCTCTAGCCATCTAGGACCTTACAAGTGGTATCAGAGCCGTGGTCACCGTTTTAATCAAGGCTTAACATCCTTCGGTGTGAAAAATGGCTCAAATTGTGTTCAATCATGTTGGGGGCAAGCCACCGTTCTTTGATGGTGTTAGTTCTTTTGCTCATTGGAAGAGAAAAATGACAATGTATCTTGGTTCTATTCATGAGAGAGTATTGCAAGTCACCGAGAATGATTTTGCTATCATTGATCCCGATCATCTCACCGATGAAGATAGAGCAAATAGAACATGCAATAGAATGGCTCTCAATACACTTTACAATGGCATTGACACAAAAGTATTTGAGGGCATCAAGGATTTAGATTTGGCAAATGAAGTGTGGACAAGGTTGAGTGAAACATATGAGGGCACTAAGGTTGTGAAGAGTGCCAAGCTATATGGGCTCAAGAGTGAGTTTGAGAACTTCAAGAAAAAGGATGATGAAACAATCATTGAAATGTTTCATAGATTGCAAGTGATAGTTAATGATCTTAAGAGCTTAGGGCACAAGACTCAAGATCAGGATTTTTGTCACAAGTTCTTATTGAGCTTACCTAGAAGATTCAAGATGTTGATCATGATGTTGCAAAGAGATGGGCTTGAAGCAATGAAGCCTAATGATTTGCTTGGTGAAGTATTGACCTATGACAAATATGATCAAAATGTTGATGACAAGGAGAAGGTGGAAGATGAGAAGAGGAAGAAGACCGTGGCATTCAAAGCCACCTCCTCCAAGGGCAAAGCTACCATCATTGAAGAAGAAGAAGACAACAATGAAGATGGGGAATTTGAAATTGATGATGAGGCACTTGCTCTTGTAGTCAAGAAGATGGGTCACATGTTTATCAAGAGAAGAGGCTTTAAGAAGAGAAATGACAACTTCAAAAGAAATGAGCAACAAAGAAAGTGCTTCAATTGTGATAGCACCGAGCACCTTCAAGCGGAATGTCCTTATGATAAGAAGAAGAACAAAAAGGATAAGTTTGAGAAGAAGAAGAGAGAGGCCAAGATGACATTCAAGAAAGGCAAAAATGGTGCCTATGTGATCACTTGGGAAAGTGAAGATAATGAAGAAGAAGAAGAAGAATCATCCAACAAGGCTTTTGCTTCCATTGCTATCAACAAGAAGCCATCACTATTTGAATCATCCTCTTCATGCTTCATGGCTAAAGAAGCTAAGGTATTATATGATGAGAGTGATGATGAAAGTGAAATGGAATATGCTCATGATAGTGATAATGAAATGATAATGAAAATGATGATGATGAACCAACTAAAGAACAACTATATGACTTGATGCAACAAACTAGAGACATAGCTATTGCCAAGGACAAAGAGTGTAAGAAGCTTTCAATGAAAGTAGCAATACTTGAGAAAGTCCTTAGTGAGCTTAAGACCACTCATGAGAGTCTAGTGGAAGACCATGAGGATCTTGATAAGGTTCATTCCAAGCTTGAAAAAGCTCACTCATTGCTACTTGAGCAACAAGCAAAGAAGGAGGTTGTTGTATCATGTGATATAGGTGTTACATGTGATATAATTGATGAATCCTTTAATGAACCTATCATCATGTCAAATACTAACCCTTCTTGTAGCTCTTCATCCACCACCACTAACTCTACCTCCACTACTAGGGATGGTTTCACTTGTGATGCCTCACTAATGGTTGAGAATGAGACTCTCAAGAGAGAGGTGGATGAGCTCACTCACGCCCTAGGCAAAGCCTATGGTGGTGAGGCCCGCTTGCTTAAGTGCTTGGGTAGCCAAAGGTTCTCTCTTAACAAAGAGGGTTTGGGCTACACCCCCAAGAAAGGCAAGTCGGCCTTTGCAACTCCAAAGCCTAGCTTTGTGAGGGGCAATGGTCGGTTTTGCAATAGATGCAAGCAAGTTGGGCACCTAGAGCATAATTGCAATAAAAAGAACCAAAGCAAGAACCTTGTTAATGCTATACCTTTTGATTCTTGCTATGTGCTTACCAAGGGTGTGAAGGGTGTGCAAGCTAAGTTTGTTGGTACACCAATTGTGGGCCCAAAGAAGAAGGCTATTTGGGTACCAAAGAGCTTAGTTACTAACCTACAAGGACCCAAACAAAAGTGGGTACCTAAGCTTCATTAATTTGCTTGTAGGTCAATTACAAAGCCGGAGGAAGGCATTGGATTATTGATAGTGGGTGCACTCAACACATGACCGGTACATCAAGAATATTTGATTCAATCAATGACAATGATAGTGGTGTTGATTCTATCACATTTGGCAATAACAAGAAAGGCAAGGTTATTGGCTTGGGCAAGATTGCAATATCAAATGACATGAGTATCTCCAATGTGTTACTAGTTGAAAGCTTGGATTTCAATCTTCTATCCGTGGCACAAATATGTGATCTAGGCTACAAATGCATCTTTGGGGTTGATGATGTGGAAGTTATTAGTGTGAATGGTTCAAATATGGCATTCAAGGGCTTTAGATATGAGAATCTCTATCTAGTTGACTTCAATGCTAGAGAAACTTCATTGACAACTTGCTTAGTCTCCAAATCAAGCATGGGTTGGCTTTGGCATAGAAGGCTTGGTCATGTTGGCATGAAACAATTGAAGAAGCTTACAACTCACAATCTTGTCAATGGTTTGAAAGATGTTGAATTTGAGAAGAATAAGCTTTGTAGTGCATGTCAAGCCGGGAAGCAAGTTGGAAGCTCACATCCAAAGAAGAGTACAATGAGCACATGCAAAGCATTTGAGTTGATGCATATGGATCTATTTGGACCAACAACATATACAAGCATAGGCGGCAACAAGTATGGATTTGTCATAGTGGATGACTTCACAAGATTCACATGGGTATTCTTTCTTAGTGACAAAAGTGAAGTGTTTGACACCTTCAAGACATTCCTCACTAGAGTTCACAATGAGTTTGAGATTAGAATCAAGAAAGTGAGAAGTGACAATGGAAGTGAGTTCAAGAATACAAGAATTGAAGAACTTTGTGATCATTATGGTATTGGACATCAGTTCTCGGCCAAGTACACTCCACAATCAAATGGTCTAGTTGAGAGGAAGAATAGAACATTGCTTGATATGGCTAGATCAATGCTTCATGAGTACAATGTGAGTCAATCATTTTGGGATGAAGCAATCAATACCGCTTGCTACTACATCAATAGACTATATTGTCATCCATTGCTAGAGAAGACCCCATATGAGCTACTTCATGGAAGAAAGCCCAATATTTCTTACTTTAGGGTGTTTGGTTGCAAATGCTATATCTTGAAGAAAGGCACTAGATTGGGGAAGTTTGACAAGAGATTTGATGAGGGGTTCCTACTTGGTTATTCAACTACAAGCAAAGCTTATAGAGTTTGGAACAACTCAAGTGGCATTCTAGAAGAAGTCCATGATGTGCAATTTGATGAAACCAATGGGTCACAAGATGAAGAAGAGAACCTAGATGATATTGGTGGAACTCTATTAGTGGAAGCAATGAAGAACATGGATATTGGAGACATTAGAGCAAAGCAAGTAATTGATATTCAAGATGATGATAAAGATCAAGTGCTCAATTCACCATTCAAGCTAGTTAGTGACTCTCAAGTGCAAGATCAAGGTGCTAGTTCTTTTCATCAAGATACATCAAGTGATCAACCAAGCTCAAGCAATCAAATGCAAGTACTCCAACCACAACATATTGCAAGAGATCACCCCATTGATAGTGTTATTGGTGATATTAGAAGTGGTGTGCAAACAAGATCAAGATTGGCTATGTTTTGTGAGCATGCATCATTTGTGTCAACCATAGAACCAAAGAAGATAGAAGAAGCTTTGAGGAATGCCGATTGGATCATGGCTATGCAAGAAGAGCTTAATAATTTCACAAGAAATGATGTTTGGGAGTTGGTAGAAAGGCCAAATGACTACAATGTGATTGGAACCAAGTGGGTGTTCAAAAACAAGCAAGATCAAGATGGCATTGTAGTGAGAAACAAAGCAAGACTAGTTGCTCAAGGTTACACTCAAGTTGAAGGTCTTGACTATGATGAAACATATGCTCCTGTGGCAAGATTGGAGGCAATAAGGATTCTATTGGCTTATGCTTGTGCACACAACATCAAACTATATCAAATGGATGTCAAAAGTGCATTTCTCAATGGGATCATCAATGAGTTAGTCTTCGTTGAGCAACCGCCCGGATTTGAAGATGACAAGAAACCCAACCATGTATACAAGTTGAAGAAGGCTTTATATGGCTTAAAGCAAGCACCTAGAGCATGGTATGAGAGGCTAAGGGATTTCCTTCTCTCTAAGGGATTCAAGATGGGCAAGGTTGATACAACTCTATTCACCAAGAAGATTGGAAATGATCTATTCATAGTGCAAATATATGTTGATGACATCATCTTTGGATCAACCAATCAAGCTTATTGTGAAGAATTTGGTGCTATGATGGCCAAAGAGTTTGAAATGTCTATGATTGGTGAACTTAGCTACTTCCTTGGTCTCCAAGTAAAGCAATTGAAGAATGGAACATTTGTGAGTCAAGGGAAATACATAAGGGACATGTTGAAGAAGTTTGGAATGCAATATGCAAAGCCAATTTCAACTCCAATGGGTACAAATGGAAGTTTGGATAGTGATCTTGATGGCAATATGGTGAATCAAAAGGAATATCGGTCTTTGATTGGAAGTCTACTCTATGTCACCGCATCAAGGCCGGATGTCATGTTTAGTGTTTGCATGTGTGCTAGATATCAAGCCTCACCTAGAGAGAGTCATCTCACGGCCGCAAAGAGAATATTGAGGTACTTGAAGCAAACAAGAGATGTTGGACTATGGTATCCTAAGGGGTCAAAGTTTGAATTGATTGGATATTCGGACTCCGACTATGGGGGTTGCAAGATCAATAGAAAGAGCACAAGTGGCACATGTCAATTACTTGGAAGATCACTTGTGTCATGGTCCTCAAAGAAACAAAATAGTGTGGCAATCTCTACCGCCGAAGCCGAATATGTGAGTGCGGGGAGTTGTTGTGCACAATTGCTATGGATGAAATCAACTTTGAAGGATTATGGTCTCAACTTCAAGAATGTGCCATTGCTATGTGATAATGAGAGTGCAATCAAGATGATACAAAACCCGGTTCAACATGGAAGAACAAAGCATATTGACATAAGACATCATTTCATTAGAGATCATCAACAAAAGGGAGATATTGCCATTGAAAGTGTTGGCACCAATGATCAACTTGCCGATATTCTCACTAAGCCACTTGATGAAAAGAGGTTTTGCAAGCTAAGGAATGAATTGAACATTCTTGATTTCTCAAACATGAGTTGAATGCACCCCACTCACTTATTGACATGCCTCTCCTTCGACATTGCAAGGTAAAGTTGATTGACATGTCATTCATCCTATGCTAAGGACTTGCTAGAGCATGTAGACATAATAAGTGGTATGCATGAGCATTCATGATAAATCAAATGAATTTGATGGATATATGTTACCACTATTGCCTCTATGTTTGTTTTGATCTAGTGGTGGCATATAACATGTTTGTGAGCTTGCAAGCCTAGTGTTGAATCTAGAAGATTTGCTATAAGTGTTTAATTCAACATAGGCAAGATAACCCTTATTATGAGGTGTGAAGAAGCTTGTCTTTGGTTCAAATCGAATTAAATATCTTTGGCAAGTGTTCTAGGTTGAACCAAATTTGATAAATTTTAACCTACTCCATCAAACATTTTTTCTTCTCTCCACAATTTGATCCCATTTTTGGGTAAGTTGTTGACAAAGGGGGAGAGAAAAAGATGATTCAACATGATAAAGGGGTAAATAAAATTTTTGATGCACACAAGTAGGGGGAGCAAGCTCATAAACAAAGTTGTTGCATTTGTTTGTGCATTTTCATATGACTTGCTCATTGCACATGTATTTAAAATCAATATACTTGCTTGTGTGGTGCAATGCTAGTATAGAACTTGGATGATGAAATGATCTACTAGCATGCATAGGAATAGTTTTACATGTGGTATCTAGACTTGCCTAAAGTTTTTACAAGTGGTCCAAGAACCTTTACATATAATGTTGATCTCACGAGGTTCTTGAGCTTTGTTGGGTGTCTAGTTACTTCATGATGCTAAGGATGGTGTAAAAGGCAACTCCGATTGGTATCACGCTTCAAAGGTCCATTTCTTACACCTTAGCATCATTTTGGTAGAATTACTCTCCCAAAAACTTCTATCCATGCATATGTGCAAAGCTTTCAATCCAAACTCTATGCACATATGTAGGGGGAGCTAATGCTACCAAAACCGAGCTTGTGATAATTGTCCAAACTTTACTTATGAGCAAAATGATTGGACAAGTATGACAAGTTCAAAACTTTTATTATCAAAATCATCTTTGTGAGGGTTGTCATCAATTACCAAAAAGGGGGAGATTGAAAGTCCCTAGTTTGGTTTTGGCTAATTGATGAAACCCAGGACTAACCTTTATATCTAAGTGGATGATTTAGATAAAGGTGGTCGTTGAATATGAGACATGACATTGACTCATGTGACCAAGATGGTGAAGACCAAGATGAGGCTTGGCTCGATGGACCGGTTGTGAAGGTGAAGGGCAAGTCGAGGCTTCGAAGCGAAGGATCATGCGATGGTGAAGCTTGAGCAAGACTTGGCGCCGACGGACCAATGTAACGGTGAAGAGCAAGTGAAGTCAAGGTCGATGGATCGAGACGGTCATGTGATGATATGAAGTGGATCATATCCTTTGGAGAAACAAAATGGGCTCAAGGCAAAGGTATAACCATAGGGCCATTTTGTTTTACACTCAAGACACCATAGAGGGTGTGAGTGGTTTAGGGTCGATAGCCGAACTATTAAGAGGGGAAGTCTTATCGGTTATTCGACGCATGGGTGCCACTAGGTGAATTCATGAAGTGCATTGCATGTAGGGCCTAGTGAGCTAACTGGAAAACCTTTGAAAATGATTGAGAAAAAGCTAACACACAAGCACATGGAGATGTACACTTGATGGTGTTGGCACATTTGCAAAGGTGGCGTTGGTCGCGCTGTGGTTTGCGGGAAGAGAGGGGTTTGGGTTCCTCTCTCCCTCCCGCCGAGCGTGCGAGCGCGGGATTCAGGCGATTTCGGGGAAATGAAATGCCTATTTTCCATTGCGCCGGAAGTCGGAAAAGAAACGGAGGCGAACGCGGTCACAGAGGTGACCGGACGCTGCACCGGACGCTACACCGGACGCGGTCAGTTTCGATCGGCGCGTCCGGTCAGTACAGCGTCAGGGTCAGGCGCGCGAGCTAGGGTTTGACACCGGCGCGTCCGGTGACCCACGGGACCGGCGCGTCCGGTCATGCGCCCTGAGGGAACCGAGGACGTCGGACGCGGTGCGCGTCCGGTCACTCACCATCGGACGCGTCCGGTCGTCCAGGGAGCTTACTGGACTCCCACCGGACGCGGGTACTGTGGCGTCCGGTCGTTGCGAGGAGCGCGTCCGGTCTTGTCTTCGCGCGCGCGGGTGCTGTGCGCACCGGCGCGTCCGGTGGTTCGCAGCAGCGCGTCCGGTCGCTCGTTTGACCGTTGGCGCGTTGTGACCGTTGGAGGATCTAACGGACGAATTTGAAATCAGAGGACACGTGGACGTCGCAGAGCCACCGGACGCGGTTGAGCGCGTCCGGTCAGTTACGACCGGCGCGTCCGGTGGTCCCGCGAAAAACGGACAAGTGGAGTGCAACGGCTCTTTTTGGATGGGATGCTTATAAATACTTGTTGGCCAGCCCTTGGGGAGGTTGCTTGGCATTTCTAACACTCTTGTGCATCCTTTGAGCTAGAGCTACTCCTCCCACTCATCTCTCTTGCTTGATTGCAAATCAAAAGTGAGATTGAGTGATCCCAAAGTGCATTGCATAGCTTGAGGGCATCTAGTGGCACTTGTGGGTGGTTTAGCCGGTGGATTTCTTGTTACTCTTGGAGAGTACCGCTCCTAGCCGGCTTGGAGATTGTTGGAGGCGTTGGCAAGAGAAGGTGATTGTTCTTGGCCACCTCCGGTTGATTGTGAGAGGTTCTTGTGCTTTCCTCGGCGGGACGCCAAAAGCAACTCTAGTGGAATCCGCGTGTCATCGAGTTACCTCACTTGAGAGTGGTGTCTTACGGTGCCTTGCGGGGCGTGCCTTGAGGGGCAAGTGACTTGAGGGTCACACCGGAGAACCATCTAGGTGTTGGTCGACACAACCGGTGACGTAGCTTCTCGGTGCACAAGTGAACACCGGGTGAACAAATATTGTGTCTCTTGTCTCCCGGTGATTGGTCTTCATCTTGGGTTGTTGTCAATATTGATTGTTTGTATATCATCTTGGTGATTGGCAACATCTTCACTTCACCGTTGGTATAATAATCACAATCCTCTCTCTCGCATTTACTTTCACTAGATTATCTTGTGTAGCTCTAGTAGTAGCCTTGCTAGTAGTGTTATTAGCTTGTTCACTAGTGTTTCTTTAGTGACTTAGCTCTTGTGTGAACTAGAGATCATAATCTACTAGACTTGTGGATAGGAGGCTTGCATCACAACCTTTGGCTAAGCAAAACTCGCTTTACGCCGTTTGTTATTCTAACAAGTTTGCTTAGTGGTATTTGTAGATTTTTTAATAGGCTATTCACCCCCCTCTAGCCATCTAGGACCTTACAGCCCCCAACATGATTGAACACAATTTGAGCCATTTTTCACACCGAAGGATGTTAAGCCTTGATTAAACGGTGACCACGGCTCCGATACCACTTGTAAGGTCCTAGATGGCTAGAGGGGGGGTGAATAGCCTATAAAAAAATTCTACAAATACCACTAAGCAAACTTGTTAGAACAACAAACGGCGTAAAGCGAGTTTTGCTTAGCCAAAGGTTGTGATGCAAGCCTCCTATCCACAAGTCTAGTAGATTATGATCTCTAGTTCACACAAGAGCTATGTCACTAATCTTACACTAGAAAACAAGCTAAACAAAACTACTAGCAAAGCTACCACTAGAGCTACACAAGAAAAACTTAGTAAAAGTAAGTGCAAGAGAGGATTATGATTCTTATACCGACGGTGGAGTGAAGATGTTGCCAATCACCAAGATGATATACAATCAATCAATATTGACAACAACACAATATGAAGACCAATCACCGGGAGACAAGAGACACAATATTTTTGTTCACCCGGTGTTCACTTGTGCACCGACAAGCTACGTCACCGGTTGTGTCGACCAACACTTAGATGGTTCCTCGGTGTGACCCTCAAGTCACTTGCCCCTCAAGGCACGCCCCGCAAGGCACCGCAAGACACCACTCTCAAGTGAGGTAACTCAATGACACGCGGATTCCACTAGAGTTGCTTTTGGCGTCCCACCGAGGAAAGCACAAGAACCTCTCACAATCAACCGGAGGTGGCCAAGAACAATCACCTTCTCTTGCCAACGCCTCCAACAATCTCCAAGCCGGCTAGGAGCGGTACTCTCCAAGAGTAACAAGAAATCCACCGGCTAAACCACCCACAAGTGCCACTAGATGCCCTCAAGCTATGCAATGCACTTTGGGATCACTCAATCTCACTTTTGATTTGCAATCAAGCAAGAGAGATGAGTGGGAGGAGATGCTTTTGCTCAAAGGATGCACAAGAGTGTTAGAAATGCCAAGAGACCTACCCAAGGGCCGGCCAACAAGTATTTATAAGCATCCCAAACAAATAGAGCCGTTGCAACTCCACTGACCGTTTTTTCGGGACGACCGGACGCGCCGGTCGAAACTGACCGGACGCGCTCAACCGCGTCCGGTCGCCCTGCGCCATCCACGTGTCCACCGAGTTCAAACGCGACCGTTAGATCCTCCAACGGTCACTGCACGCTAACGGTCAAACGCGATGACCGGACGCGCCCCTCAACCGACCGGACGCGCCGGTCGCACTGTACCGCGCGCCCGCGAGGCAACGACCGGACGCGCTCCTCGCAACGACCGGACACGACAGTGACCGCGTCCGGTCGGAGTCCAGTAAGCTCCTTTGACGACCGGACGCGTCCGATCGTGTGTGACAGGACGCGCACCGCGTCCGATCGTCCTTGCGAAACTGCAAAAACCTCAGGGTGCCTGACTAGACGCGCCGATCCCGCGAGTGACCGGACGCGCCGGTTGCAAACCCTAAACCCGCGCGCCTGACTGCTGCGCTATACTGACCGGACGCGTCCGGTCACACCGTGACCGCGTCCGGTGCAGCGTCCAGTCACCTCAGTGACCTCCGTTCGCCTCCGTTTCTTTTCCGACTTCCGGCGTAGTGGAAAATAGGTATTTCATTTCCCCGAAATCGCCTAAATCCCGCGCTCGCACGCTCGGCGGGAGGGAGAGAGGAACCCAAACCCCTCTCTACCCGCAAACCACAGCGCGACCAAAGCTACCTTTGCAAATGTGCCAACACCATCAAGTGTACATCTCCATGTGCTTGTGTGTTAGCTTTTTCTCAAACATTTTCAAAGGTTTTCCAGTTAGCTCACTAGGCCCTACATGCAATGCACTTCATGAATTCACCTAGTGGCACCCATGCGTCAAATAACCGATAAGACTTCCCCTCTTAATAGTTCGGCTATCGATCCTAAACCACTCACACCCTCTATGGTGTCTTGAGTGTAAAACAAAATGGCCCTAAGGTTATACCTTTGCCTTGAGCCCATTTTGTTTCTCCAAATGATATGATCCACTTCATATCATCACATGACCATCTCGATCCATCGACCTTGACTTCACTTGCTCTTCACCGTTGCATCGGTCCATCGGCGCCAAGTCTTGCTCAAGCTTCACCATCGCATGGTCCTTCGCTTCGAAGCCTCGACTAGCCCTTCACCTTCACAACCGATCCATCGAGCCAAGCTTCATCTTGGTCTTCACCATCTTGGTCATATGAGTCAATGTCATGTCTCATATTCAATGACCACCTTTATCTAAATCATCCACTTAGATACAAAGGTTAGTCCTAGGTTTCATCAATTAGCCAAAACCAAACTAGGGACTTTCACCGTCCATCAGGCTGGACGGGATGTGGGCGGTGCTGAGCCACGTGGGGTGATGTCGCTAAGTCCTGGTGTTGTCTTGTCTGGAAGTGGAGTCCTGCCCAAGGTGACGCTCTGCCCCAGGACCAGACGGTCAGAGGGGATGTCATCCTTCTTGTACCTGGTGTAGTGCACATGCGTGCGTGTCCCGTCTGGGCAGGCGCATTCAATGCGTCCACCTGCCTCTCATCCTTTCCTTAGTGGCTAAGGCTAGAGGTGGTCGAGGGCATCACGTGGTGCAAGGTCGAGAGGCGGGACAGGTCAAGGCGGGCCTCGTACGGCTCGAGAGTGAGAAGTCGAGGCTAGGCTAAGGCCAGCTAGGCCATCCTGAGCAACTCTTATGACCGAGCTTTGGGGTATCCCGATTATATAACCCTGACAGTAGCCCCAGAGTGTCTTTACAATTTAAAAATAATTGTGGGGCACTCTTTCGAGTGGTGTTTGAGTGGTTGAGGCATTAGTGCAGGTAGCAGCTTCTGCCTGCATCATTTTGTGTCTGCACCTCTGGGCGTGGTGTGTACACTTGCTAGTCATCGGCCGTCTGAGGCGCCTGCCGTCTTTATTTCAACAGGTCAAGTCAACTGGTGTGCGTCGAGCTTGGTGACTCGGCCTGCCGTGTGCGGTCCAATCTGAACTGTTCTCTGTGCTATGAGCTTTGCGTGCCTTAGGGGATCTTTGAGGCGTAAGCTTGTGCATAGGCATTATTTCGACCGTTTCGCATCGTGCTACGTGACATGTGATTCACGCTGCGTAGTCGCGTGTGGGCCTATAAATTGGGCTTCTCCCCACCGGTGTTGGGCTATCCTAGCTGAGTATCTAGCCACACTCAGGTGTTCGAAGCTTGCAGGAATAGGAATAGGATGTGTCCTTTCTAGGGGTCAGTTATGCCCGGCTAGTCATCGTCGGCATGCCTTCCAACACTTGATGCTAGAAGAATTCTTGTGATCAGCGGGGGATAAGATGGCGTAGCCGCTGAGTCCGTAGCCTTGTGACCTCCTCATTCCCTAATCCTTGTGGTTCGGGGGTTCGAGGTGGATGCTGGCCAAGGACGACTCTAATTGGCTCTGCTCGCCTTCTTTCCCCTACTCATTGTATCCTAGAGGTCGTGATGCTAGAAGAAGGTTTGTGAGGTGTTTTCCTTGCCATGACTTAGAAGATGAATCATCGTGTGAGGGTAGTCGTGAAGCCGAAGGGGCGCCCGACACGTGGACCGATGAGAACGACTGGTTTGCCCAGTCACGTCGTGTGATTAATGGCGCTAGCTTGCATGCATTCGTGTGGCACATGGGCACATTTCTCAAGGGAAGTGGGAGCGTTGCTTTGCAGTCGGTGACGTAGGCCAGGCTCCCGAAGTTGAGACCTGGCCAGGGGTGAAGGCGTCGGCTGTGACAGAGAACTCGCTGGGGAGGTGGGCGCCACCGTTTGTGGTGGCGGCTCCTGCTTCGGTGACAAGGTGGGGCTCCGGCCACCATAGAGCCTGAATCACACTTGACGCGCTCCTCTACTTGGCGCGCCAGCTGTCGCGGGGTCAAAACTGCAGCAAGCATTATTGTTCGTCAGGTGTCACTGAGTGTGGGTCTTCGGTGGCTCAGGTGGATTCAAGAACGCATTGAAGACACAGCGATTTATCCTGGTTCGGGCTATTGGGGCCCTACGCCCAGTAGTAGATGTTCCTTGTAGTCGAGAGCACCTAAATTGGGGGGTTGCAACGAGAGTGTGTAAGAGATTTGGAAGCAGGTGATCGCTAGGTGTTATCCTACGCTCGTCGGCGGTGAGGTTTCTTCCCCGTCGGAGGGGAAGAAGATGGTCGGGGAGGAGCATTCGATTGCTCCTCTTTGGGTGGCTCTGCTCTCGGTGCAGAGCTTGGAGTTGTCCCTGAGGACACTATTCGGTTGGATTCGGTCTGTTCGACCTCCCTCTACCTCTCCTCTTCGACCTCTTCCCTCAGAAGGATCCAACCTCCCCTTATAAACCGAGGTAGGTCGAGTACAAGGCGGTTTGGGGCTTAGTGGCAAAGACGTCCGGCTTGAGGGGTTGACGAGTGGGCTCGGGAGCCCCCGAGCCACTGAAGCCAGTGAAGGGATTTGTCCCTTTGTGTCACGCCCCGTGCGTGACTTTGTCGAAGGAGTGGGCGACAGAGCCGCGCCTGATGGGCGGCAACGAGAAGCCCCCAAGCCTTGGGCGCTCGAGGCGCTAGGCTCCAGCCTAGCCCTTGGCTCGAACAAGAGGTGGAACCGAGGATCAGGCTCGGGTTGTCGTTGATCGGAAGCCTAGAGCTCGGGTCAGCCCCTGAGTCCCCAGTAGGGGCCAAGGGCATGCTCGGGTTTCGTCTGATCCTTGGCCAGAAGGTGCCCACAAGCATACCTGATGGGGGTATAGCCCCCGACTGATACTAGAGGGATCGGTGGGGAGGTCATTCGGTCGGGAACCTCTTACGCCAGGACTTGACGTATCCCTATGTTTGAGTCTCGTCACCTTGTATTAAGAAAAGAATCAAAGAAGTTTAGTTCTGGTGCATCACTATGGGCAAGATGCTTACAACCCCAAAATTGCAAATCTTTCTGAAAGGAATCCACACTATTTTTGTCATAATAAAAGGGCAGTTTCAATTTAGAAATGACTCTTCCCTGCCAAAAAATAACAAATTAATATATGATATCCCGATGAATATCTAGTCCATGCCATCACTATCGTTTACAATATTGGTTTAGTCACATAGTGCATACAAGAAAATGAAAATCCCACCACATAAAAATTTCAAACAACATTGATTTTTCTTTGTCATGTATTTAAAATAGGAAGATTTGGTCTTACAAGTCCACATGTATGAAATGGTCTGGACATTTTGATCACAATGTTTTGTGATTATTTAAGAAAACTCCAGGCTTCAAGGAACTCTATGTACCGAGATTTAAGATACTATTTCAAATGTCCTGGATATTAACAAAGTTCACCAAAAAAATAAAAGTTACACGTGTATGATGTATAATACATAAAGAACATATTGTGAATGAGAGTGCAGAAGGCACATATATATAACTATTCAATATGTTTGGAGGTTGTCTAAATTGGGTCAACAAAAACACAATCTCTTATTATTGACAGGTGCAGTAGCCCTTTGTTGGGTTATTTGGCTCACAAGGAATGATTTGGTGTTTAATAAATGTCAACCAAAAACTTTTTTGCAGGTACTCTTCAGGGCGACATACTGGCTCCGGTTTGGGCTCCATTGCAACGACTGGATGAACACAGGGTGCTTATACAAGATGCTTCAAGAAATTTAGAGTCAAAGGCCATGTTTATTTTTGCTTTAAATGGTTGGAACTTTAGTTATTGCCTTGGGACACCTGTGTGAGTTTCATTTGGAGTGATTTTGTAATAAACTTGGTTTGATGCTTCTCTTTTGTGAGAAGCTGAAGTCAGAACATTTGGTTCTATTATCTAAAAAAAACTATTCAATATGAGCAGATGATGTTTTTGGAAGCAAACTCTTCATTTTCTACTACTCGGTGGGGTAAGAAGGCTTCATGGCAAGGCCGCACATCCCTCGTTTGTCAGAAATGTCCTTCTCCATCCTTAGGAATCCCTTCTCTCATCAAGTGGTGCCCCAAGAATTCTTCAAAATCCAATACTTTGTGCCATCACTCTCCACACCATACCCGATGGTAGAGATCCCATGATCCAGCACAGTGCCACAGGAGCCAGTCATCACACCACCGGAATAAAGCATAAAAGTCCTGTCACTCGCATCGACGGCGACAGATACAGGGTTGATTGGCCACGGCCTTCATGAGCGCAGCCTCGTTGTTGACTGGCACGTCCTCTTGGCCTTTGATGGTTGCAGCGCTCTTTGATCCACCCTTGCACTTGCCGTCTACTGCCTTATATGGATAGCTGGACTCGGTGGCGAGGCCTCCATTCTTGATGACGAACTCAAAGGCATTGTCCATCCAGCCACCCTCGCAACCCTCGTCCATGCTGTGGGTGTCGCAGTCCACCAGTTCTTGCTCGGAGAGTGAGATGAGGTTGCCCGTGCTCAGCTTCACAATGCCCTCCATGGCAGCTACAGCCGAGAATGCCTAGCAGCAACCTGCAATTATTTATTTGTGTCATTGTACATGTCATCAAAAGAGCTTAATCACCATGTATATATCATCACGGATCCTCACAATGCATGAAGTACTAGGGGTGCGAGGCCATCAGACAACGGGTGGGCGAAAAAAGAGCAGGGTCGCCCTACCGAGTGTTCCACCTTCCGGTGATCGCCGCTGGCGATTCCCCGCCTTATAAACAATTAAAAGTAGGAGATCGTGTCTAGTTTTTTATGCTCTTTTGATCTATCCGTGATTTGCGGGAGTTCGTGCTTCCTGGGTTACAATGAAGGCTTCCCCTGTTCTGAGTTGGGGGTGAATTCACCTCGTGCGGCACAAGTGTTGCATTCAAGGGTGTCATCTGGTCATCGGAGAGATCGTCGGAGCGGAGCGGATGACGTCTGGCATAGGCGGAAATCCGCGTTTCACTCGCCTAGTCATGCTATGGCTTCGGAGTTCCCCACTTTGGTGGAGAGCTTGCGGCGATCTGGGAAGTGGGGCATTTCGTTGCCATTGGACAAATCTTCGATGAAGTTCATACAAGCGAGTAATGAAGATTCATTCCCTTTTGAAGCTATCGAGCACTCGAAGGTTAAACTCAAAGCAGTTCCCATCGAGCTCTGCTGGTCCAACAATGGAGGGCAGAAGGGAGCGGGAAAGGAGTTTGATGTGGGAGATGATAAGCTGAGGCGAAACATCCAGCAGAAATCACCCAATACGGAGCGGTGGTTCATAGCACCACCAAAGGTGAGGCTTACCGCTGGCATCCTGGGGCAGAGACCCAACTTGGGTACACGTGTTGGTAATCTAGAGTGGGGTGAGCGGGACGAGGATGATGACCCTCTTCTCCACCTCATCCCCCAGATCTGACCGCATCTCCTCATTCGGATCCCTGGACATCGCCGTCTAGGGTTTCCTCCAAGCCTCCTTTCTCACACATCCGTAAATTGGTTAGCCATTTTTGGAGAAAAGATTCATCTAGATCCTTTGCTGCTGCGGTTCAAAGCGAACCTGCTCCCATCGTGATTATCAATATGAATCGCGGTGGGGGGGATGGGGGAATTATGGGCCGAACAGAGGTGGTTTTGATGCTGGGCGCCACGCGCGCGGTGGTGGCCGTCTGGGACCGCGGGAAAACGTTTGGGATCGTGCGGCTCAGAAGATGGAGGGACGTCCAGAGAAGAGTGCAGGTGAGAAATCAGGTGATGCTCCTGGGAAGAATAAATCTGGTCGGAACAATGGAGAGGTTAGTGAGGATGTCATTGGCTTGGGCAAAGAAGCTGGTCAGAAGAGTGGAGAAGATCAGGTTGATGATTCAGGCAATGTAAATCAGAAGGGGGTTACCGGCAAATCTACTATACAAGGTACTCTCGGAACCAATGCTCAGGATATTGGTGAATTTAATCAGAATAAAGCTCTTGTTGCAAATCAGAATCAGAACAGAGTTCCCTGTGATTACTATGGGCTGTACAATCACTTATCCAAAGATTGCAGACGTATGCTATGTGAGATTTGTGGCTTTGGAAATCATATTACTTACAACTATAAGAGATGTCTGCCTTGGAATTATGGACCTGAGTTGTGTGCAACCCAAGTGGAAGATCAAAGTTTTTTCTACATTGATGAGATCATTGATCCTAGATCGGCCAGGGAAAAGGATAGTACTGCAATTATATCTATATTAGAAGGTCATGCCACTAGGAAACATATTGAGCAAGTTTTTATGAATATCCTTGGGTCTGACACCTGGAAATGGAAAGCTAGACAGATTGGCGAGAAGAAATATATCATGAGGTTCCCCAATGCTAGAATGGTGAGGGATTGGAGTCAATTCAAATCATTAGAGATGAGCAATGCTGATGCCCAGATGAAAGTTGAGCCTTGGTCACCTAGTGTGGGAGCAAAAGAACTATAGCAAAAGTTGGTGGTCTGGTAGGTAAAGTCTTGGAGATTGATGATTCTACTAGATTCAGTAAAGACTATGTCAGAGTTAGGATTGCTTGTCGAGATGTGAGTAAAGTCCCAAAGACTGCTGAAAGTACCCTTGGACTATTTCTGCATGACTTTCATTTTGAGAGGGAGTTCTTGAATGATGGTGGTGATAGAACCCTTTCTAGTGGTATCAAGATTGGAGATAAGGATCAACAACCCCCACCAAAAAGATACAAGTCTGATGACACTGTGGGGCAAAGCTCTAACACTCAAGGTGGTAAAATTAATACCAAGTTTTCTAGGATTGAGGTGGGGCAAATTGAAGATAAAGGGGGGAGTGTGCAAGTCCAACCTTCTGCTACTAATGATGCTTCCAAAGGGGGTAAAGATACTGGTAAATCTGATGGTCTGAGGGATCAACTTGACAAGAAGGGGAAATACATCTCTTTATCTGCTCCTCCCAAACGTAGTACTGCTAAGTCTATCTCTAGTAGTAAATTCATGGCTGATGCTCAGAAATCTTACAGAAATACACAGGCAGATGAAGGGTTGAATGATAAAGTACACATTCCTAACTCTTTTGATGAGTCTGACACTGATAGTGAAACGATAAGTGACAAACTTCGTAAGATTGGAGCTTATGAAGGTGGTGATCAGAGTGGTTCTAAGGATGGTGACATAAATGATCAACAACAGATATGGCACTTGGAAGAAAATGTTGATTTGGCCTTGGACACAATAACTTCTAAGGATATTGATGCTGTCAAAACTATTGATGTGATCCCTAATCTTGTGGTTGAGGCCAATAACAAAAATGATACAGTGATGCCTACTACGGTCTCTCCTGAGGTGTTCCTGCCTGATGATCACATCATTAACACACAGGAGAGTACGGCTTCTGAAATGAACACCCAACCTTCTCAACAGATTCAAGATGATATCGGAGGTGAAACACAGGAAGTGGATCTGAAGTTAACCAAAGGGGCAGCTCAACAGGAGAAGAGGCGCAGTGAGAGACTGAAGAAAACTATTGCTTTGACTACTCAAGAAAAGGTGGACACTATAGCTAAGAAGAGAAATCTAGGTCAGACTTTATTTTCTGAATTACCATTCTCCTCTTTACATTCTATTCCTGAAAAAATGGGAATTAATATGAAGGATGATAGTAACAATTATTTTGATATCTTGCTAGATCTAACCTTTTTATCAAACAACAACAAAATAATTCCAACATGAGTATTGAAGAAGTTGTTGATGAACTTGAAGAACCAAACTTACAACTTGAATGGATTCAGGAGGAATCATCTGAGCCAGATGAATCCTTTTTTGATCAATCCAGAAAGAAAAAGAAAGGTACTAGAAAAGCAAACAGGATTACTCCCCTAAAGGTTAGGGGCAAACAAGCTCAGGAAGCTCCTGACTTGAGAACAAAGAGAGGGAAAAATATAAGTCATGAATCTGCAAGGGTTGGTTTGGAATTGTAGGGGCCTTAAGAAAAAAGGGACCTCTACCTTCTTAAGAACTCTTATTGAACATCATCAGTTCCATTTCATTGGATTGCAAGAAACTATGATTGAAAATTGTGATGACTCTCTCATTAGAAGATTTGATCCTCAAAATGATTACCTATGGTTATGGAATGCATCCAGAGGTAAGTATGGTGGGATCCTGGTAGGAGTCAGAGTGGAATTTTTTGATGTAGGATCTTTTAAGCCAGGGGATTATATGATACAAATGAATTTATGGGATAAACAGTTAAAAGTCAAGTGGAATTTGTTGATTGTATATGGTGATGCTCAGGAAGAAGGAAAAATTCCTTTCTTAACTGAGTTGTCTCATTTTTGCTCCAAGAGTCATGACCCTTTGCTCATTGGGGGAGATTTCAATATTATTAGATATACTAGGGAAAGGAGCTCAAACAATGGGGTTCACAGACATTCTGGCTTATTTAATGCGCTGATTAACTTTTACACACTTAGGGAAATCTCAATGATGGGAGGATTGTTCACCTGGTCCAATAATCAAGACCCACCCACACTGGAAAAGCTTGATAGGATTCTTGTTACTAGCGGATGGGAAGATCTCTATCCTCAAGTTATGGTCAGAAAACTTCCAAGGGAAGTTTCTTACCATAATCCTCTGATTATTTCTTGTGGCATTATGAAGAAGCATTCTAACATTCAATTCAGGTTTGAGCTTAGTTGGTTGGACAATCCTGAGTTCAAACAAGAAGTGAACAGAATATGGAATATACCTTGTTATGCTAAAACTGCGCTTGATAGAATTCAGCAAAAACTCAAATTGTTTAAGCAATTCTTTAAAGGTTGGGGATTTAATCTCCAGGGTGAGCTGAGAAATAAAAGAAGATTGATTCAAGAGGAGCTTTGTGAACTAGAAGAGTTAGAGGAAAAAGGAGATCTTTTACCTCAACAACTTTTTAGAAAGATTGAGATTCTAGGAGAAAATCTTAACCTGTTGGAGCAAGAAGAGCTTTATTGGTACAATAGAAGTCATGAGAATTGGCTTCTTAAGGGTGACATAAATACTAAATTTTTCCATAAATGTGCAAGTGGCAAGAAAAGGAAGAACACTATTATTACCTTGGAAAATGAAGGAGTTGTAATTGAAGGTGATAAACAGTTAATGGAACATGCAACTGCATATTACAGAGAGCTCTTTGGCCCTGAAACTCAATATGATATCAGCTTGGATCCTTCAATTTGGAATCAAGCTGAAAAATTGAATCGTTAGGAGAATGAAATCATTTGTAAGTCCTTCACTGAAACTGAAGTCAAGGGGGCTTTGTTTCAAATGGAAAAAAAATAAGGCCCCTGGTCCAGACAAGATCCCAATTGAATTTTTTCAACACTGCTGGGATATAGTGAAAAATGATATATTGGAATTGTTTGATGATTTTCATCATAATAAGGTTGATATTAGTAGGCTTAATTATGGAATTATAACCCTTTTACCAAAAGTCAAGGAGGCTTCAAAAATCCAACAATTCAGACCCATTTGTTTGTTAAACTGCTTATACAAGCTTATCCCCAAAACTCTTACTCTGAGACTAGAACCTTTTGCTGATAAACTCATTCACAGAACTCAAACTGCCTTCATGAAAGGTAGAAACATCACATCTGGAATTATGTGTTTGCATGAAATTCTTCATGAGACCAAAAAGAACAAACAAATTGGAGTAGTGTTTAAAATTGATTTTGAGAAGGTATATGACAAGGTAAGCTGGAAGCTTCTGCTTGAGTGTTTAAACTTAAGGGGCTTTGATAGCAAATGGTGTTGCTGGATTAAGCAGGTGGTTTCTGGTGGGACAGTTAGTGTGAAACTGAATGATTATGTTGGGCCATATATTAAGAGCTTTAAAGGTGTTAGACAGGGTGATCCATTGCCCCGCATTTTGTTCAATTTTGTGGCTGATTGCCTCACCAGAATGGTCATTATAGCACAGGAAAACAACCTCTTTTATGGTCTAATTGATAACATCATTCCCAGGGGTGTGGCTATTCTGCAATATGCAGATGACACCATTATTTGTCTCAAACATGATCTTGAGGGGGCTAGAAGGATGAAAATGCTGTTATATTTGTTTGAAATGCTTTCTGGTCTAAAAATCAATTTTAACAAAAGTGAGATCTTGATGATCAATGATGAGGAAGAATGGGGCAAGCAGTACGCTGAGATTTTTAACTGTCAATTGGGCATTTTCCCTGTCAAATACCTAGGAGTCCCAGTGAGCCCTAGTAGATTACATTTGGTGGATTGGTTACCTTTGATTGAAAAATGTAATAAGAGGCTTGATGTATGGAAAGGGGGTAATATGACTATGGCTGGGAGAACCACTCTTATATGTTCCAGCCTTAATAACTCACCCATTTATCATATGTCTGTGTTCTTGTTACCTAAAACCACACTTAAAGAGATTGATAAGCTTAGAAGGACTTTTTTCTGGCAAGGAGGTGGGACAAAAAGAAAGTACCATTTAGTAAGATGGGTTAAGCTGTGTAAAAGTAAAAAGAAAGGAGGGGTTGGCATTAAAAACATTGAAAAAATGAACATCAGCCTGTTGAGTAAGTGGTGGTGGAAAATAGAACATGAGGAGGGTCTGTGGCAGGATATAGTTAAACACAAATACCTTTATAGGGATAATATCCATACTGTTTCTCACAAGATAGGTGATTCACCTATCTGGACAGATTTGTTAAAAGTTAAACCCATTTACCTACAGGGCAGATATGTTCAGATTGAAAATGGAGCTCTTGTTAGGTTTTGGGAAGATGCTTGGTTATCTGATAGCCCTCTTTGCTCCTTAATTCCAGTTCTTTATACTCTTTATGAGCAGAAGGGAGTTAGCGTGGCCGATGTCAAATCTGGGAGGTCCATGATCACTTTTAGAAGATGGTTGTATGCAGATTTGCAAACCATTTGGGATATGATATGGTCCAAGGTTTAGGAGTTCCAGTTGTCTGATACTCCAGACAAAATTAAATGGAGACTCAGCAAGAAGGGGACCTTTTCTGTTAAATCTGTGTATGAGGCCTTGACCAATGCTGAGTCTGGGAGACATTTTAAACATATTTGGGAGGGGAAGATCCCCGCCAAACTGAAATTCTTTATGTGGTTGTTGGAAAATGAGGCACTACTGACTAAGGATAATATGATTAAAAGAAACTGGAAGGGTAGTCCTGAATGTTTTTTTTGTAAGCATAATGAAACCATCAATCATTTGTTCTTTTCCTGTTCTGTGGCTAGAGTTGTTTGGGCCTGTGTGCCTAAATGTTTAGGGGCAAATGATATTCCCAATGATATTAAGCATTGCTGGTTATGGTTAGACAGGTGGCTTCCCCAAGGCAAGAAGGTTTATGTATGGGGTGTAGCGGCCATCTGTTGGGCGATTTGGTAAGCAAGGAACAAAGCTTGTTTTGATAAAAAAATGATCAAAAGTCCGGTTGATATTATTTGCCATGCATGGGCTCTAATGAAGTTCTGGACAGGGTTGTTTGCAGAGATGGACAGGGCAACGTTGGAAGAAGGCATTGATACGATGGTAAAGATCATTGTGGGACTGTTGACGTCCAAGCGCAGCAGGCCATCCCAGACTTCTGATGATCAGACGACAGGCGACGATGATGAGTCTGCTTGACTGTTTGTTGCTCCTGGCTATCTGAGTGGTTTAAACAGTTTGGTTCTGATGTCTCGTTCGGCTGGATAATTAGATACCTTTTTGGTTCTGTAATAATGGTTGCTACGTTTCTCCTTTTGCCGTGGTTTCTGAGGTCTAGAACTTGGTGTAGTATGTTGCTGCGTACGGTTCGTTTCTGTTTAGGCTAAGAAGGTCTTAGCTGTCTGTTAGCATGTCGGTTAACTCGGTTGGTTGTTAAGCTTGGTTTCCTCTTGCGCTAAAGGTCAAGCGCAGTCTGTTAAGCTCTGTACTTCTTTGAACCTCTAAACTCTGCTTGTATTTCCGTTCTTAATTGAATGGGAATGGGGAACCTCTCCGTGTTGAAAAAAAATGTATATATCATCACGGAAATAACTAATTGTTTCAACTATGATCACATTGCACGTACCACATTGGCCTTGGTTCTTGATAGGTGTGACAGCTCCCCTTGGTCCTCCAGTCCTTAGCCGTCGGAAGCGCGCTGACACTCAAGTTCTCATACTTGAATCCAGTTGTTGGAACCTTTTCTGATGAAATTGGTTTGAAACCTTTGTTTGCTTTGAACTCTTCAGTGGTCAGGTCAGCGAACTGGTTGACACCAAGCCAGAACTTCTTGTTCTTATTGGCGTTGAATGACTCGACGAATGCCACATTATCCTTGAACACCTCAAAATGACGCGCCTTCTCAGCTGCGTCCTTGTAGACACGGCCATACTACACCATCCACCTCTCATGCCTCTCAGCCATGGCCGCATCGCTCAGCTCACAAGCCGCTAGGACAGAACTACATAAGCAGGCACAAACAAAGGATGGCAAGGAGGAAAGCCTTGGAGCTGACCATGATCTACTCTGCTGCTGTTTCCGATGGTTGCTGTTGCTTTTGTGTACTCTCTTTGCTATGGATGTGTGGAAATGAGCAGGGTGGTATGTCTTTATATAGCCCTCCTATTGCCGTAATGTGTAAATCAGTGAAGGCGTGAAGGACCAAAAGTGGCGACCAGAGGGGGGGTTTGAATGGAAGCCTCAAATTTCTTTTCAGAAAAGTTTGCCCGCTGTCCCAAAATCAATCCCCAAAGCACACCCACGCACGTGAGTAAATCATAAGCCTATGGAAGGCTAGATGTCTCTAAGAAACACAGCGTGACACAAGAACACCGCCGAGCAAACGGGAGAAACAGTGTGGCTGAGAATACAGGAACCCTCCACCTCTACAGAAAAGAGGTAAGGGTCCAACCTTAAACACCTGAGCCAACAAGTGACAATGATGCTTAGAAAAGATCCACTCACTGCTAGCAAACCAGCACAAAAGGCAAAATTTGAAACGGATAAAAAAACAAGCTCAAACGAGGTGAAACAGCGCATAAATGCAATGGACCGGACATTGTGCACTGTAGCAGCGGACGTGACACAGTAGCAGCGTCCGGTCACACTGAAAATAGCCGCGACTCGCACGAAAAATACCCGATCTCCTCCATTTCAACTCCGATTGATCCCAAATTTTATGGGAAGACTCCCAAGGTAGCTAAAATACCACTCCATGAAAATCATAACCTTTCATGCCTCACAACTCCGGAAATCGAAGGATCTTGGTTCGAAATAAAGAAAAGGACCTCGAAAATGAAAACCGCCCGATCTAAGTGCTCATCCCGATTTAGCTCAAACCCTTTGATGGAAATCTTTCTAGGGAGTCATAGCACCTCACGGAACAAATGGTTCGCAAAAAGATCAATCACAGAGAGTGATAGAATGACGGGAAAAAAGGGGAAAACGCAAGAACGCGAAGAACAAAACGTAAATCACAAAGAACACATCATAAATCGAATCCCGGAGGACACGAGGAGGTTAGGGTCTCATTCCCACTGCAATCTATGGTTCTTACACAAATTCACCAATTTGTGGACCTCTCTCACAAGAAACCCTAAGGGGATGGGGAAACTAGAGAAGGAAGAAAGTGAAAAATGAAAGAGGTGAGGGATATGGGGGCTCCCTCATCCTATTTAATAGGGCTATTACACAATCCTAGTTTTGCCCCTAGATATTTTAAGTCGAACCATATAACCCAAGGGCATTATGGTCCAACCCGAGGTAATCTTCATCCGACGGCCACCACGCCCTTCATGAGATACTTCGCCTCGACGCGAACTCCTCAATGCCGCCACGTGTCGTCCGTTCCTTCTCGGAACGTCCGCCCGGGTTTTGAGCCCCAAACCAGTAAACCCGTCCACCCGATGCTTTTGAGGCCCAAACCACCTAACCACCGGAAGCAGCGTACTCCATACGCATCCCCCGCCACTCGCCATGTGTCATCGCCGTCTTTGACCGGCCATCCGTCAAGTCCTCCTGAGCCCCGCTCGATTTGCACGTCCGCCGTCTTGACTCGGTTAACACGGTCACTCCAATGTACACTTGCGCTTGTCGATGTCCCAGATGTCAGCCACCGCGGCTGGTCACCCAGCCTCCTGGTCTCTTGGTCCAAGCCTCACGTCTGCCCTTCACCGCTCCCGGTCCATCAGCACGGCACGTCCCTACTTAACCTTCACCTTGCCGTCGACCACCGCCTCCGAGCTCCACACCTACACACCACAAGCCAAGAGACATATCGCACAACCCAGCTAACGCCATGGTTGGTCACAAACTCAACCTAGGTCGTGGATCATGTTGACAATCATTCGTCACAAAACGAACTACAAGGGCACATATTAACCTTGTATTCGCAAGTTGTGGATTTTTTTAATGCTGCGAGTACATACATATGGACCACAGCATGCAGGTCAAGTTTGTTACTCGTTATATATTTTTGTTCTTGCTGAATAAACGTTTGGTATCTGCTGAGAGCTACCCACAATCAGCTACAAATACAAATTAAAGTAATCCTAGAATGCTGTGTGGAATTGACAACACAGCGCCTAGTAACCTCCACATTAGTTAACTGAAGAATTAATATTCACGTCACAGAACGTACACCCGAACCACACACTGAACCAGCTCCTCTAACTTAGCAATTTTCTACGTCCAGGGACGTGCTCCGCCCAATGCCCTCCATTGCTGATCCAGCGGCACGAAGCAAACAGCCAGAGAACCCAGCACTGACGTCAACCCATAAGCTTGGGCCTGTTCTGGCCCAGTACAGGACGAGTGAGAAGGAAACAGGAGCAAGAAGGGAAAGGGCGTGAGAAGATTTAAAAAGTACGGGCGGACTGCACAGATTGGCTCGCATCCGTTAAAAAAAAGGCATAACGGTGAGAGAACCGCACAGACGGAGGGTGATGGAGTGATCACCGGGTTATTCCATCTATGGAGGGGACTACTCGTTGGGTTATTCAAGCGCTCGAGTGACAAGCTGCCCTGCTTTTGTATTCTGTACCCTGGAGACTGAAGAAGAGCCTAACAGAAAAGAGGCTAGCCAAGTGAATCGCGATCTTAACAAAGTGAGTAATATCCTCTGTATTACTTGTTATTTGACATCAAATGGATTTTGTTGTTTCAATCCCATGTACAGCACTATAGCTACTCTTTGCTTATATATTCTGTTTGCCATGAGATCTAGAATTAGTAAAAGAATTTTCTCTGCAACTTATGTGTTTACAAGGAATAAGATATCTAGCATATCCGATCAGAATCTTCTTCGTAACCAAGGAAGCTTCACGCAGTCTTGTGGCGCACGCCGACCTATAACATGCCCCACATGGCTTGATCTTGTGAGTTGGGCCTCCTCTGGCGGCTCAGCCCATGTATAGCCCTGTGGGTATCGAGGGTTATACCCCCACACGAACCCATGACCCGAGATGCACGCCATCTCTTCTTCGATGCATGCCAACCCAAACATCTCAGACATGGCACACGATGCTGTATCGTGTGAACACAACATGCGTCAGAGTCGAATAGCACACAACTGAGCTACTGCCATGCGCATACATGTGCTAGATAAAAAAATTTACAAGCAAATATGCTAAGACACACTAAGCACTCGTGTGTTATTTTTAATAGTAGATGTCAGGATTTGAGGTGCCAGAATTGCAGTGAAGGGAGGAGGCTCAACCTTACAGACCCATGAGGCGATGTATTATGTGGGACGCAAAGGGAGATGGGTACGACGTTGGGAGACCGATCTCTCCTTCTCTCATCTACTAGCCACGATCGCAGCCGTCGAGGTGAAGAAATTGAGGGGAGGCGATGCAGGTGGTGGCCGCCTCTGACTGTTTGGACCGGATGGGTTTCTAACCTGAGGAGATCGAAGGGCTGGGCACAGGGTGGCAGTCGGCATGTGACGGGAGACCAAGACGTTGTGATTTGAGGAGAGAGGCTGGCAGGCGAGGAGCGACGGTGGAGGGTCATGGGTGCGAGCTAGGCGGCGGATGTGCTTCCTTTTTTATAGAGGAGCTGGGTAGAGTGCTCACACTAGGGAGGCGAGGCGAGACAGGATGGCGCACTCGCGTGGAGGAGGCGAAGCAAAGCCGGATGGATGATTCCTTGTTCTGCTTTTTATTTGTAGAGATACAAATTGTGTATGGTATGCTGACTTGGACAAACAAATGGCTTATTGATGTGTATAGCTTGCGTGAATGTCACAGTTGCATGCGCTAGTAGATGCTGATGTAGATCGCTTGCATATTGAGATAGACTTCTAGTCAGGTTTAGGATTATAAAAAAAATATATATATATATAGATATAGATATAGACATAATCGTATAGAGAGAGAGATATGGATATGGATATGGATATGGATATGGTTATGGATATGGATATGGATATGGATATGGATATAGATATATAAGTAGATGTATAGACATAGATTTATAGCAGGCCTTGAGTGAGCCAAAGTCTTATATATAGCGTAAACTTGCTAGACACCGAACATTTGCATAATCAGAGTGGCAGCTAAAGCCTAAAACCAACAAATATAAACCATGGGGAGCAAGATCGCTAGCACCACCTCGTGTTCATCCCCCTCCACCACTGAGTCTGACCACCATGGCGGTGGCGGGCACATCTTGGTCCTGCCATACCCGGGATTGCAGGGCCACACCAACCCGCTGCTCCAGTTCGGCCGCCGCCTCGCCTACCATGGTCTCCGCCCCACGCTCGTCACCTCGCGGTACGTGCTCTCCACCACCCCGCCCCCAGCTGAGCCCTTTAGGGTGGCCGCCATCTCTGACGGCTTCGATGACGGCGGTGTGGCCTCCTGCTCCGACCCCGCCGAGTACTGGCGACAGCTCGAGGCCGTCGGCTCGGAGACACTGGCGGAGCTGATCCGCTCCGAGGCCGACGAGGGGCGGCCCGTACGCGTGCTGGTCTACGATCCGCTCCTGCCGTGGGCGCGGCGGGTGGCGCAGGCGGCCGGGGTGGCGGCGGCGGCCTTCCTGTCGCAGCCATGCTCCGTCGACATCGTCTATGGGGAGGTGTGGGCGGGGCGGCTGCCGCTGCCGGTGGTGGACAGCAAAGAGCTGTTTGCGCGCGGGCTGCTGGGTATCGAGCTCGGGCCCGACGACATGCCGGCATTCGTGGCGAAGCCAGACTGGTGCCCTTTGTTCTATCGGGCATCGCTGCGGCAATTTGAGGGGCTAGAGGACGCCGACGATGTGCTCATCAACTCATTCCACGAGATCGAACCCAAGGTGAGCTCACCGTGACCACGGCCGGCACCTGTTTGTTGTTTTGCTCTACTGATTTTTCGGTGCTGCTTGCACATTCTGTGTTGTTTTGCCTTCACCATCATAAGGTTTATTTTCTTTTTGACACATTTGCATTGTTAACTAGGCAGGAGGCAGATTATATGGCCCTAACATGGCGTGCAAAGATAATAGGCCCAACCTTGCCATCATTTTATCTTGATGATGACCGTCTGCCATTGAACAAGACTTACGGTTTCAACCTCTTCAACAGCAGCGAGTCATGTCTGGCTTGGCTTGACAAGCAGCTTCCGTGTTCTGTAGTTCTTGTATCCCATGGTACTGTCTGGGATTATGATGAAGCACAGTTAGAAGAGCTTGGCAATGGATTGTACAATTCTGGCAAACCATTCATTTGGGTTGTGAGGACAAATGAAGAACACAAGTTGTCCAATGATCTTCGGGACAAGTGCAAAGAACGCGGCCTTATTGTTTCTTGGTGCCCCCAGCTCGATGTTCTAGCACATAAAGCCACAGGTATGGGAAGTGGTTATTCTTCTACATATAAGGGAAAATGAGACAAAGTGGGGCTTTATGTGCATACTTTTAATATGCAGGTTGTTTCTTCACACATTGTGGATGGAACTCGACACTGGAAGCAATTGTTAATGGTGTGCCAATGGTGGCAATACCACACTGGGCAGACCAGCCGACGATATCAAAATATATGGAGAGCATGTGGGGCTTGGGTGTCCGGGTGCGCAAGGATGAGAAAGGCTTGGCGAAGAGAGACGAGGTGGAAAGGTGCATCAAGGATGTTATGGATGGGGATAGAAAGGATAAGTATAGGATCAATGCCACTATGTGGATGCAAAAGGCGAAGGAAGCCATGCAGAATGGAGGGAGCTCGGACAAGAATATTACTGAATTTGCGGCAAAGTATTCATCAAATAAGTTTTCAAAGGTGGTGCATTAGTTACTTCCTGTCTTTGTGGATTGTATGTGTTACTGTATGTTACATTATGTCTGGGATTATACATGCTACTTTGTGATACATACATGGAAAATGCTTCTGTGCTCTAGTACTCTACTGAAATAGGGATCTTCGGATATAAAAATATATATACCATCATGCAGCCTTTGAAACGTTGTAAACATACAGTTTTTTTAAAGAGAGCGTTATCATGTGCCTGGTACATGTTATGGTATACTAAATTCAGAAGAACTCACGCAAAGAAATCAGAACTGGAACTTACTTGCACTGTAAGGGCTTCATTCATGTATGTTTATTGAATTTCAACACAAAGAAAAGAATAGAGAATTTAAGAGCCTAGCAACTAAATGTGTCACCTAAAACAAAACATAATCTCTACAACAAAAGGGGCTAGGTCATCATCAATCAGCCAACAGGAACGAAGTATAAATGTCTAGATGGAACGAGCCAAATAATGGGCCGGCACGAGCCCCGCAATTTAGGCCCAGCCCCAAGCACGAGCACAACCCGAACTTTAAAGGACAACGCTAGTACGGTCCATCTGTAGTGCCATGCTTGGGCCTGAGGTAAGCCCTGTTGGGCGGCACGGGCATGACCCAATATAATGATTGGCCCGACTCAACTCATTACCCCGCCTTGTATATAACAAGCGACTCCCTCCCTCACTCCCGCATCCCCTGAAACCTAATCATTTCGCCCTCTCTCTCACCCTCATGGACCGTGGTCATGGTCGTGGTCGTGGCCTCGCCTCTGGTGCGGCGGCATCTCCTCATTCTCCCATTGGACCATCTACATCTGCTCGTCCCTCTACTTTTCTCCATATCCTCTCAGTCTCTCAGCTCTCTGGCTCTCCTTGCTTGTCTTCTTTGTCGATCCTTGTCTATATCTGGTTTCCCCTCATCCATCTCATTGATCTGTGGTCTTGGCACATAAGCATTGGTGGTCTAGGTGTGATAAACTTTGGATCATCCTAGGTGTAGATCGAGTGGTGATATCTTTACTGTTGTATAAACATGGGATAACAAAGAGGACTTAGAGGGAGAGAAAGAGAGAGTGGTAGAGGTGCAAACCGCCGGGCTTGGCAGAGGAGCTCGACGATCCCATGGCGTTGGTGATGAAGGGGAGGCAGTGGCGTCGCTGTCCAGTGGTGGTGTAGTGAAGTCAATGGTGAAGACGGTGGCAGCTTCCCGTCGCTGGCTGCGCACCCTCCTTGGATCGGTCTAGGGTTTTTTGGTGGAGGCGGAGTGGCTGTTGGTGAACCTCATGACTCGTGCCCCCAGACCCCACCTCCTCTTTATACTACGCAGTGCGACGAGGGCCCATCAACCTTAAAAGGCTAGACGCCCCCGATTAGGGCGTTGGATCAAGGCCTAGCTCGGCCGTTGGGCCAGGCTGGAGGAGATCAATTCTAACATTCTCCCCCTTGATCTCATCTTATACTTTAAACTTTAGACTTAAATTTATACTTATTTCTTTTACCATTCCATCATAGATCAGTACATAGAGCGTGCCTCATCGTCACGGTCAGTCGCCGATAGATTTAACAGCTACAATACGCATCTCTGATCTGAAATAGATTGTTTAACTTTGGGCCTTTATTGTCTGAAAATCATAGGCTATACCATAAACCCATGTCGACTGTGTGTTCTCTAAATGCACTAGGTGGTAAGCCTTGGGTAAGGGGATCCGTAAGCACTTGCTTGTTAGTTATATGTTCAATACTTTTAATATGATTCCGGATTTTCTTCTTTACAACGTATAACTTTAACGTTAATGTGTTTGGCAGCACACTTGACTCGTTGTCATAGAAGCAAACTACTTAAATGGTTATGGCTGTTGACAACCATTATCAATTCCGGGTACAAGTTCCTTAACCATTGTGCCTATCCCGTAGTCTCATAACATGCTATATTGTAACTTTACATCACTGATGATACTAAAAATGTTTCTTTGGAGCTTTTTCACAATAAAACTCCAACTGAGAGTGTTAGCTACTATGTGGGTTTCACTAAACATCTTGCCAAAATTTAACATTTATACCCAAAATTATTTGATAGTACTTGTTCTTTCTTTCTTTCTTTCTTTCTTTCTTTCTTTCTTAGTATGAGGCCGACATTCTTAACTCCATCCCAGTGATCTGTATCTGGACTGGACTTTTGCCAAAACAACCCAGATACGTGAACTATGTCAGGATAATATCATATTTGTGCATTCATTAAGCTTCCAACAGCCGAAACATATGGTACCATATTCATTTAATCTATTTCATATTGATTCTTGGAACAATAAAGTTCCCAAAACTATTACCCTTTACTATAGGAACAGGTGCAGGTTTTCTCATATGTATACTTTATTTCTTTAGAATCTTTTCTAAGTATGCCCATGTGATAGTCCTAATACCCCTTTCTTCTATCTCGGTGAGTTTCAATTCTTATAACGAGAGACATTTCACCGAAAACATTCTTATTGAACCTTGAGGACAAGAACTTCTTCTCATGCAGTAGATTGACATCACTACTAGCAAGTAAAATGTCATCCACATATACAGGATTAGAAAATAAATTTCCCATTCTATAACTTCGTATAAACGCAATTGTCCTCTCATTCTTTTTAACCCAAATTTCTAATTGACTCTTCAACTTTAAATGCCACTGTCTAGAGACTTGCTCTAGTCCATAAGAGATTTCTACAGGTGGCATCCCTTACGTTCTTTTCTTTTCATGACAAAAACTTCTGGGTTGTGCCATATAATCATTTTCATACAAATCCCATTGGGGAATGCCATCTTTATTTTCATCTGATGTAACTCAGATCATGATGTGCCACTAGCATCATTATAATCTATTCATTCTTTTCACGCAAAATCTTTCGTTTCAAGTTGCGCTTTACATCTTTACATATTCCCTTTGGAGTCACATTTGTTTTGTAGACCCATTACAGTCTACTATTTTGGCTCCTTAGAAATTTATTCTAGGTCCCAAAATATTATTGGTGCTCATTGATACCTTTCTATTATCTTTGGAGTCACATTTGTCTTATAGACCCGTTACATCCTACTGTTTTGGCTCTATTAGGAATTTCTTCTGAGTCCCAAATATCGTTGGTTATTTTCAATTTTATTTCATCTTCCTTTGCTTCTTGCCATTTGGATGGGTGAACGCCTCTCATGGCTTCTTCAAATGAGGTGGAATCACCTTCTATTTGAATTTTACTAATATAGACTTTATAGTCATTAGAAATATCTGATTTTCTTATTCTTTGAGACTTTCTGGGGCCTTAGCTACTAGCATTTCTTAACCTTTATTGCCAAAAGACAATTAATTCCACAAGGTCCTGTGTAACAAGATCCTTGTTTATATTATTCATCCTCCTTGTGGAGTTAGGTCTCTTTATACCATGCTCCCCCAGATGGTCCCATATTCAAACTTTCTTATTTTGGGTTTAATCTGCTAAAACTCATATGGCGCGTTTAGCACCGCCTTGATAACTCTGAATTCATCCAGTATGAATATTGGGCGATTGTGCTATCTTCCTATCGGAACTGTAAAAGATCCAGGAATTTAGCTATTTCTTTACTTTAGAGGTATTGTTATTATGACCGTCTTACTCCCCCGATGATCACATTCATCTTTTATAGATCACTCTTGCCTTCAATGCATAGTATGCATCGCATTATCTGAAGTATGGGGAAGTATCTTTCTTAATTGTTCTCACATTTCTCCCCCTCAAAATGTGGTATGAACTTTTCTACCACAATTTCGAAAACCATGCAGAACTCTTGTGAATGAGGAAACTTTAATTACTTCATCCACATGATTACATCATGCAAAATAAAATTATTTCTTAATTTGTATTAGAGTATTTTTTCCTCATTTCACTTCAAGAACTCAACAGAGTCCTTTTTCATTAGTACTTCTGGAAGTCACGCTCGCGTGACATTCTTATCTTTAGGTTCGTCTGTAACTTTCTATTCTCCTTAAACTCGTTGAGTGCTTAATGACTATGACACAATAGAAGTGCTTTGTAAATACTAGGATAGCATAAGAGTTACTCCATACTTTTTTCCCAGTGTGAGATACACTAAAAGCACATGAGTCATCACAACTGTCTCCTGCCATGCAGGATAAGTATTATGCCAAACTTCTCCAGCCAAGCAGGATAGATTAACATAAGTACTATACCAACTTTACCCCGTCATGCGGGTATTTTCTCAAACTTTTCCCGCCATGTAGGTACAATCACAGACTTTTTTCCACCATGTGCAATAATTCCCTTGAAGGGATGTAAATGCCAGTATTGGCTCATATTCAATCATCAAATTTAGAAATAAATCCGAATAATCTTTAACACACATGTTTAATCCGACGTTGGTCAAATTAAACATGCATGTCACTTATTACGTTTCATATCATGATGATTAAGACTTCTATTTTCTATTCTTGGATCAATATCCCTGAAATCTTTGAAAACTTTTCATTTCAAGCCACTCTTAAAGAGACACAGTCCCTCATGCAATGGCCTTCTTTCTCATAGAACTTGCACTTAGTCTTTTCATCATCTGAGTCACAAGTACCCATATCACTTTCTTTTCTGCCTTCAAGAATGAAAGCATGAAGATCTATGTCTGAAAAACATTCATCAATAATCAATAATAAACTTTGAAATCTTTAAGTTCTATTCTATGTCATCGTTGGGTAGAAAATAGAATAAAACATCATTCTTCTACATAAATTCTATATCACCGTTGGGCAGAAATAGAATTAGTACATGAAACTCACATTTCTTATAACTACTCTTCAAAATTAAATTCTTCCGTTGGTTCGAATTTAATGAGAAGATAATCAACATCATTGTAGCAGAAACATGAAAGCACATTTTTCTATTTCAGGAGCATTTCTTTATCTTTATCTATTTTCTGAAAAATTGCTCACTTTGATGCAAAATTTATCAGAGATTTAAACTTTAAACATAAAACCTTTAGAATTATAATATTGTTATCATCAACGTTGGTTACAAAATAATAATACCATAATTTAACTTTAAACAAATAACTTTCTACTCCGCTAATTGAATTTTCCCATTGGTTCTAATTTAACTAGAGGATGAAACTTTTAGTTTGCATTTTCTGAATAATTATAACTATTCTTCAAATTAAATTCTCTCGTTGGTTTGAATTTAATGAAAAGATAATAATCTTTAACTTTGCAGCGGAAACATTAGTATAATTATCCATTTTCAGAAGCATTTTGATGTATATATCTACTCTCTGGAAAAATCTAACACGTTGGTGCAATTTTACCATAAAAGTAAACCTTCAAAAGCTATCAAAATTCATTCAATTTTGCTTCTGAAAATGAATAATACAAATTCATTAGCCAAACTATTCATTTGGCCCAAAGCCTTGTGGACCGTTCGCGCACTGCGCTTCCCTCGGCCCACTGCGCTCACGCGCAGTGTGTGTCACCTCAGCCTAGCAAAAAAAACACACGCAGCCCAGCAGGAAAAAGAGGCCCAAATAGGGCATGCGAGCGCGCACAGCTCCCTCGCGCCTAGGCCACAACCTGGGCCTGGGCCGGGATTTAGTTTCCCCACCTAGGCTCAATCTGGTCTGGCTGATCCTAGCCATCCATCTAATCGAATGGCATGGAGTCGACTTCGGAGGATCAAAAACCCGTCGTCAGCCACCAGCCCCCAAACCCTAAGCTCATTTCACCTTGCATTCTCTTCTTTTCCTTTCTGTTTCACCGCCGTAGCTGAGAGGAGCACCAGCGGCGGCGGTGTCACACCCATATTTTGAAGGAACAAATAGGATGTATAAAAACCTTATGTGCGCCCTAAGAAACAGTCGCACACATAAGTTGACACATTATTATAGCATCATGACCAAGTTTATTACATAAAGCAACATAAACATCTTATAGCCTTACATAAAAATGTAATAACTAAGATGACTCTATCGCGGAAGCTCCATAACAGGGACATGTCGACTGGCAGACAACAAGCCTAATACTCATAACGATAATTGTCATTCCAATCCTGATCTGGTGCCCAACCTGTGGTGTTGTGAAATAGCAAGGGTGAGCACATGTCGTACTCAACAAGTATAGTAAGGGGTTCATGAGGCTCAAAAGCTGATACTGATTAAATTGCATTTAGCTTTTAAGTGTGAAACAGGATTTGGCATTTATTAGCATCAAGGTAGCATAATTCCCATAACCACATGATCAATTGTAAACAAGAATAAAGGATAATACGTGACAACATAATTAACCAATAACCAAATAGTGATCATCTGTTCCATAAGAATCCCCACGGCCACCCGTAACCGTGGGCACGCTAGTATACTAGTTTTAAAACTCTGCGCAGAGGTGTACACGTTCACTGTGAGTCATGATTTACTAATGAGTAGGTTTGCAAGGCTACTCTAGGGTTCGTCTAACAAGTTAGGGCCATTAGATTCACTCTGCAAGGGAATATAGAGCCCTTCTTCCAGATGGCGTATGACACGCAGCCTGAACACATGTGGATAGAAGCCACACTATACTCAGCTCATCGAGCCATTCTTACACCAATTAAGGTAACCTCTAACAAGCTAGAAAAGGTCCCTAAAGCAACTAGAGCTAGAGCCATGTAGCCCTCACAACTATACTGTAAATCCCGGTGATCACTTACAGATAAGTCCTTATGGAGAGAAACTAGAGCATCTGGAAAGTAGCCAGATACAATAGCCCCCTTTTAACAGTAATTAAAATCATATTTTAATGTTGTTGCATATTCCATCATTCATGTTACAAGATCATGGTCATGATATCAGCGCTAGCAAGCACTACCTAGATGCACATATCCCAAGGTCATCAAGGTGTTTGATAATCAACACTAAGTCATCCTTAATAGGTAACAAAAGGACACATGCAAATGAATCATATTATATTTGGTGAATAGGTAATCAAGGAGAGTCCCAAGCTATACTTGCCATGATTATCGAATTCCTGCTAGCACTGCTAGTCTTCAAAGCACTGCTCCTGATCATCAAGGTACTGCTCACCGTCTATACTCGAGAATACATCACCACACAAGCATACCTGAGCAATCATGCATGAAGCAAACAAGAGATAGAATTAGAACAGTACACCAATCAGTAGAAATAGGATGTGAAAAGTATATAAAACTATTCTACACGTCGCTAGATCACACAGACGTAAAGTTCACAAAAATCGGAAATAAAACGTGGAAGTTACGATTTTCTAAAGATTTTCTATAGAAAAATAATTAATTAATTATAACCTCAAAAGAAACTACTGAACAATGATTCTACTATGTAGACCGAGCTCGAGAAGACGAACCTAACGCAATTTGAACAGGTCATATCAGAGTTAAAATGTGCATTCTATAAGCATTTAAAATCAGTGGCAAACTTGTAATTAAGTGAAACTTTATTAAATTAAATCTGAAAATCCTGTTTTAAACTTAACTGACGACTGCGGGTTAAATTTTACTAAAACTAGGGGGCTCTTTAGCAAAAAGCGCAGGCGAAGGGGTATGGCTATCCCTGAGCCATTGATCTCGCGATGGGTGGCTGGGATTAGAAGATGGGGGGGAGAAGAGTGAATCCGGCCGGCTACAGTGCCCCGCGGTGGTGGGTCGCCGGCGGCGAGCGATTCGGCGGTGGTGCCACTCAATCGGGGGCTCTGGCGACATATTCTCCACGCGGACTGGACCAGGAGGTAGAGGGAGGAGTCGCGGGTTCACCTAGGGCGTAGATAGAGGCCGGGGTGAGCCGTGGACAGCGCGCGACGGCGAGGGGCGGCCGACGGGGAAGGTAGGCCGCTGCGGCGGTGGCTCGTGTGCTGGGGTGCGGGAGGGCGAGTGCGAGGGGATGCGGGAGAAGCTCCGGTGCTCCTCATATAGCCCGGGGAGAGGGAGGGGTGAGTGGGGAAGCCGGTCGGCGAGCTCGGCCTCATGCCGTTAATGGCGGTGGCGTCGACTTGATCAGGGCGCGCGGGAGCGGTTGCGCGGGCGATGAGCGGTGGGTGGCACGTGGCAGATGCAGCGGGGGGAGAAACGGCTCGGTCTGCGGTGGGCCGGGTCCTCACGCGGATGCGGGGCATGGAGGCGAGCGACGGGCTCGGTTAGAGGAGGGAAGGCGAGAGGTTGGAGAGAGAGCTGACGGGCGGGGCCCATCGGCAGCGAGAGAACAAAGAGAGTGGGAGAGTGCCCGCGTGGGCTTGGGCAGCTGCAGCCACTGCGCGCCTAGGCCGGCCCAAAGCGGGGAAGGAAGGGGCAGGCCGCTGCGCGCCTGGGCCAAAGCCGAGAGGGTATGGGTATTCGGTTTATTTTTTTCTTTCTATTTCCTATAGCAATTTTCAAATGGTTTTGAATATCTTCTGAATAACAGCAAATTCCAATTAAAACAAAAAGAAGTATGCAGCAGCATGAGTGCAAAGACATGTTTCTACTCCTTATATTAGATTTTAATTTAATAAAAAATTATCAATTCACTATATTCCATGCTCACAAAAAAATGCATAAATAATTCCATTTAAGCTATTTTAAATTTAGGAAAAATATTGGGTGTTACATGCGGTCACGGTGCCCGCCGGCGCCAATGAGGAAAGGCGGCACCGGAGCAAGTCCAGTGCCCTTCCTCCTCTTCTATCTCGCTCCCCTTCCCTTCTCTCCAGCGCCAGACTGAGTGTACAATAGCAGCGCCAGACATCACAGCTGCCGAAGAGAGAAAAGACGACAGCGCCACCGCAGGCCCCCTCACTAGTGTGTGCGTTCCTCCCCCAAAGGGTGAGCGCGCCGCCGTCGAGCGGTCCAGTGGTGATGCTCTGGCTGGAGCTCACGCGCACGACGCGGCAGCGGCTTCCTTCCCGCGCGCCGTTGAGACAGCAGCGGTTGTTCTCTTCTCGCTCGACGGACAATGTCCACGGCGAGAGGAAGACAAGGTAGGTCCGGGTAGGTTCCTCCCTTGCTCTTCTTCCCCTTTGTCTATGGTTAGGGTTTGGGTTCGATTCGTTTTGATTTCAATCGGTACACCACTTTCTGAAACTCTAACTACCCCAATCTAGATCTACTACCTAGGAACCTCAGGCTCTGATACCATTGTGATAAACTTTGGATCATCCTAGGTGTAGATCGAGTGGTGATATCTTTACTGTTGGATAAACATGGGATAATATAGAGGACTTAGAGGGAGAGAAAGAGAGAGTGGTAGAGACGCAAACCGTCGGGCTTGGCGAAGGAGCTCGATGCTCCCATGGCGTTGGTGATGAAGGGGAGGTAGTGGCATCGCTATCTAGTGGTGGCGCAATGAAGTCAACGGTGAAGAGGGTGGTGGCTTCCCGTTGCTGGCTGCGCACCCTCCTCGGATCAGTCTAGGGTTTTTTGGTGGAGGCGGAGTGGCTATTGGTGAACCTCACGACTCGAACCCCCAGACCCCACCTCCTCTTCATACTACGCAGTGTGATGGGGGCCCACCAACCATGAAAGGCTGGACGCCCCTGATCAGGGTGCTGGATCAAGGCCCAGCTCGGCCGTTGGGCCAGGCTGGAGGAGATCAATTCTAACACTAGGCTCTGGTAGTGCAGCAAATACGTTCTTTATCCCAAACCCTAACCCTTTTCAATTATTAGATCTAGTATTTCCTTTTCAGTTTTTATGAAGTTTGTTGTTTGCAACTTTACAATGTTGCAAGTCGATGGTTCCTTGATTCTTCCATCGTGCTTGTGCCGCATGCGCCGTTGAGTTACCGAACGGGTCGATGCTGAGGTCATTGCAAGTGGGACTGGGCCATGGGGTGGGGCCGACAACCTTGATGGACTTGATCCTACCTCAACTAACTACAAATTCAGGGTGATGGGGCTCACCAGAGACAACGGGGATGACGATGCACGGGACACCTTGTTCGGCAACAGTGCAGCTGAAACCATCAACCCTGGCAGGGATGGCGATGGTGTTCCTGCAGCGAGCACTGGTTCGTCATGTCCCTCCCATGCAAGCACTGGTGAGAAGAGATCTAGGACTTCCACCTCTGATGTCTAGAATGACATTGAAAAGTTGATAGGTCAGGTATGCAACTAAATGCTATATTTACAAGTCTACTTTGACTAATCGTTCCACTGGTGTGGCCATTCATCACCGTACTGCATGCAAACTGAAAGCTGGCCATTCAACCAAGACTCACTCCCTGCTTCAATTTAAGCCCGATGGCACTGTCCATCGGTGGGATTACAGTTCTGAGGAAGCTCTCATTAAACTTTGTCGCTCGATTGCTTGAACTAATATGCCTCTGTGCGTTGGTGAAAGTGATGCTTTTGAGTACTAAATTAAGTGTGTGCTAATAACCCAAGGTTTTCTATTGTTTCTAGACAAGCACAACTACTAGGGATATGCTTAAATACTACACTGAATGTCGTGATATACTTATGGAAACCTTAAAAGCATAAGTTGCGTGTGTTGCCCTTAATTATGACATATGGTCAAAACGCTAAGGAAAGTTACCTTAGCGTTGTTGCCCATTGTGTTAATGTTAACTGAGAACTAGAAAAGAGGGTAATTGGGCTTAGACTTATTGATTGTTCACACATTAGATGTTAACATAGCTTATTGTGATGTTGTTGTAGTACAAGAGTTTGATTTACCTAACAAGGTATTCTTTGTTACATTGAACAATGCTTCTGTTATGGTCATTCTTAAACTGAAGTTTAATGGTAACATCGATGTGTTGCCTCAGGATGATAATGATGATGATAATTTCTTGCATCAATCTAATTGTAAAGTCTGATATTGCATCACATTTTAGAAATAACAACACATCTACACAAATATGAGAATGACAGGGACCTTTGACATTATGTTGTACCTGTGTAGGCTAAATTTCTTCAGTACTAGGATGTAATACCTTTTCTCTAGGCATTTTCATTTGTTTTGGATCCGAGAGCTAAAATGAAAGGCTTTCACAATGTTCTCCAACTCCCATTTTGGTAAAGATTATAATGACTATCTTAGAAAGGTGTCAAGTGCATTAACTAAAACATTGGTAGAATATGAGATCAAGTTTGGCTTCGTTAGACTTCAGAGGTGTTCCAACCCATCATTAGGTATTGGTAAGAAAAAGATAGCTTGGGGAAAAATTTGGTAATCCTGGTTCTGTAGCTTCTACTGATGCAGGTCGATCATCACAGTCAACACATCCTTCGTCTCCTTTCCAAAGGAGATCTTCTATATCATCTTCTAGTTTTTAGATCCATCAACCATTTCTGAGTTGTCATCCTACCTAAACAGTGGCACTGTCAACCAATACGACAACGATGACTTCAACATTCTAAATTGGTGGCATGATAATGGGCTAGCAGGGTGATCCATATGACAACGATGACTTCAACCATTGTGTCTACTATTTCCTCATGATCTACTTTTAGTTTGATTGGTAGGGTGATCAAGGAGTGGCAATGATAGTTGAGCCTAGAGATGGTGGAGATGCTTACATGCATCAAGGGATTAGGAGCTAGGGGATGTAAGGCTACAACACATTCTAGAGGACAAGGAGCTGGAGAAGTCCATCAGTGAGCTATTCCTTGATGTTGATGAGTCTGAAAATGCCACTTGAGTAGTCAACACTATGTAATAATCATAGTAGTACCCATGAACTTGAACATTTGAACTTTGAACTCTAGAGTTCACTACTACACAAAATCTTTTAGGCAGCGTTTCCAAATGGGGTTCGAAGGCGGTCGGCCTGGTTGCCTGCCTCGGTTATTCGAGGCAGGGCAGCCGAGCCAGCAACCACCTCGGTTAATCCTTAACTGAGGCGGGCACTGTAATATAACCACCTTGGTTAATAGGTATTAACTGAGCCTCCATAAATCATTAACCGAGGCGGACATTCTAATGCAACCACCTCGGTAAATCAGGCCTAGCCTACTAGCCCACACCAGCCCACTATCATCTCCAATATATAAACGAAACCCTAAAATCACTCTCACTCTCTCCCTCACCCCTCCCCTCACCTGCAGCCCACTCTCTCCCCTCGCACCCTCAGCCGCAGTGCACTCTCCCCCGCGCTCCTCCCTCTCCCCCACTCGATCGCACCCCTCCCTTCTCCCCCATGCAACTGTGTCCCTCCCCTCGTTCTCAGCGGCACGCGTGGGGCACTTCTCGGCGGCTTGCGTGGGGGCGGCGACTGCAGGGCGGGGCGCCTCCTGGTGGCCAGCGCAGGGGCAGTGAGCATGGGATCCAATGGTGGCGGTGGTCTCTTCCTCTCCTCCTTCAACTTTGGCGGCGGCGTGGAGGCCAGATTCGGCCTCCCCACGGTGGCGTGAGTCCTCCATGTCGTGGATTTAGGCGGTGGCAGCTTCCCCTCCCCTTCAACTCCAGCAGTGGCATGGAGGCCAGATCTGATGGCGTGGAGGCTGGATCCGGCCTCCCAAAGGCCATGTCGCGCATCTAGGCGGTGGTGGCTTCCCCTCCCCCTTCAACTTCGACGGCAGCGTGGAGGTTGGATCCAGTGGCGTGGAGGCCGGATCCAGCCTTCCCATGGCGGCGCGGGTCCTCCATGTCATGGATCTAGGCGGTGGCGGCTTTCCTTCTCCCTTCAACTCCGGCGGCGACGTGGAGGCCGGATCTGGCGGCCTCCCCATGGCGGAACTCCTCCCCCTCCACATCTACATGAACTATGGCGACGGCGTGGGCCTCCCCATGGCGGCGCTCCTTCTCCTCCCTGCGGTGGTGCTCCAACTCTGGCATTTGCTCCCTAGTGGCGTATCCAACGAGCTACGGCGGTGGTGGCAGCGTGTGGATGGGCTCGGCGGGCCATGGATGGCTCATTGGCCTTGTCCACGGGCTTTCTTTTTTTGTTTTTTATTTGATTAACCGAGGCGGGCGGCCAACCGCCTCGGTTTAAGGTCACGATTACCGAGGCGGTTGGCCGCCCGCCTCGGTTAATCCCTTTTGCCTACCTCGTTTAAATTTTGTATAGTAGTGATTGGATGTAGTCTTTTTCTTTCTAGGATTTTCTCATGAGGTGTCAGTTTTTATCTAGAAAGGTTTTCAATGAGGCAGCCAAATCAAACAACTCATAATATTATCTATAATTCTAGACTTGCTTTGGTTTTCTATTGTGATAGTTTGGTATGTGGCTGATAGTTTAGATTTGAGACTTATATCATGTTAGGGCACTCACAATGTAGAAACTATTATAGTTTCTATGGGTACTAATTAGGCTGCCACTTAAGCATTTTGTTGATGTGGCAAGCGATTTAATGAGGAGAGAAGGGGAAAATATAGAAACCATTTCTAAACAAGAAACCGAGTCTTCACATGGAACAAACCCGAAGAAACCATCAGTATTCGCATTGGAGAGGACGACGTGGTTTCTTCCTACTTCCTCTAGATCCTGTGCACCATCCCTAACTGCATTCCCTATCGCGTGTTCGTCCAGCCCTGTCCTCCCTTCGAGCGTCCTCACCCCATGCCATCTTTAGCCACCCGCCATAGAGCTCACATGCCATAGTCTACGGAGCTTGCGCGCCATGCGGCTGCCCATGGAGCTCGCACGCCATCGCCCGACTAGTTTTCTACTTTTTGCTTTCTTTCACTGCTTAGCTCTGACGACTCGACGTGATGCTGATGTGGTTCCTTTTAGCAACAGGTGCACAAAAAGTGACATCACCATCGGTTGAGCACTACAGAGCTCCATCTGTATGTAGTGCAAAGGCCAGATTTGTTGGCCTACACTAGCACCCCTCTACTCTGCTGTGCGCTACACCCCCTGTTGTGCGATGTTCCTCTCTGATCGGTTGCAGCATGCAACTGCCATGGCCGTGTGCTGCTGATGTGTGTGCATCAAGATAGGAGGAGCTTAGAATATACGAGCATTTGTATGCACCGCCGTGCATTTTGTTGCTGCTTTGGGCTAGCCAATGTGAAATAGCTCTATTTTTCTTGGCTGGGCAGGGTAGGCATCTTTTAGGCTTACGAGAGAGAAGCACATGGTGAATGATTGGTCAGATTTTTATTTGGACTCTAGATAGAAAAGCTACATTGGGAAGAATAGTTTCTTAACACAATGTCCTAGGAAAAACTACTAGTACTTTCTACATTGTGGCCCTTATGAACTGTGATATGTGGCTGACAATTCAGATTATATGAACATGTGCTGGAAATTTAATGGTGAATGATAGTTAACTACTGATGAGCTAATGGGTTGGCATGGGCCTATGGGCTCATTGAGCCCACTAGCACGACATGACTGTTGATAGTAATTTCACCATGTTTTTACATCACCAAAACTGTCAACGAAACACTCTTTCTAGAAGCTAACAAGCAAGAACATAGTGACTTAGGTACAAATAACTTGGTTCCACATGTACATGTCATTATTTTCTTGTAGGTACACAAAGCATGAACTTTGGGTGATTGAAGGCCCCACTTAGAGGTCGGGCGACCTCAACATGGACCCACTGCCCCCTCTCAAACGTCCCATGATCCTCCCAACACTTCTAGAGTCAATCTCCACCCTTGGACCCCGAGGTTCTCTTCTCCCGAGGTTCTCTTCTCCTATTGGCTAAAAGGTAGAGCACACGGATTCATGGGCCCACAACGAAGCATCCAGCGTGAAAAAAGTATGCAACCTTCACTATGATGCATGGGACACCTTCTAGAAGATGGTGACATGGCTCACCTACCATAGGGAGGTCGAGTGACCTCCTTAGGTGGCTAAACCAGCTCAACTTTGGTGCACCACCTTTATGCATGCCTCCATGCATCCCCATAATTTGGACCATTGATCAAAGGTCGGTTCAAGGTCGGTTTGATACAAGGGAAAGGAGAAGTCACCTAGATCACTAACGTGCCATACCCCTCACTCTAGCCATAAATACCCCCTAGACTTCACTCTCATTCATGACACATTAGAGTAAACCACTCTCTAGTAGTTTTTAGCAAAGCTACTGTAGTGTTATGCAATTATGGAGAGTGAGGGAAGTCTTTAGGATAAAGCACCGGGCCTGTCAGGAGACTTCTCCAAGGCGTAACTTAGTGGATGCTTTCTTCTAGTAAGTAATACATCGAGTTCTTTATAGTATTTGATATTATGTCTCTGCTAGTAGTTATATAGCCTTCTTACCTATACACCGCATTACTTTAGTAGTGCTCTAATCTCACACGAAGGTTAGAGTAGTAAGTGTAGTGTAGACGTGGTGTCTAGACTATATCTTGCCTATGTAGACCGCTTGTTGCACTGATAGTTTGTTTTAGCTAGCAGGTGGTGACAGCCCTGTGTAGCCTTTGTAGTCCACCATGTGTGTAAGACAAGTTCTTAAAAGGTAGGGCCTCAATACAACAAGGTAGCCACTTCAGGTAGGGTTTCATTCCCCTATTGTCTTGCATATCGTCTCTTGTAAGCGGGTGGGTGACTAACCCTTTATAACTACTATCTTTACCAGATATCATTGCTATCCAAAACATCTCTGCCCAAGTTCCATAGGCTCTTTTGTATCATCATAGGACAGTCTTGATCCTTAGTTAGTTCACTTCACGTTCCCCGTGGAAATATGATACTTGGAATACTCCCGGTAAAAGCTACATTGACAACCGTACGCTTGCGGTATACCTGTTTGCCACTTTTGGTGTCAACAATGACACTATTAGCACGCCTAAGTACCATGCTTGGGCCTGAGGTTAGGCTCATTGGGCAACACAACATGGCACGATTAGCATTTAGTGTTGTGGTGGCCCGAAGTTAATAGGGTCATTCCCAATAGGGCCAAGCCGGGCTAGGGCCAGGCCACCTATTAGAACATGTGTGGAATGGAGTGCTGACAGCAAACCAAATGGCCAACCCACACCCCCTTTCCATTGTTTTACTTGCCCTATGTGATGGTACATCCAACCGCAGTCAACCATGTCCTTCCTTATCTACTGCATCTTCCCTCCCTGTAACATCCCAGATGTTAAGAAGCAATTAAAATCTTGATCATGAACATCATGAAGCATAAATATCAAGCAATGTGTCATTTATGCATTTCAACTTTCAATTATAGCATGTTCATGTTGCATTTGTGGTGTTTTATATGATAAATGAAATGATAGCACTAATAGTGATTAAGGTTCTTTGTGAATTTATATATGTGAATTTGCTTAAACAATTAAAATTTGGTAAATATAAACTTTGTACTTTAAAGTATGCTCTTGAATATAGAAGCAAAATGGTGAAATGTTCTCAAGTCAACTATGTTTAATTTTGAACTCAAAAATTGAATTCAGTAACTGGATTCTCACAGCCATTTTTGGTTGTCACTGAAATGCAGTGATTTAGTTCAATTTTTGGAGAACTATTACAAGAATTTTCATAAATAAAATTTGTCCAACTTTTGTTGGTAGTGTGCTTGAGCTATGATAATATGTAATTAGTTGTGATGTGTGATTAGTGGTTATTCACTAATTAATTCCCAAAGTTTCTTAAGCAAAACAATTTCAAAACTCTGAAGGATTGACTCTGTTTGCAGTTTCAAAGTACCCATCTTCTCAATTCAAAAACTTCAAAACCCTTGATCTTTTCGGGTTGGTGTTTTAACCAAAGTTGGAGATCTAAGATCAATGAACAACTTCGTTTTTTGGTGATCATCAAGTTGTTTTGCAAAATCATGAGAACAAGAAAAGGGAAGATGGAGTTTTTAGTTGGTTACTGTAGCCACCGACAGCAGTGCCACGCACTGCTTCGCCGGTGGCCGCCGCCCTCTAATGCCGCACTCACGCGCGTTGGCACGCAACAGCCTGTGTGGCTTGCTAAAGCACAAGCTGGTGCAGCTAGAGAAGTCACCCTCGCCCTCATAAGTGTGTCGCAGCCGGCCGTCCTCCCTTTTTTCCCTTCTTGCTCGCCGCCGGCCACCTCTGCCCGCCGGCCAAAATTCGTTGTGGTCGCTCCAACTCTGCCCAATAGCTCGCACCTGAAACTCTGCCTACTTCTCGCGCATCTCCATGACCCACTCGCGCCGTCCTTCTCTGCCGGAGTTGGCCGGATGCCGCCGTCTTCCTCGTAGGCATCTGGAGCGCCGCCGCGAGCACCTCCACCGTGGTCGGGCCTCCCTGGAGCATCTTTCACCTTCTCGTTTCACGTTTTAGCTTGGCCTTGGTGTCGTTGTGATCGGCTCCTCCTTTTTATCTCTACCGTGCAGGGCACACCGGAACGCCGCCATCTTCTCCAGTTTAGGCCGCCGTGTCCACCCTCACCGATGGCAGTACCCTTCCACTGTGTCTCCATCTCGACCGTGTTGCTACTCAAGTCATGGTGAGCCCCCTTGTCATATGCCGACTCTTATCCGATCAGTTTAGGGCCGGGGTTGGCCAAAACGTTGCTGCGACACCGTGCGTTGTGCGATCGAGCCACCATAGCCGTGGCCAAGCTCGGTGGAAGCCCTAACTCGTTGAACCAATACCCGAGGTAGGTGCGTGAGGACTTCCCGAGCACGAAGGTACCAGTCTAGCTGCCGGTGACCTCACTGCCGGCGAGCTGTGCGGCTTACCCACCGGCGCGCCGCGGTCAAGGCCGGGCAGGGTCAAGTTTGACCCGGGCCCCATTGGTTGGAGATCGTGGGTAGAGAAGGGGTGAGTAAGAAAAGTTGTCAACCAGTTTTTGGATTTTCAGAAAAAGATAAAAAGTGCAGTTTCTTGTTTAATTCATAACTAAATATAGAAGCACGATAAAAATATGAAATTTGTTGTGTAGTTTTGTTATGATGTGCTCTACCATGGAAAAATATGAAGTGGCCAATATCAGTAACTTTGGTATGCTTAAAATTCCATCTTTTAATAGAAAAAGGCTCCTTGTGTAACTTTTGTAGACAAAAATATGAATCATGTGATGCTGAAACTTTTTGTGTAAACGTCATGTGCTTAAATCTACCTTCACAAAAAGTTTGGTACTGTTTTAATAATTCTAAATTGGTTAATTAATTTAAGTGTGTTTAAATGCCCTTTATTTTTTTAATAATACCAGAATGATTTATATAAATCCTTAAATGACTTGGGTGTGTTTTATACTTTGATTGTGGACCTTGGAACACAAAATCCCTGTTATTCCTTGGCAACCTAATTCCTTTCTTGATATGCCTATAATCAACTTGTTTACATAATAATTAAAATGACTTAATTAAGTTTTTGGTTTTATAAGTTCTTTATAATAGTTATGGGTTAAGAAAAATGTTAGTCTCTTGCTGGTCCATGTTAATTTAATCCTTGCATGATAACAACTAATTAACTTGTTAGTTAAATAACTAAATTGCTTCTATAATAATAACCCTAGTTCCTTGGTGAAGGAAAGTTGTACTCAACTTTCTTAACTTTGTTTAACTTCTATTAATGCACTTTGTGTCTCCCATCATGCATCATGTCATGCATTCCATCATATTAAGCAAAGCATCATTTGTTACGTGTAGTGCATACGAGAGAAGATTCGTGTTGATCAAGTTTCGGAGAAGGTTCATCCACCAGTGGTGTTGGTGCCAACTTTGACCCCTGTGATCCTCTATGGAACTAACCTTCTCTGCAACGCAGGCAAGCCCTGGAGCATAAACCCTCTCTTAGTATTTATAAATCTTTATTACACTTTAAGTCTTATGAAATGTGCAATAAGTAATTAGGAGTTAGTTGATAACCCTTTGTTGCATGATTACCTTGAATCCAGGTATCCTTAGTTGTACCCCACTAGTATGTTTAGGTCAATACCTCTAATGCTTAGTAATGCTTAGGCTTCAATAGAAGTCAAATGATGGTTTCATCATTCGCGAGAAATAGGTTTTACCTGGTTCTTCTCAGCTCTTCTTTGGGGTCATGAGAATGCCATGATAATGGTAATGCTAAATAGAGACCAGATGGGACTTGATGTTATGGTAAGTCTTTTTGGGTAGACAGGCTCGCCTGGTCGTGCTTGTTCCACCTGTGTCAGTTCGTTGTTGGCCCTTGGATCAAGATTTTGTAGTACTAGCCACATACTCCGGTAAGCTTAATACCTTGGCTATTCCATTACTTGAAAAGACAACCACGCACTGGGAGTGGGAAATGGCGAGAGTAGCAAGTACCCACCCTACATAAACATCCTGGATGGCGTAGGGCGGTCGAGTACGTTACCCTCGGGTAGCTGCAGACCGGTTCACATTTTAGAGGATCTGAGTGTGGGTTGATATGTGTAGGTCTGGGACCTACAAATGTCGTGTGGTTGGGAATCCCCAACTGGGTTTAATCGGTTAGAATCGTTGTTTTCTCTACAGTAATTGGAGACTTGATACTCGCACCAGCATCGTAGTTCATCTAGGGAAAGCATGGTTACTTATGGATATGAGATGAGATGATTAATGAAGTGATTGATTTAGACCAGGTGCAAACTGGAAGGTACTGATAAAGTTAATACGAAGCTAAAACATTGAAAGTAAGGAGCCACTTGTAGTAAGCTTTTCTGCAAAAGTTATTCTTGCTTCAGATTTTCCCATAAACCTTCATACCCTTGGAGTCTTTTCTTTAGTCAGGTAAGACTTGTTGAGTACCCTCAAGTACTCAGGGTTTGTTAACCCCTGTTGAAGGTTCTAACTTATGCTGCTAATCGAGGTCATGTCGGTGGCCTCGACATGATCTGGGCGTCTCTTCTACCTTAGGTGTTTTACCTAAGTTGTTTCTGTAGTTCTACTCACCTTTGAAACTCAAGTTAAGTTTTACTTGAACAGGTTTTGTAAACTAATGCTGTAAGTCTCCCACACTCTGATGTATGTTATTTTTATACCAAATGTTGTAATGTTGGGGTAACTCCATTGATGATCCTGTGTGAGTTGTAAAAAGTGGATGATTTGGGGTTCTCTAAGGACACCCGACAGACTACCAGAATCTGGCTCTCGTGTGCAGCAGTCAGAGGTCTTTAGGACAATGACAGTTGCATGTGGGCCATATAATTTGGGTGGTTCTGCCACACTCCCCCTAGCCATCCTCTATCGGCATGCCTCCTCGAGTCACCATCTGTCATTGTTGCCATAGGGTGGCAAGCTCTAGACCACCACCCACCCAATCCCCTAGTCCTTAGCAACCACAATTGCTTCCACTAATCGTGGCAACACAAATGGTTTATGCTCCTGCACTGCTCTGCTTCACTCAACCCCCCATTTGCTTCTCCTTCTCACCTACAACTATCGCTTGGCTCACCTACAAATATCTATGTTTGATAAGCACAGTAAGAGGAAGGTTGCATTGTCCACATGTTCATTGTATATTGTGAACCCTCTAAGGAATACGAGCCCATCACTGAGTGGGATTTGTTGACCTAGATGAGAATAATTACCTTAGGAATCCATTACCATAGAGTGAACATGTTGGTGTTGATGAGGATATTCTTGTCACACCCATTTAAAGACCAAATGGAATGCATACTCTTATGTGTGCCCAGAGATCAATCACACATAAGTTAACAAATTATAACGGAAGTATCATCACAAATGTTATTACATCATGATATTTAACACATAGTCTTTACATAAATATAGCGGAAGTAAAAATAATAATCTCTCGTGGTAGCTCCAATCACAGGCACATTGACTGGTTGACTGCAAGTCTAGTAATCTTCAGGGAAGTAGGAGTAGTAGTCACTATTAGCACCATCTGTTACCCATCCGGGATTTTTATCCAAGTAAGAAAAATAAACAAACGTAAGTACATCTTGTACTCAACAAGTGTAACATGGGGTTCATGAGGCTCAAAGGCATAATATTGGTTTATCAGCATGTAACTTTTAGTTAGCATAATTTTAGCATATCAATAGCATCAAGATGTCTCAATGTAAACTATAAACATATGATCCATGTGAAATGATTGATGAATAGCAAAAACATAACCATTAATAATTATCAACTATTCCATAAGGGTCCAAGGCCACTCGTGACCGTGAGCACGGCTGTTATAACAGTTTTACACTCTGCAGAGGTTGTACACTTTCACTGTGAGTCGTGTTGCCTATACGCCCAGGTTAATTACTCCCAAAACACTCCCAAGGTGAGCAGGCAGGGAAACACTATGAAGTCTTTCGAAGGTTCGTCTAACAAGTTAGGGCCATTAGATTTACTCGGCAAACAGATGTAGAGCCCCCTTCCAAACGGCACAATAACACGCAGCCTATACACATAAGGACAGAGGCCGCACTATACCCGATTCGTCAAGTCATTCTTACGCCAAAAGGTTACCTCTAACAAGCTAGAAAAGGTCCTTCTATATGACTAAAGCCAGAGCCATATAGCCCCCACAGTTTTACTGTAAATCCCGGATGTTCGCTTATAGATGAGTCCTTATGGAGAGTAACTAGAGCATCAAAAATAACCCCATGCTCTAATCCCCTTTAAACATTAATCAAAATCATCTTTTAATGTTTGTTGCATATTCCATTAATCAATTTACATGATCATAGTCCATGTTTAAGCACTAGCCATACTACTCAATGCAATATAATGGGTATCAAGGTATAAGATCAACACTAAGTCATCCTTAACAAAGGAATAGATGCATAATGATATTATTTGCATATTGTGAATAGGACAACAAGGATAATACCATGCTATACTTGCCTTGCTCAAACTGGTCATGAAGATCTTGCTCGTAGAAAGACTCTTGATCCCCAACGAATTGCTCACCGTCTATACTCGATCAACAACAGCAACAACATACATCCAGAGGCAATCATGCATAAACAAATAAGATTATAATTAGAACAGTACACCAGCAGTAATAAAATAAGATAAAAAGTCTTTAAAACAAATCTACAATTTGCTAGGATCACACAGACGCAAAGATTACGAAAAACGGAGCTAAAACGACGAAGTTATGAATTTACGATGATTTCCTATAGAAAAATAAATACTTTAATATAAACTCGAAAATAAATTATCTCAAACCTACTGTACAGTTCTATCAACATGTAGAGCTCGCAAATATGAACCTAACGCAATTTGAACGGGTCAAATCGGAGTTAAAACGGAGATTCTACGACTAAAACAAGATTAGTAGCAAAACTGTAAATATCAGAAAACGTATTTTTGAATTACCGAGACCAAATACGCTTTCAAAAGAATAAAACGGACTCGGGTTTTTACGTTTTGGACCGTGGGTTCTATATTTAAAAATTACAGGGACTCTTTAACAAAAACACCGGCCAAACCGGTAACTTCTAATCCTGGCCGTTGGATTTGATTTGAACGGTTCGGATTGGATCGGAGAGGGGACCGGCGGCGCTCCGGCCGGAACAGGAACCCGACGGCGACTCCCGCAGCGGCACCATGACTGGAAAACGCCAAACCTCGCTTCTGGGCATCATTCAGCAAGCGGAGAGCACGGGGAGGAAGAACGGAACATGGCGAACTCACCTAGGGTGAAATCGAGGGCGTGGGATGGATGGAGGCAACGGTGTGCTCGATATGGCGGACGGTAGTGGCGAGGTAAGGTTTGTGCTCACGGTGGCGATGCTCACAAGGCCACAGTAGCTTCTAAAGGGCGAGATGAGAGCGGAGAGGTGTGGGGGCTCAGCTTATATAGCCCGAAGGCGGCGCGAAAGATGGAAAGGGAAGATTGAGCCACAGATTCGGCATCGGCAAGGAAGGAAAGGGAGATCCGGCGGCGGCTTGAGGCAGAAGGCGACCTGACGTGTGGGCCCGCGTCGTCAGCGACTGCATAGAGAGGGCAATGCGCGAGCGGCTAGCTGGGCTGGCGGCCGCGGCTCGGCCCAAGAGCGGGAGCGGGGCGCGGGAGAGGGGAAGACGGGCCGCGCACTGGCAGGCCGATGCGGACGCGGGGGGGGGGGGGGTAAGCGGGCCGAAATCCGAGAAGAGAAGAAAAACCTTTTCTTTTTCTTTTCCAATTTTTCAAAGCCATTTTCCAAAAGATTTTGAAATCCATTTTGAATTCGATTGAAACCACTCAATACAAAATTTCAAATGCAGCAGCATGAATGCTCAATCATGTTTCTACCCTTATATTTGATTTTAAATTTATAAAAATTATTATCATTCTAAGTTTGCATGCTCACAAAAATATATAAAAATCATATTTTTCCTATTTTTATTTCTTTCAAAATTTTAGGGTGTTACAATTCTACCCCCCTTAAGATGAATCTCGTCCCGAGATTCGACTGATGCTTACTCAAACAGTTGCGGGTAGATTTTCCTCAGATCCTCTTCTCATCCCCAAGTAGCCTCTTCTGCAGTGTACCGATTCCACTGTACCTTACACATTTTGATTGTTCGACTCCTCGTGACTCTGTCAGTAGTCTCTAAAATTTTAACCGAAAACTCTTCATATGTGAGATCCTCCTTAACAATGAGCTCCTCTAACGGAATCTGTTCCTCCGATACTCGCAAACATTTCTTCAGTTGAGACACATGGAACACATCATGTACACCTGCCAAACTCTCGGGTAATTCTAACTGATATGCCACTTCACCACGTCTCTCTATGATCTTGAAAGGTCCAATATATCTTGGTGCCAATTTACCTTTCATGTTGAACCTTTTCACACTCCTCATGGGTGATACTTTCAAGTAAACATAATCCCCTACCTCAAAAGTCAACTCTCTTCTACGAGTATCAGCATAACTTTTCTGTCGGGACTGTGCTATTTTCAGATTATCTCTAATCATCCTCACTTTCTTTTCAGCATCCTTGAGTACATCAGGCCCAAACACTTGACTCTCCCCTGTCTGATTCCAGAACAACGGGGTCCTACACTTTCGTCCATACAGAGCCTCAAACGGTGCCATCTGAAGACTCTTCTGATAACTATTGTTATAAGAGAACTCTGCGTAAGGCAAGCTCTTATTCCAGCTAGTACCATATTGTAAAGCACAAGCTCTCAACATATCTTCCAATATCTGATTAATTCTCTCTGTTTGACCATCTGTCTGTGGATGGTAAGCTGTACTAAAGTTCAGTTTGGTTCCCAGTGATTCATGTATCTTTTGCCAATAATGAGATGTAAACTGAGTACCCCGATCAGACACAATCTTCTTAGGAACTCCATGTAGACTCACTATTCTTTCCTTATACAACTCTGCCAATTTTGCACTACTATATGTAGTCTTTACTGGCAGAAAATGGGCAACCTTAGTCAGACGATCCACTATCACCCAAATTAAATCATATCCTCTCTGAGTCTGTGGCAACCCAACTATAAAATCCATACCAACTTCTTCCCATTTCCACTCGGGTATCTGCATAGGCTGTAACAATCCTGCAGGTCTCTGATGTTCAGCTTTCACCCTTTGACAAGTGTCACACAAAGCAACATATTCAGCAACATCTCTCTTTAAACCATACCACCAATATTTCTCTTTCAGATCCAGATACATCTTAGTACTCCTCGGATGTATGGAATAAGCTGACTCATGAGCTTCACACAGAATTGCCCCTCTGATATTCTTATCCTCAGGCACACACAGCCTTTTTCCAAACCATAGCGTACCATTATCATCCTTACGGAATCCTGGTGATTTGCCTTTCGCTATGTTTCCCGCTATCTCTCTCAACTTTTCATCTTTCAACTGACCCTTGCGGATTTCTTGCTCCAGAGTAGGCTCTAGTACTAATTCCACTACATTGGTGGTAAACCCTAAGTTCAGATGCTTACATTCAGCACACAACTCTTTTGGCATAGGCATTACTTGTATTTCATTAGCGTAGCTTTTCCTACTAAGAGCATCAGCAACGACGTTGGCCTTTTCTGGGTGATAATGCACCTCTAGATCATAGTCCTTTATCAACTCCAACCATCTATGCTGTCTCAAGTTCAGATCTGTTTGAGTGAAGATATACTTTAGACTCTTGTGATCAGTGTATATATCACTCTTGTGTCCAATCAAATAATGTCTCCATATCTTTAGTGCATGAACCACTACAGCTAATTTCAAATCATGGGTAGGGTAATTCAATTCATGCTTCCTCAACTGTCTCGATGCATATGCCACAACTCTACCCTGTTGCATAAGAACACATCCCAAACCCAATCGAGATGCATCACAATAGATAGAGAAGGGTTTATTCAGATCTGGCAAGACTAAGACGGGTGCAGTAGTCAATCTTTTCTTTAATTCCTCAAAATTAGCCTAGCACTTCTCAGACCACACAAACTTGGCATTCTTCTCCAATAATGCAGTCATTGGCTTTGCAAGCTTGGAAAATCCCTCTATAAATCTCCTATAATAGCCAGCCAATCCCAAGAAGCTACGAATCTCACTTACATTGATGGGTGGCTTCTAGTTTAATACATCTTTCACCTTGCCAGGATCTACTGATATTCCTCCATTTGAGACAATATGACCTAGAAAAGAAACTTCCTTCAACCAAAACTCACACTTACTCCTCTTGGCATTTAGTTGGTGTTCTCTGAGCTTTTGCAAGACCAACCTCAAATGTTCAGCATGTTCTTCCTCAGTCTTGGAGAATACCAAAATATCATCAATCAATACCACTACAAACTTGTCCAGATATTCCATGAACACCTTATTCATTAAGTACATGAAGTATGCAGGGGCATTAGTCAGACCAAAAGACATCACTGTATACTCATATAAACCATACCGTGTGGTAAAAGCTGTCTTTGGTATATCACTGGCACGAATCTTCAATTGATGATATCCATAATGAAGATCAATCTTGGAGAATACACATGCTCCTCTCAACTGATCAAACAGGTCATCAATTCTAGGCAATGGGTACTTATTTTTGATAGTAACCTCATTGAGAGACCGATAATCTACACACATCCTCTGAGTTCCATCTTTCTTGTCCACAAAAATCACTGGCGCTCCCCACGGTGAAGAACTAGGACGAATAAAACCCTTATCCTGCAACTCCTTAATTTGTTTCTTAAGTTCTTCTAATTCATTTACTCCCATTCTATATGGACGCTTAGCTATGGGTGCAGTTCCAGGTAATAATTCAATAATAAATTCAATGTCACGGTCTGGTGGCATACCTGACAATTCCTTAGGAAACACATCGGGGAACTCCTCCACAACCGGGTCCTCCTGGTTGGCACCATCATTAAGCTGGTTCACTGTAGCGGTCTCCTGTTTCTGCACTTTCACCTCAACCTTGATTCTATCCCCCTTTGGCGTTGTCAGTACAACTGATTTACCCTTGCACTGAATCTCTGCTTGTTGTTGCAACATCCAATCCATTCCCAATATAAGATCAATCCCAGCTGTTCTCAATACTATAAGACTCACTATAAACTCTACCCCCTTAGATTGAGACTAATCGGAAGACAGCGATAAGATGCTGGCATGCTTCCACCAGGTGAGTTTACTAATATAGGGTTCTTCATGGCACACAAATGAATTCTATGTATTCTAACAAATGATTGTGATATGAAAGAATGTGATGCTCTAGAATCAAAAAGAACAGTGGCGGGAGTGGAATGGACATCGAACGTACCAGGCATAACTTCTGGCTCCTCCACTGTGGTCTCTTGGGACAAGTGATTCACCCTTCCGGTGTTAGGTGCTGGCTTCTGGTGGCTGCTCTGCCTCTGGGGAGTCTGCTGGTTGGGCTTCTCCGGACAATTGTAGGACAAGTGACCTTCTTTCCCACATCGGAAACACCTGTTGGGGGTACTGGGAGCACTAGTCTTCGTGGGAGTATTATTAGAAGGGCCCTGACGCTGTGCTTGATTTCCATTCTGCTGCGAAGGACGTTGGTTGTCATTCTGCGGCTGGAACGGGGGACGTTGCGGGAACTGACCGCGGAAAGGGACCTGACCATGATTCCACTGACCAGAAGGAGGCCTCTGTTGATTATTCTGCTGAAAACCAGTACGTGGACGAGTGTTGCTACCGGAGGCTTGTCCCTGTAACCTTTTCCTTTTAGCATCCATCTCCTTGCGCTTATTATCCACCATGATAGCGTGGTTCACAAGCGTCTGAAAATTAGGATAGGTATTGGACATTAACTGTAATTTTAGCCCATCATACAATCCCTTCAGGAAGCGGCGCTGCTTATCATTGTCATTAGCTACTTCATGTGGAGCGTATCATGACAATTGAGCAAACTTGTCACGGTACTCAACTACAGACATTGACCCTTGGGTCTGGTTCCTGAATTCCTCCACCTTCAGTTCTATCATCCCTTCAGGTATATGGTAAGCCCTGAAGTTCTCTCTAAACTCCTGCCAGGTGACTGCGGGAGCATTGGTAGGGCGACCATACTCATATGACTCCCACCAATCCTGAGCTTCTCCCTAGAGTTGTCCAGAAGCAAACAACACCTTCTGCCGGTCATCACATTGTGCAATATTAAGCTGCTTCTCCACAGCATGAAGCCAATCATTGGCTTCCAAAGGATCAGCGGCATATGTGAACACTGGGGGGCAACCCTTCAAAAATTCACTACGCTTATCACATGGTTGAGCCCCAGCAACTGGCTGATTTTGCTGATTCTGCACTAGTTGTTGCATGAGCTGCGTCTGCACTGCCAACAGTTGCTCAATAGTTGGTGGCGGTGGCGGTGGTGGATTTGGAGGAACACTTCCACGACCCCTGCCTCTTCCTCTTCTGGCCATCTGCCATCCATAAATATGCAAACTTTAAGAATTCCATGTTATCAACCACTTATAAGATAAAGAATGAGATCTGAAAGTTTTCTGGACGAGTAGCAATATTGACAGTTTAGTATTTCAATCATATCTCGAGCTACAGAAGTCCAAAAGAGGCGTGCTTTATATGGTTGGAAATATTATGAAATTATCCACAACTTTTATTCATACCTCAAGATCATATTCTGTGGTTAAGTTAATGAAAAATAAGGCGTAACAGAAACTGTTCCAGATTCCAGACTGTGCAGAAACTTTAACTTGTGACAATTATATCTCTCGAACCAGATCAGGTAAAAAGGTGATTCCAGTGGCATTTGAAAGATGCTTAAGTCTAGTTTCTCTCATAAAAATTTCATAAATATTGCACGAACCGTTTTTGAACCATAGCAGAAACATTGCAGACTGCTCCAGAAAACAGCAGGGACAGAAATGTGACATTACCAAACCCAACTATTATTCCCTTGACTATTAAACTTATTATTCTTAAAAATGGAACTTGTAGACATGCCTACAAGTCCCAACACTCATAACAAAAATCCAACTCACACATAAGCATAATAATAAAAGCAACTAACACACCAAAGTTCAAACCGCACGACAGACTCGATGACTCAACTGACGTTACTAAGAACGTTTTTATTACATAAAGGACTCCTATTTCCTAAGGAAGTGGCTCATGCTCTAATGTCTCATAAATCTTGGCCATGCTTTGGTTTGCTCGGAGTTCATCAATGGTTGCCTGGCACCTCTTGATGGTCTTTCCTTGTGCCTTCACCATCTCCTCTAACTGCAGCTTCCTATCCATCATATCATAGACAAGGTTCACCATCACCCGAGGCAGTGGCTCTAGCTGCACTGGATCCGTCATAGCCCATCTAAGGTCGGGGTGTGCACGAGGGAAGTAGCGATGAATGTCATGATTCATGATGTTAAAGCGAAGGTAGCGGAGGCCCATACATGCTTCAAAAGCGGCATCTTCAATGCTATCCTCCATGGTAGCTCGATGACCCATGTGAGAAAACATCCTGTCCAGCTGATACGCCCCTCTTTCTTATTTATGTGTAAAAATACTCGCCCTTGCCTTCTAGTATGTGTCCTCCAGTGGATGAGTGTACTCCCAGCAGACGTACTCCACAGCTGGATGCCAATCAGTGAAGTAGGCAGTGAGCATCCCCACAAGTCGAAGATGAGAGACAACATTCCCTCCATTCTTGTGGTAGATCTTCACAGTCCACCCCATTGGAGGAGGTGGCACATCTCCAGCAGCTTCATGATGCGGTGGAGACGGGGGTTGCCCTCCTCCATTAGCCTCCTCTTCATCATCTTCAATCTCAATGATCTCCAGATCTTCTTCAGGCTCGGGCTCTTCCAGGGGAGGTGCTGGTGCTTGGATTGGTGCTTCAGGGGCCTGCTCCTGTTTCTGGGGTGCTTGCTCTTGTGGCTCTTCAGGTGCAAGCAAGGCACGAGGTGGCTAGTGTAACACCCAGGTGTTTATCACCAATTAGGCAATGGGTTGGAGCTCAAACATGACAGATTAAGTGGAGATGACGATGCCAATGTCAAACCTATGGAAATAAACCCTAACCTAAACTTGGATATTGCACCCTTGCTTACATATAGGCTCAATTGAAAGATATATGCTTGGGTGTGTTATCAGAGTATCTTCACATGTCTCACATCAATAACTATCTATATTGATCCCTGGAAAAGTTTCATGAAGTTTGGAATCAAAAAGTCACATGAAATGATAAGTTATATGCTCGTTTGGATTATAACTAAAACCTGCCTCACATCCCATGGGAACTAGTGTTTGTGCAACATGTGCAACACATCGTGGACACATGTGGAACAACCTAGTGGAACATGTGTAGCATGTATCTTGAAACAACCACATGAAATGACTATAGCATTTCACTTGAGTTATATGTTTCAAGGCATGTGAGGCCTACACTTTTGTGCAACCTATGCATGGTGAGTATGTTTGGCCTCTACAACACCTTAACTACACTTAGGACACTTAATGGAACAATGTTCATGTTGATAATTTTGCCTGAATGTGCTTCTAAGTGATGGTTGACCATGTATGGACCCGGGAACACTTTTGTTTGACCGTTTCAAAAGTGTGACTTAACAACTTTGTATGGCTGTGCACCCTTTGACAAAGTTGAGGAGAATTTTATAAGGAACAAACTTTGTTTAAGAGTCAAGTCATGAAAATGCGTGGAACATACTCAAAAAAGGGCCCACAAGTCAGATTGAGGGCTGTTTCCAGCACTTAGCAAATTCTAAGTCCCCTAATCGGCAGCATCAAGTCAACATGTTCACGACATTTTATCTTCCAATTCCATATAGTGGCTCAATTAGGTTCCTTAATATGAGTTGGAGTACTGTTCATGAGGGACACAATGGATCAAGTGTCACTCAAAATGGAGTTTAGTTGGACCTTCAATAAGAGTTTCCAAAACAGCAAAAGTGTACTTTGTTACCTTTTGATATCGACACGTTGGCATTCCGCGTTCTCCAATTTTTGTTAAGCAAATCAAGTTGAGGCAAATACAAAAGTTGGAGCTTACATGATGGGGAAGAGCATACAAGAAGATGGCACCAATTGCAATTCATTTTTACCCCCATTTTGGTTTGTTGCTCGTTGCTTTCAAGTCGCTGACAGTGTCAAATTTAGGGTTAATTATCTCTTAACCGGTTGCTCTAATGACCAAAGTCACTACATGGATTTTGTAGAGTATCTTGTGGGCTTCGAACTTCATGTTGGGGCCAAGACCTAGTTCAGCCTAGAACAAGCCCAAACACGGCCTCCAAGTCGGGCTGAGTCACGCGTACCACGTGTTCGGTGGAACGCCTGCATGACGGCCATGCACCCCTGCTCGCGGCGCCCTGTCGGCCATCGCCTGGCGTTGCCGTGCGCCCCGCGCCCTTGTGACCTCGATGTCATCCCCGAGCTCTCCACTAGTCTCCCCACTCCCTTCACTCACCTCTCCGCGCTCCTCACCTCGCTCTTCCGGTCCCGAGCGCAGAGCCGCCATGGCCGCCATAGCCGAGCTCCGGCCACCGATGTGTTCCCGCTGTTCCGCGCCTCCTCACTCTCCACGAGCACCAGCAGCAGCTCCGCCCTGCGACACCGAACTCGTAGCACTCCTTCTCGGCCTCTCCTCGCCGTCGTACCGCGTGGTCACCGGAGCCGAGACCGGTCATGGATGCCGTGCACGCGGCCGGGAGGTCACGGTGCATCTCCGGCCGTGATTCGGCCCTCGGGTGCGGTGATGTGCGCCGGTGCTCGTGCCGCCCTCGTCCGCCGCCGTCGGCGACCCCCCTCGCCAGAGCCGAGAAGACCGGCTGCCTCCCCTGCTTGGCGTCGGAGGAAGAAGAAAGCAATAGGCAGTGTACGTTTTCCCTTAGGATGATAGGGGGGCCAGGGTGGGTAATGGGTCCCACATGACAGTTTATGAAGTGGCCGTTTTGGGTGTGTTTTCGGGTGCGCCTAGCATATTCGGTTAGGTATGGATAAATCCTGTTTTTGAAATTCAGATTTTATGTAAATCTTCTAAAATGCATATCTCTTGCTAGGTAAATCCAAAAATAGCAAAAGTGGACTTTTTGGAAACCTTGGGAAAAGATCTATGCAGTGGAGTCATAATATGTTACATGTTGTAGATATTTTCGGATATCTTTATTTAAGCCTTAAAAATGCTCCAAAAATGCTTACCAACTTGAGCAGAGCCATATCTAGAGTTTTAGAACTCCAAAAATGATGATTCTTGTTTTGTTAATTTTGTGATGACATGTACTTGCTAGGAAAAATATTAAACACACTAATTGTTCACTGTTTTCTTAGGGTTTGATTGGACCTTGATAAATAAGGAAATCTATATTATTTTGCTTGTCATTTTATATCTTGAGTTGTGATGCTCCAAATGATGTGAAATTTTGATGGTAGGTTTGTCATGATATGGATGTACTGTGGTATAAATTTCATGGTCATTGCTTATTGTATGATCTAGTTATTGATTTAACTTGTTTAAGGCTTGATAAATAGCTTATAAATAATATATAAATGATAAAATAAAAAATGTTGTCCCATCACCTTATTATGATGTTGCTTTATGATGTTGGTTCATTCTATGGCCCTGTGTTCACAGAAAATATTGAGTTTTAGGTTTTACTTGCTCTCACATGATTTATTTCAATAGCTATTTGTCTTTTTCTTAGAGGTTGATATACTTGTCCAAATGGATTGAAATTTGGACAGTATACTTTTAGAAGCATATGTAGGCCACTGTGTTTTTGGTAGAATTTATTGTGCACTTTTGGTAGGTGTTCATAATTCCACCTAATTATCTAAATAAATTAAGAAAATGTATTAAAAGAATTTAGTTAGGAATGGACACTATGTTTTATGGTGTTCATTAGTCATGTGTGACATGTTGGTAAAGTTAGTTTTGTCCAAGTATATGTTTGCAACATAAGTTAATAATTATTTCTTGCAAATGAGGTTTCTGGACAGATCTGGAAACTTAGCAAAGTTCTTCATGATAATGTGCTTTGTTGTAAAACATGTTTATACAAAAGTTGTAGATAATTTATGTATCTAGCCTCTGTTAAAATTTGGCGGCATTTGGCCATATGGTTTAGAAACTACAGCTGTTCTAAGTTGGGTTCAGATTATGTTGCTCTCTGTCCTTCTAGGACATATTCTGTACCTTCTGTATTTCCACCTGGTAAATGTTAGAATAAGGCTTAGTTGATATTAAATTAATTGTAGACAATTTCTTAAGCTTTTTATAATGTCTTCTTGCAAGTCATTTGGATTTGTAGAACTTCAGTTATGATTGATTTACTACTGCATGTATGTCCAGAATTGTTGAAAATACATGATTGCTTAGTTACTTTGCTTGCGTATTGCTAAGTATGATTCATGTCTTTGGTGATTAAGCTAGTACACCTGAGACTTTGTAAATCTTATGTCATGCTTGGTATTGCTTTCCTTGCTATTTTAGCATGTTTGTTCGTGTAAGGTTACTTAAGTAATGTGATGTGCTTACGTGTCTTTACTATAACCTTATACTTGCCTTGATTAACATGTGATGCATCATCTATTGCATTTCCTTGTATTCATACACTTGCATCTTGCATTTCATTTAGGTACGCTAGCTAAAACGCGTGAAAGATGTGGTGTTGGAGCCAAACCCGAAGACGGTGTTTGGTGGAACTATCCCGAAGATGGAAGTACTCAGCGAGTTTCATCTGACCAACACTAACTTGAGTCGGATCCCAGGCAAGCCCCGGAGCATTATAAGCCTCCTACCTTCAAAGCAATTAATTATATATATGTTATAAGTATTGTTGCATTAAGTTGTAGGAGTTGGTTGAAAACCTTGCTGCATTATATCATTCCTTGTCCAGATATATGAATCTCTGAATCCTACATAGACTAGGATCGAGTAGATGCTTAGCCCTGCTTTAAGCGGTAGAAGTCAGGTGATTTCCTATCACCTGCGAGATGTAGGGATATTCATATATGGCACGGTTGGCTATATTTGCTATTGTGGAATGGAACCATGTGTTAATAAAATGAAATGAGACCGGGCGGGATGAAGATAGTGAAGCAACAAGGCATGGAGGTCTTGGGTGTGAATCTATCCCCGTCTGAGTCGTTTAAGGACCGATTCGCTGTACATCCTTGAGTCATGTTGAACGCAGTCTAACACTTAGTTGGCCGGATAAGTCGTTCCGACCGCGAAGTCGAGTAATATGGTTCAGGCCGGGAATCGAATGGTAGGTTCCATCTTGGAGGAGAGAAAGGATGTGCTTGGGGACATTGGCGTGAGACCAAGGGGGGTTAGAGTCCCTATCACCTGGCAGAGTGTCGCCCTTGGGGACGCGACATCATTCGGACCCGCGATTCCTGAACTGTATGAAAGGTGACCTGAGCAGCCCTCGCCAGGCGTGACTCGGTGAGTGTTAGAAATACCCCTCCAGCTGGATAGGAATTCGATTCGAATCACCGTCGCTCCCGGTTAGTGAGCACTTGACTTGAGCAGCGGTAACGTAGATTCCATTAAATTGAACGGATGGTTAATTGGATAACGATGGAAAGGTTGCCTCAATTTATACCTGCTATGGTTAATATTGTTTGCTCCTAATAAAGTGAGTGCTCTAGTACAGGTTCTAATATAGATGATAGGATAATGATAATTAACTTGATGCTTAAGCATTAATGATTACTTATCCATATTAAGCTTTTATGCAAAATGATGTCAAGCTAGCCCACTTTATATCAGCCTTGCATGATCCTTGGTGTCACTTTATTTCTGGTTTCTGACGGGTAAGTCTAGCTGAATACCTTCTCGTACTCAGGGTTTTATCCCCACTTGTTGCAGGTTGTGATGTATCTTGGCGACTACAAGAGTTGGTTGGCTCCTGCCTTAGTGGCGGAGTGTGATCACGGACATGATCCTTCTGAGTTATCTTCTCTCTAATGCTTTTGTTGGAAGTCGACCTTGATACTGGCATGTATTTGAAATAAGGGTGTTGTTAGTCTTAAATTACTTTGCTTCCGCTATTTTTCAAGTTAAGTTGTAATAACAACGTTGAACTCCGATGTATATTAAACTACTTGTGAAATGGATGTAACATGTGACTTGTTATGTTGAATCACTACGATCTCGGCTTGTATGTTGGTTGGTTTGAAATCCCTCGTGATTTCATTAGACTACCGGAGTTATATGGGCTCAAGTGCGAGAATTTGATCACATCGGTGATTGTGCTCTTATAATTTGGACGGTTCTGTTATAGCTAGTATCCTCCAGAGCTGATGCGGGCAGTCTTAGGTCACGAGCTATCTACAGAATTTTTTAGATGTAGTTAGAATAGAGGCAAAATTTCGTAATAGAATGAGACATAAGAAGCATAAAAATTTATCAAATAACAAGAGCAAGATAATAAGCATAAAAATAGTGTAAAGATGATACTAAATCGACCATTTCTAGCTAGGCTTGCGTCCTACAGTCAACAAAAGTTCTGATACCAATTTGTCACACCCATTTAAAGACCAAATGGAATGCATACTCTTATGTGTGCCCAGAGATCAATCACACATAAGTTAACAAATTATAACAGAAGTATCATCACAAATGTTATTACATCACGGTATTTAACACATAGTCTTTACATAAATATAGCGGAGTAAAAATAATAATCTCTCGTGGTAGCTCCAATCACAGGCACATTGACTGGTTGACTGCAAGTCTAGTAATCTTCAGGAAGTAGGAGTAGTAGTCACTATTAGCACCATCTGTTACCCATCCGGGATTTTTATCCAAATAAGAAAAATAAACAAGCGTAAGTACATCTCGTACTCAACAAGTGTATCATGGGGTTCATGAGGCTCAAAGGCATAATATTGGTTTATCATCCTGTAACTTTTAGTTAGCATAATTTTAGCATATCAATAGCATCAAGATGTCTCAATGTAAACAATAAACATATGATCTGTCACACCCATTTATCGACCAAATGGAATGCTTACCCTTATGTGCGCCCAGAGATCAATCACACATAAGTTCACAAATTATAACAGAAGTATCATGGCAAATGTTATTACATCACGATATTTAACACATAGTCTTAACACAAATGTAGCGGAAGTATAAATAAAAATCTCTCTCGTGGTAGCTCCAGTCACAGGTACATTGACTGGTTGACAGCAAGACTAGTAATCCTCAGGGAAGTAGGCGTAGTAGTCGCTATTACCTCCATCTGTTACCCATCCGGGATTTTTATCCAAATAAGAGAAATAAACAAGCGTAAGTACATCTCGTACTCAACAAATGTAACATGGGGTTCATGAGGCTCAAATAGGCATAATCGTGGGTTTATCAGCATGTAGCTTTTAGTTAACATGATTTTAGCATATCAATAGCATCAATAGGTCTCAATGTAAACAATAAACATATGATCCATGTGAAATGATTAATGAATAGCAAAAACATAAACATACACAATTAATCAACTATTCCATAAGGGTCCAAGGCCACTCGTGACCGTGAGCACGGCTGTTATAACAGTTCTACACTCTGCAGAGGTTGTACACTTTCACTGTGAGTCGTGTTACCCAAATGCCCGGGTTAATTACTCCCAAAACACTACCAAGGTGAGCAGGCAGGGTAAACACTATGAAGTCTTTCGAAGGTTCGTCTAACAAGTTAGGGCCATTAGATTCACTCGGCAAACAGATGTAGAGCCCCCCTTCCAAATGGCACAATGACACGCAGCCTATACACATAAGGACAGAGGCCGCACTATACCCGATTCGTCAAGCCATTCTTACGCCATAAAGGTTACCTCTAACAAGCTAGAAAAGGTCCTTCTATATGACTAAAGCCAGAGCCATATAGCCCTCACAGTTGTACTGTAAGTCCCGGATTGTCGCTTATAGATGAGTCCTTATGGAGAGCAATTAGAGCATCAAAACAACACACATGCTCTAACCCCCTTTGTACAAGAATCAAAATCATATTTTAATGTTTATTGCATATTCCTCTAATCAATTTACATGATCATAGTCCATGTTTAAGCACTAGCCATACTAATCAATGCATCATAATGGGTACCAAGGCATAGGATCAATCACTAAGTCATCCTTAACAAGGAATAAATGCATAATGATTTTAATTGCATAAGGTGAATAGGACAACAAGGATAATCCCATGCTATACTTGCCTTGCTCAAACTGGTCCTGAAGATCTTGCTCGTAGTAAGGCTCTTGATCTCCAACGAATTGCTCACCGTCTATACTCGATCAACCATTATCAACAACACACATCCAGAGGCAATCATGCATAGACAAACAAGACTATAATTAGAACAATACACCAACAGTAAGAAAATAAAATAAAAAGTCTTTAAAATGAATCTACAACTCGCTAGGATCACACAGACGCGAAGATCACGAAAAACGGATCTAAAACGACAAAGTTATGAATTTCCGAAGATTTCCTATAGAAAAATAAATACTTTAATTAAAACTCGAAAATAAATTAATCTAAACCTACTGTACAGTTACACCATTAGATAGAGCTCGCAAATATGAATCTAACGCAATTTGAATGGATCAAATCGGAGTTAAAACGAAGATTCTACGGCTAAAACAATCTCAGTGGCAAAACTGTAAATATCAGAAAGCGTATTTTTTTTTTCCGAAACGAATTACGTTTTCTTTTATTAAAAACGTATTTTCCCGGTTTACGCTTTGGACTGCGGGTTCTATACTTGAAAACAACAGGGTCTCTTTTGCAAAAGTTCAGCGAACCGTTATCTTCTAATCTACACCATCCGATCTAGATCCAACGGTCCAGATCGCTCGGGGAAAAAAAAGGACGGCGGCGGTCCGACCGGACTTGCTCCCGACGGCGACTCGTGCGGCGGCGCCATCGCCGGAAAACATCATCTCGCGCTACGGTGCACAAAAACACGAACGAAGAACACCTGCAGGTAGAGAACTCGAACGCGAACTCACCTAGGGCAAAAATAGAACCGGGGATGAAGAGAAGAGCGTGCGCGGCTCGGTATGGCGGGCGGTGAAGCTCGATCTCGCGGCGAGGCAACCCTAGACCTCCACGGGAAACACCACGAGGCAGATATGTTGCGGGAGGGGGTGCGGATCCGTTTTTATACCCCGAAGGCGGTCACAAGAAAGGAAAGGGAGGATTTGAACCACGGATTCGATCGGTGGAAAGAAGGAAACGGCGTCGGCCGGAGGAAGAAGAAGAAAGGAAGGTGGGAACGGTCACTGACCGGTGGGACCCACGCGTCAGCGACACCGGCGGAACGCGGCCACGCGCGGTGCGGAGCTGGGCTGGCGGGCCGCTGGCCGGCTCGGCCCATCGGATGCGAGCGCGCGGGGGAAAAGAAGTTGGGCCGCTGAAGCAGGCCGGTGCGGGAGGGAGCGGCCCGGTAAGAAGGTAAAATCCTTTTCTTTTTCTTTTCCAATTTTTTTTCAAATCCATTTTTCAATTGATTTTCAAATCAAATTTGAATTTGATTTAAACCACTCAATGCAAAACTCCAAATGCAGCAGCATGAATGCTCAATCATGTTTCTACCCTTATATTTGATTTTAAATTTATAAAATTATTCTTATTCTATAGTTGCATGATTCACAAAAATAAATATAAAAAACACATTTCCCTATTTTTCTTTTCTTCAAATTTTAGGGTGTTACATGATCCATGTGAAATGATTGATGAATAGCAAAAACATAACCATTAATAATTATCAACTATTCCATAAGGGTCCAAGGTCCTTCGTGAGCACGGCTGTTATAACAGTTTTATACTCTGCAGAGGTTGTACACTTTCACTGTGAGTCGTGTTGCCCATATGTCCGGGTTAATTACTCCCAAAACACTCCCAAGGTGAGCAGCCAGGGAAACACTATGAAGTTTTTCGAAGGTTCGTCTAATAAGTTAGGGCCATTAGATTTACTCGGCAAATAGATGTAGAGCCCCCCTTCCAAATGGCACAATAACACACAACCTATACACATAAGGACAGAGGCCGCACTATACCCGATTCGTCAAGTCATTCTTACGCCAAAAAGATTACCTCTAACAAGCTAGAAAAGGTCCTTCTATATGACTAAAGCCAGAGCCATATAGCCCCCACAGTTGTACTGTAAATCCCGGATGTTCGCTTATAGATGAGTCCTTATGGAGAGTAACTAGAGCATAAAAAATAACCCCATGCTCTAATCCCCTTTAAACATTAATCAAAATCATCTTTTAATGTTTGTTGCATATTCCATTAATCAATTTACATGATCATAGTCTATGTTTAAGCACTAGCCATACTACTCAATGCAATATAATGGGTATCAAGGTATAAGATCAACACTAAGTCATCCTTATCAAAGGAATAGATGCATAATGATATTATTTGCATATTGTGAATAGGACAACAAGGATAATCCCATGCTATACTTGCCTTGCTCAAACTGGTCCTAAAGATCTTGCTCGTAGAAAGATTCTTGATCCCCAACGAATTGCTCACCGTCTATACTCGATCAACAACAGCAACAACATACATCCAGAGGCAATCATGCATAAACAAACAAGACTATAATTAGAATAGTACACCAACAGTAAGAAAATAAGATAAAAAGTCTTTAAAACGAATCTACAATTCGCTAGGATCACACAGACGCAAAGATTACCAAAAACGGAGCTAAAACGACGAAGTTATGAATTTACAATGATTTCCTATAGAAAAATAAATACTTTAATATAAACTCAAAAATAAATTATCTCAAACCTACTGTACAGTTCTATCAACATGTAGAGCTCACAAATATGAACCTAACGTAATTTGAACGGGTCAAATCGGAGTTAAAACGGAGATTCTACGACTAAAACAAGATTAGTGGCAAAACTGTAAATATCAGAAAATGTATTTTTGAATTACCGAGACCAAATACGCTTTCAAAAGAATAAAACGGACTCGGGTTTTTACGTTTTGGACCGCGGGTTCTATATTTAAAAATTACAGGGACTCTTTAACAAAAACGCCGGCCAAACCGGTAACTTCAAATCCTGGCCGTTGGATTTGATTTGAACGATTCGGATTGGATCGGAGAGGGGACCGGCGGCGCTCCGGCCGGAACAGGAACGCGACGGCGACTCCCGCGACGGCGCCATGACTGGAAAACGCCAAACCTCGCTTCCGGGCATCATTCAGCAAGCGGAGAGCACGGGGAGGAAGAACAGAACATGGCGAACTCACCTAGGGTGAAATCGAGGGCGTGGGATGGATGGAGGCGACGGTGTGCTCGATATGGCGGACGGTAGTGGCGAGGTAAGGTTTGTGCTCGCGGTGGCGATGCTCACAAGGCCACAGCGGCTTCTAAAGGGCGAGATGAGAGCAGAGAGGTGCGGGGGCTCGGCTTATATAGCCCGAAGGCGGCGCGAAAGATGGAAAGGGAAGATTGAGCCACAGATTCAGCATCGGCAAGGAAGGAAAGGGAGATCCGGCGGTGGCTTGAGGAAGAAGGCGACCTGATGTGTGGGCCCGCGTCGTCAACGACTGCACAGAGAGGGCAACGCGCGAGCGGCTAGCTGGGCCGGCAGCCGCGGCTCGGCCCAAGAGCGGGAGCGGGGCGCGGGAGAGGGGAAGACGGGCCACGCGCTGGCAGGCCGAGGCGGACGCGGGGGGTAAGCGGGCCGAAATCCGAGAAGAGAAGAAAAACCTTTTCTTTTTCTTTTCCAATTTTTCAAAGCCATTTTCCAAAAGATTTTGAAATCCATTTTGAATTTGATTCAAACCACTCAATACAAAATTTCAAATGCAGCAGCATGAATGCTCAATCATGTTTCTACCCTTATATTTGATTTTAAATTTATAAAAATTATTATCATTATAAGTTTGCATGCTCACAAAAATATATAAAAATCATATTTTTCCTATTTTTATTTCTTTCAAAATTTTAGGGTGTTACAATTCTGAACTTGGAGAGCAACCTATGAATGTTCTAAATGTGGTTGGATGTTCTGTTAAAGGAAAGGAAAAATCCTATGTTCTAGAGTTCGTGTGTGACGATGAGTGAGAGAATGGTAATGATATGGAGACGAATCAGAGGATGAAGTAGAGGCTGATGAGGAGTTGTCGTGTAAAGGGTCATCATAACCAAATTGCTAATTATGATAAAAAAAAGTATCCTCCCATGGTAGTAGGAAATACTTGTCCTAGCATAAAGGAGTTCAAGTTGGCTCTTTGTTGACATGCAATCTAACATGCATTTGAATTCAAAACTAAGAAGAGTGTAGATTTAGGGCCTATTGTTTAAGGAAAGACTTAGTATGACTAGTGGACAGTAGTGGTAATAATGATTGGACCTTACTCATTTTATACGTACTATGTAAATTGTTTCGAACTAATAATTACCTATATGTTCCTCTTTTGTAAGAGAGGAATGCTCTAGTACAAGAATGAAATAGAAGGTGAGGAATGCAACAAGACATTGTATATGTGCTAAGGTGAAGGATTTTCTTATAGAATATGCAACTTTAGGAGCAAGGACATTGCAAAAGAAGCTTAAAGAAACCCACAAGGTGTAATCCACTACAAGAGAGTATATATGGGTAAGGAGCTTGCATTGAGAGAACTTTGTGGTGATTGGGGTATTGTTCATGCGCTAGTCCTCCAAGGGTGAGTGCAGCGCCCCCCACCCCACCCCCCCCCTCCCACACACACACATCTATCTCTAACTCCCTCTTGATCGACAACCGATTGGAGACAAGTTGTGGCATCGAACCATACAAATTGTGGCAACTGTGGCAATCGAACCATACAAATTGTGGCAATTGTTTTGGGCTAGAAAAATACTCATCTGAATCGTAGGAGGTGAACAAAGCCTACTACTGCATTCTGCATATACCCAAGTTATGATGTGTTTGGTTTGAGAAATCAATACATTCTAGATGGAATGATTTATTATGAGTCCATCCTCAGATTTAGTTGAATGGCCTCATTCCTCATACTAGTACTAACTATTAGCTTATGAGAAATTAGGTGGTGATGGATCAACTTATTTTATTCCACAAACCAAATAAAATAGTAGATAGTGAGATGATGATAGACCACTTCATTCCACAATCCAAACAGCCACACAAGTGTAACACAGGGTTCCCTATCGCACAGCCCGCGTGCCCCAAGGTTGGTCCTTGGGTACTGGTCCTTATTTTTTTTTCTATGTGACTATGAAGGGAACAATATATCTTTAGCAGTGAGGATACCTTTTATTTGGAAAAGAATTAGAGAAGTTCAGTTCTGCTGCATAACTGTGGACAAAGATGCTTACAACCCCCAAACTGCAATTTTTTCTGAAAGCAGTGTGGATTCGATGCATACAAATTTTTGTCATACAAGGGTTGTTTCAATTTAGAAATGACTCTTCCTTGCCAAAAAAATTAACAAATTAATATATGATATCCCGGTGAATAATACCTAGTTCATGCGATCACTATCATTTACAATATTGGTTAAGTCACATAGTGCATACAAGAAAATGAAAACCCTACATAAAAATTTCAAACAAAACATTGATTTTTGTTTGTCATGTATTTAAAACAGGAAGATGTGGTCTCACAAGTCCACATGTATGAGGTGGTCTGGACATTTTGATCACAATGTTATCTGACTATTTAACAGCACTCCAGGCTTCAAGGAACTCTGTACGGAGCTTTAAGATACTATTTCAAACGTCCAGGATATTTACAAGGTTCACAAACATATATGATAATAGTTACACGTGTATGATGTACAATATATAAAGAACAAACTGTATGAGAGTGCAGAAGGCACACATATAATTATTCAAATACGAGCTGATGACGTTTTTGGAAGCATACACTTGGTTGTTTTCTACTCAGTGGGGTAGGAAGGCTTCATGGCAAGGCCACACATTCCCCTTTTGTCAGAAATGTCCTTCTCCATCCTTAGAAATCCCTTCTCTCCCCATGTGGTGCCCCATGAATTCTTCAAAATCCAATACTTTGTGCCATCACTCTCCACGCCATACCCAATGGCAGCGATCCCATGATCCAGCTCAGTGCCGCAGGAGCCAGTCATCACACCACCAGAATAAAGCATAAAAGTCCTGTCACCTGCATCGACAGCGACAGATACGGGTTGATTGGCCACGGCCTTCATGAGTGCAGCCTCGTTGTTGACCGGCACGTCCTCGTGACCTTTGATTGTTGCGGCACTCTTTGATCCGCCCTTGCACTTGCCATCTACTGCCTTGTATGGATAGCTGGACTCCGTGGCGAGGCCTCCATTCTTGATTACGAACTCAAAGGCACTGTCCATCCAGCCACCCCCGCAACCCTCGTCCATGCTGTGGGTATCACAGTCCACTAGTTCTTGCTCAGAGAGTGAGATGAGGTTGCCGGTGCTCAGCTTCACAATGCCCTCCATGGCAGCTACAGCCGAGAATGCCCAGCAGCAACCTGCAATTATTTGTTTGTGTCGTTGTACATGTCATCAGAAGAGCTTAATCACCAGGTATATATCATCACGGAAATAATTAATTGTTTCAAGTATGATCACAATTGCACGTACCACATTGGCCTTGGTTCTTGATAGGTGTGACAGCTCCCTTGGTCCTCCAGTCCACAGCCGTCGGAAGCGCACTGACGCTCAAGTTCTCATACTTGAATCCAGTTATTGGAACCTTTTCTGCTGAAATTGGTTTGAAACCTTTGTTTGCTTTGAACTCTTCAGTGGTCAGGTCGGCGAACTGGTTGACACCAAGCCAGAACTTGTTATTCTTATTGGCGTTGAATGACTCGACGAATGCCACATTATCCTTGAACACCTCAAAACGCCGCGCCTTCTCAGCTGCGTCCTTGTAGACACGGCCATACTCCACCATCCACCTCTCATGCCTCTCGGCCATGGCCTCATCGCTCAGCTCACGAGCCGCTAGGACAGAACTGCATAAGCAGGCACAACCAAGGATGGCAAGGAGGAAAGCCTTGGAGCTGACCATCATGATCTACTCTGCTGCTGAGTTTCTTACTGGTTGCTGTTGCTTTTGTGTACTCTCTTTGCTATGGATGTGTGGAAATGAGGAGGCGGGGTATGTCTTTATATAGACCCTCCTATTGCCGTAAGTCAGTGAAGGTGTGATCTTTTTGAATGCAGTTAGTATATACATGAAATGAAGCGTGCAGGTCAAGTTAGTTACTCATTATATATTCTTGTTCTTGCTGAATAAAACGTATGGTATCTGCTGAGAGTGACCCACAATCACCTAGAAATAGAAAAGTAATCCTAGAATGCTGTGGGAATTGACAAGATGGATTCCAGCGTGTAACCTCGACGTTAACTGAAGAATTAATACTCACGCCACAGAATATGCACCGGCGTCGCTACATACAAGGACTGAAGGACCCCAAATCACACGCACGCTTGTATACTATTATAACAAGAGAACTACCACACAGCTATTAAGATGTGCCTACGAAATCAATGTTTGTTTGCCTTGTATCTCAACGTTCCATAATTATTATTAAACTAGCTAGTGTAGCCGGCTCAAGGAACCAACCACATGCATAGCAATACTTGGACTTACTGATCAATCTATTTTATCTAAACACGTACAGGAAAGCATTTTGTTCTGCACCATGCAACTAAGCAAATCTAGAAATTACCTCAAAATCAATCCAGCTCAGATATGTAACCTGATCACTGTTTTCTTATTTGCACATAAGAAGGAAAATCAAAGAGCAAGAGGGCTGATCTCAGATATGGAAAATAATGAAACAGATGCATTCCAGTTGGGAACACAGTGGTGACAGTACAGAATCTGGGGAATATGGAAATTTGCATTTCGCATTGATAGAAAATTGTGGAGACTGTATCAGATGTCATGCTTCTCTTAGCTAAATGATCAACCAACCATAAGGCCCTCCTTATCTATGAGAAGGCCACCAAGATAAACTTCAAAGTAAAGAACATAATGACATAGACTTAAAAACTTGAGTTTATGTTGCTGAAATCATGCAAAAGACAGAAGTATCAAAGGAAACGAGGTTATTTTTCAGAACACCTTTGCTCTCTGCACTGAAATGACATCTTTGCATAACAATTCCTCTTGGGTGCTCTCAAACATTTTACTCATGAGGGAAAGATTCTCTTTCTGGATTGATTCAAATGTATTGATATGCCAAATAACATAGACTAGCTAATAGTAGGTGATTTTAATTTGATAAGGAAGTCTGAGAACAGAGACAGGCCAGGAGGGGACTTGACTGAAATTGGAGCTTTTCAATGAAGCAATTAGTTCCTTAGATCTCACAGAAATTACTCTCCAAGGCAAGGAGTTCACATGGTCCAATAAGCAGCCTTCACCTCAATTGGAAAGACTGGATTGGTTTTTCACATCAAGCAACTGGACCATCACTTGACATTTGCCACTACCATGAGTATGGATCCTTCAGATCACAACCCTTGCATAATTAGTATTGAAATTGCCATTCCAAAAAGGGCGCTGTTCAGGTTTGAGAACTATTGGCTGGATCACTCAAACTTTCTTCAGTTGAAAATAATCTGACTAATAGAGCAAAGATCATCAATGCAAAGTTTAAAAACCTGAGAAGAGTTTTCAAGGCAAGGAAGCTTAACCTAGTGGACTTAAACCTGGAGATAGATAGGCTAAAGCTAGTTCTGAATTTCTTTGAATCCATTGAAGAATTCAGAGACCTTAGTCTGATAGAATGGAATTTCAGAAATATTGTCAGAGAAAAGCTTACTTTGAAGCTGAATGTTCAAAGAGTTTATTGGAGGCAGAGAGGCACAATAAAATGGTTTAAGCTAGAAGATGTCAGCACTCAGCACAAAACTTTTTCATGCAAATGCCACAATCAGATTAAGAAAGATCCTAATCTCTCAGCTAGTTCTAGATCAGGATATTGTGGTGACCTCTCATGCTGAGAAAGAAATACCTTTTGGAACTCCTATAAAGAAAGAATTGGAAAGAGTGAAGATAAGGCTAGAATCTTTGACATGGAAAATTTAATTCATCCATCAGTTGACCTTTCCATTCTTGAAGAAGCCTTTTCTGTAGCAGAAATCAATGATGTAGTAAAGATGCTGCCCATGGACAAATCCCCCTGTCCTGATGGGTTCAACAATGAATTCATCAAAAATTGTTGGCCCCTAATTAAGGATGCCTTTTGTGGTCTTTGTGAAGCCTTCAGTCAAAGGACAATATGCCTGAGAAGCATCAACACATCCTTTATCACTCTGGTTCCAAAAAAGGATGGTGCTTTGACAATTTCTGATTTCAGACCAATATCCCTGCTGAACTTCCTCACTAAAACTGGTCACCACTGATCACCAAAATTTTGGCAAACAGGCTGCAAACTTTTATTCAAGAACTGATACACCAGAACCAATATGATTTCATAAAAACAAGAACTATCCAAGACTACCTTGTCTTGGTCTTTGACTATCTGCATATCTACCATCACTCAAGAAAGGAAGTAATCATTCTCAAGCTAGATTTTGAAAAAGTTTTTGATAAGCCGGAACAAGAATTCATCTTGGAAATCCTGAGGCATAAGGGTTTTGGTCAGACTTGGATTTCCTGGATCCAAAATATTTTATCATCTGGCACTACCAAGATCCTTCTAAATGGTGTTCTAAGTAAAACAATTCATTGTAGAGGAGGTGTGAGGCAGGGTGGTCCCCTTTCCCCTATTCTTTTTGTGCTAGCTGCTGACTTCATTCAAACCACGGTAAACTCAGCCATGAGAAGAGGCTTGATCAATAGGCCAATACCACACCTCATTGATAATGGAAGCGGATACAAGGCAGCTGGTCTTCATGAAAGCTCTTCTCAATAGCTTTGCAGAAGCAGCAGGACTGAAAGTCAATTTTTCAAAGTCAGTTATGCTTCAAATAAATATTTCGGAAGAGAAACTGAACCATATCCCTAGAACTTTTGGCTGTTGAAAAGGCTCCTTTCATTTCACTTACATGGGGCTTCCTCTAAGCCTAACAAAGCCAAAGCTAAGATCACTTTCTGCCTGTGGTTAACAAATGTGAGTCAAGACTAGCAAATATCTCCTCCTTTCTGTCACAAATATCTCCTCCTTTCTGTCACAACCAGAATTACTCTTTTGCAAAGAACAAAGCTATAACCTTGCAAAATGTATAAACTCAAAATGAGGTCTCAAACCTCTTCCATCTGCCACTCACTATGCCTTGCCAAAGCTTTGTAGGCCCTTGAGACTAGCAAATATCTCCTCCTTTTTGTCACAACCAGAATTACTCTTTTGCAAAGAACAAAGCTATAACCTTGCAAAATGTATAAACTCAAAATGAGGTCTCAAACCTCTTCCATCTGCCACTCACTGTTGAAGCCTATGCTCAGTCGCAACAAATAGCTACTAGGATTCAGAATTTAAACTTAAGAGAAGACAATGACTCCTGGAGCTATATTTGGGGTTCACAATTGTTCTCATCCTCAAGGGCCTACAAAGCTTTGGCAAGGCAGAGTGAAGCTCATCAACCCTTCAGTTGGCTTTGGAAGTCATTTTGCCAACCAAAACACAAAATATTTTCTTAGCTGGTACTACAAGATAGATTAAGTACAAGAAACATTTTGAGGAGGAAAAATATGGTTTTAGAGAGCTATAACTGTGTGCTTTGCATTAGTCAAGTTGAGGAAACTCTGAAACATCTACTCTTTCACTGCCCATTTGCTGCTAGTTGCTGGGGTCCTCTAGCCTTCCACTTTTCGGATGCAGTCTCAAGATTTCAAACAGTTGAAGCTTTCAAACTAGTTTTTAGCAGTCTTCTTTATGTAAGTATTTATTTTACTTTGCTGGAGCATTTGGACAGAGAGAAATGATTTGATCTTCAAAGGCCTCCAACCAAGTGTTATGAAGTGCAAAGTCAACTTCAAGAAAGAATTAGCTCTGATTTGTTTCAAAGTTAAAAGAAGATCAGAAATTGCTTTTGTTCTTCAAAGTGCCTGCTGCTGTCCCCTCTCTGGGCCTGGAATTGTCCCCCTTCTTTCTTTCTTTCTTGGTCCCCTGAGACTTCTTAGTGTAGGTCCTTCCTGTTTTGCTTTCTTGTTCCCTTAACCTTTTGTAATCTTTTTAGTCGTTGTTTTCCGTTAATAAATTGCAGTAGAGGCTTTTCCCCTCCTGTTTCTTCTAAAAAAACTAAAAAGGCTTGCTGAAGCGCCTCAAATATTTGTATTTCCGGGAATGCAGCTTTGCAATTGTAACAGAAAAAGTCTCAAATATTTTTCTAGCACATATTAAACCACCATAAACTATTTCTGCATCCCGTTGCTGGTATTCATCTAGCTAGTATACACTTGTAATTTCCAATCTAGCCATCCATTTCAGTAAGAAGGTTCAGGCTACATATAGCAATTAACAGACAGACGGGCGACACAGCACGGCGCTACAGCGCACTAATGGATCACGCATTGTTCCATTCTGGCCAATAGTAGAGCGGGTTCAGCAACCTGGGCCAGCCCATCTTCTTTTCCGGCAACTCTTCAGCATCAACACTTGAAGGCTCTGTCTCCTTTGTTGCCGGACGCGATACAGTAGGGGCGCGCTGACACTATATCATTTAAAAGTTAAAACACGTACAGGAAAGCATTTTGTTCAGCATCTTGCAATTGCAAATAGGCAAATCCAGAAATTACCTCAAAAGCATTCCAGCCAAGATATGTAACCTGATCACTGTTTTCTTATTTGCAGATAAGAGGGAAAATCAAAGAGAAAGAGGGTTGATGTCAGAGTTGGAACTAAATAATGAAACAGATGCATTGCAGTTGGGAACACAATAGTGACGGTACACAATCTAGGGAATGGAAATTTGCATTTCGCATTGATAGAAAATTGTAGAGACTGTTTCAGATGTCATGCTGCTCTTGGCTAAATGATCAACCAACCATAAGGCCTTCCTTTTCTATGAGAAGGCCCCACGAAGATATATATAAACTCCAAAGTAAAGAACATAGAGACACAGACTTAAAAGCTTGACTGTATGTTGCTGAAATCATGGGGAAAAAAACAGAAATATCAGAGGAAACGTCAGATTAGAAAGCTTGCTGAAATGGCTCAAATATTTGTATTTCCGGGAACACGGTTTTGCAATTATAACAGACATGTTAAGAAAGAAGTCTCAAATATTTTTCTGGATCATATTACACCTGCATAAACTATTTCTGGATCCCGTTGCTACCCACTGGTATTCACCAAGCCAGTACACCTGTAATTCCCAATCTAGCCATCCAATTCCAAGCTAAGGGGCCAACAACGCCCATTAATGATCAAAATATAACAAAACTACCCATTCAGCGCTAGTCTTTTATTTCCTTAATCTGCAGCAAGGGTTTCTGACAACTGACATTACACAGGCAGCCTTGGGACAAGCAGGAGCTTCTCCTTGCGACGGCTTGTCAGTCCATACTTGACAGACATGTCCACACCTTCAGGTGCCATCCCAGCCGGGAGCTCCCAGCGAAAGCAGTAGAGAAGATTTGCCAGCATGAGCTCAACGACGGCCATCCCAAAGTTGATCCCAGGGCACATCCTTCTCCCAGCTCCAAACGGCACGAACTTGAAATCCCTCCCCCTGAAGTCAGTAGCGGCGCTGCTGCCGCTGTCCAGAAACCTCTCAGGGATGAACCCGTCCGCCCTCTCCCACGCGCTGGCGTCCCTGCCGAGCGCCCACGCGTTGACGATGACGCGGGTCCCAGCCGCGATCGTGTACCCGTTCACCTCGCAGTCCTCCATGCACAAGTGCGGCAGCAGCAGCGGCGTTGGCGGGTACAGTCGGAGCGTCTCCTTGATGATGGCTCTCAGGTAGCTCATGTTGGTGAGGTTCTCTTCCTTGACCATTTCTTGGCCCTTTGGAGTGTTCTTGGTGATCTCGTCTCGTACTTTGGCCATGATGTGTGGGTTTCTTATCAGCTCGATCATCGCGTATTCCAGCAGGATCGATGATGTGTCTGTCCCCGCTCCAAACATGTCCTGTATTATATATATGCGATCGACAGAAGCATGCATTTGGTTAAACCAGAATAACAAATATTATTTATACATAAATATATAATGCAATAGTTTGTTGCGCAGCACACATACCACCAAGATGGACTTGACTTGCTGTCTTGTGAGACGGTACTCCTGCTGGAGGGAAAGTAGAACATGTACGAAGTCAGCGTCCTCTTCTTGGCTCTGTCCAGCGCAGGGTTTTCTCTACCGGTATTTTAAAAATCTCGGTGGTCACCGATAAACGGGAATATCGGATATATCGGAATTTTATCGGCGATAGAAATAAAATTTCGGAAGAAATTTAGACAAAAATGACTCATTTTGTTTAGGAAAGCACATAGATCATTTCTAAACAATCTAACATAAAAAAACTAAATAAAACATATTATCAATTGCTTATTCAATGAGGAGAGCAGTGACATGGCTGGAGCGTGCTGAGTGTGTTGCGGCGGTGGCAACTTGAACTTAGAAGAGAAGGGGAGAGAAAATTAAACATGGATTAAGGTTAGAGTATTAGGTGGGCTTTGGCGTCTATTTGGATGACAAAATTTTAAAAATATGAAAATTTCGGACGGCAGATGAAAAATTTCGGACCCAACCGGTAAACGGGAAATCTCGGAAATTTCGGATTCTACCGGCCGATATTTTTTTCCCTGGTCCAGCGTCGTCACTGACCTTGTCGTGACGTTCCTCCTCCAGCTTGGCCGCATGCTCGGTGATGATCTCATCGAGCAACACGTCCCATTGCTTCTTCAAGGTAAAGGCCTTGGCGAACAGCAACCTTGCAAACACACCACCAACCTTGGCCAACCAAGGGAAGCAGTCGTCCAGGTTGAACCCGGCGATGAGTATCACACCTGGCTGTTGATGATCTCCTGGAACGCCCTGTGCCGGCCTTCAAGCCGCCGGAAGAACTTCCCCGACACGGCGCGGCACACCATGTCGTTGGTGAAGACGCAGAACACCTCCGTCATGTCCACCGGAGCCGCACGCGCGGCGGCGGCGTCCCGGATCTTGGCGACGACCAGGGCGACCTCCTCCTGGCGTGCGCGGCGCAGGGACTGGACCTTGCTGGCGCTGAGCACGTGCGTGGTGACCAGCCTCCGCACCAGGCGCCAGTAGTCGCCGTAGGGGGCCAGGGCGACGTCGGAGTAGCTGAAGACGATGTCGGACACGGCGGAGGGCGGCCGCGACGCGAAGGTGTGGTCGTGCGCGCGCAGGACGGCCTCCGCGGCGCGCGGGGACGACACCACCAGGTTGGGGACCTGGCCGAGGCGGAGCAGCATGAAGCCGTCGTCCGCGCCGTGCCTGCCGGCGATGTCGGTGAGGGAGAGGTGCGGGTTGGAGCGCAGCAGGTGGAGGTGCCCGATGACGGGCAGCCCCGGAGGCGACGGTGGCAGACGGTGGATGCCATTGCCGCTCCGCCTGCTTGCGCCCATGCGCCGGAGCAGCACGAAGGTGAGGAGAGCCAAGAACACGAGATAGAGCACCATTTTTGTTTCTCTATTGTTAGGCTCTTGTCACTAAGTACCTCTCAACTCGTTTATATATATATAGCTAAGATGGTCTATGCACAGGCTTCTTGGAGAACGGCAATAAGCAGTGTATTAAGAAAGTAACAAATTTGGTTAGCACAGGGTTTACTGGCAAACAACTGTCAACTGCTAGCATACTTAACGGATGTATTTTGAGATGGGAAAGGTGTGGTATAAGTTTACTGGCACCTACCTACTAACGGATACATTTTTATTTTGAGTTTGAGATAAAAAGGGCATGCATTTATTCAGTATAAAATCGATCGAGTTATTGGCAGCTGATGGTGGCCATGGATCTGGGATTCGCCCCGAAATCACCGAATTTCGGTGAAATTCACCCATTTCGGTGAGATCCGAAACAGCCAAAAATTTCAGTTAAATTCGATTTTTCAGTCAAGTCTAGAGTTCAAACATGTCTACAAGTTCTTATTTCAATATAGAATTGCAAACTTACCAAGCTATAATTAGTTCATTTCATCTTCAAGCTTTTTTTATCAAATTTTGGCCAAAATTCAATCAAATATTAGCTAAATCTGAATAGTTTGACCAGTCAAAACGACTGAATCCCAGTCCGAAATTTCCGAAATTTCCGAGATTCACCCATTTCGGTCAGGTCCGAATTTTTTTGTCATTTGAATCCCAGAACCTTGATGGTGGCCAAGTTTTGAATCTATTTGGATCGGGCTTTGATGTGGTATTCCAAATAACTATGAAATTTAATTAGATCGGATGGATAGAATCATCTATTACTTCATAGAAGGTAATATATAAAATATATATTTATTTAATTTTTGATTTTGGAAAATACAATAAATAAGGAAAGTTTTAGATATAAATATCTTTTTTTAATATTTAATTGATGCATATAAGACCTATTGAATGCAGCAAATCTTTTTCTTTTGCAATTTTAGATATGACATATTTTAAATAGCATAAACTATCTAATTGTTTTACATAAGTAGCCCAATGCCTGACGTAGGTGCCAAACATACTGGAAACGCATGCGTCCAACATATATAAAATCGATAATGATATGTCACGAGCGTCCGTCTTGTAACTCACGTCCGAACACGTCTCATCCACTCATTTACGGACTTATTCTCATCCACTCATCTGTGCATTGCATGCCCGTGGGACAGACTCCGCTCACTCGCGCCGCCCCCGCTCAGACGGACTCCGCCTGTGCCGCTCGCCGGCGCCGCCCCCCGCCTGTGTCTCCTGCCCTCATGGGATGGAGTCTGTTCGCCTGCGCTGCCCCACCTACGGGACGGACTCCGTTTGCGCCTAATGAGGTCCGTGCCGCCGACGAGCTTCGCACTGGCGACCTCCGCGCACTCCGTGGCATCGAGCTCCACGCCGGCGTTGAGCTAAACAAGGACGAGCTCCATTCGTCCAAGCAACAAGGTGACATTGCGATGAAAGCACATGTTGCAAGCTTATGTTTCAATAGTTTCAGAGATATGTTGCGGATTTTGTATGGATGTTGCAAAAATATATCGTGATGTTGCATATGTTGTAATGGTTGTACACTTATGTTGCAAACATCTGTTCTTAATGTTTCATCTGTTGTTTCAAATATATGTTGCAAGTGTGTTCATCTAAATGTTGTATATGTTTCACACATATGTTGCGGGTGTTTTATCTGGATGTTGCGTACGTGTTGCAATGGTTTTCAAGTGTTTCATGCAAGTGTTTCATACGCTTGTTTCAAATGTTTCATCTGTCTTCAAACTTATGTGGCAAATGTTTCATCTGAATGTTTCAAAAGTAGATCTGCTGTTGCACATGTCGCTATGGCGCCGCTGGCTGGTGGACAGTGGCCTGCCGCAGGGCTTCAGCTCCTACCTCGCGCCTTCCTCATGCGGCGAGCGCCCTCTTCTCTCCCTCCCCTCCCTTCCCTTCCCTCCATCTCGTCGTGGCAGTTCGAGCTTAGTGGGAAACCTTACCCGACAAGCACGCAAACGCCCGTGGAGGTGGTGACCTAGGCCAACGGCAGCATGATGCTCGCGTGGTGCCCCCGGAGTAAGCGGAGGTCCACGCCGTTCGCTCGCTACGCGCGGGAAACAAGCAGTCAGGGGCATCCGGCCGGACATCCGGGCGCCATTCCAAGTCCGTATATGAAACTTTAGGTGACCATTTTACATGCTCAATATATATTCGTGGGAGCTACGTATTTAGTATTTTGTTAGAAGGGACTCTGAATTATGTAAGATAGTTTAAATTGAGTTAGTATAACATACACACTCAATTATGTAACGTGTTAGCGTGTAACATATTTTAAAAAAAATTAAGTGTAACATATTTTATATCGTCAAAATTCAAGGCTTAATTAACGTGACCTCTTTCTCCATGCGTCGTTAGCTTTGCACAGCTACGATGGATGTGTTGGGTGGTGGGGCCATGCACGTGCTTACTGGTTGGTTTACCGGTCGGTTCACCGCACGCGCTGCGCATATATATGGGCATGCAGCCCGCAACCCGGTGGCCTAGCCCGAAGCATGGCATTTTGGCCTAGCACGGCCCGGTGAGCAGCGGGCCTGGGCTGGCACGGCCCGATATATAGGGCCGTGCCTGGGCCACTCCCTAGGCACGCTGGGCGACACGGCACGGCCTGGTAATTTGTGTAAGGCCCGATAAAGGCCCGGTATCATAGTCAATAGTATATATATCATCCCCTGTTTTTCTAACCCTAATTCTCATCCTACCCACTCAAGTGCAGTCGCCCATCGCTCCTCCCCTTCCCTCACGTCGCATGAGGAGTAGGCGCGCAGCTGCGCGCCGCGGCTCCCCTTCCCTTCCTGCAATGCCTACTCCGGCCCTCCCCTTCTCGCAGCGCCGACGACCGAGGGCCGAGCGCCTCCTCCCTCTCCTACCGCCCCGACGCAGCGACGCCAGATCCGGTGGCAAGGGCGAGCTCGCCGGCACAGCGACTTCGCCTTCCTGGCTTGCTCCGACTCGCAGCGGCGAAGGAGACGATCGCGACGGCCATGGAAGCTCCCCGGCGCGGCGACCTCCTCCCGACCCGGAGCGGCCATGGAGGAGACCGTGACGGCCAGGCCACGGCCTCCTTCCCAATACCTTGTTGCCTCCCCTCCCCTCTTTGGTGGGCCGTGGGCTAGCCCGACACACTGGTTTTGGCGGGCCACTCAAGCCAGCCCCGCCCGAAAATCGGCCCGACAGGCCATGCCTGAGTCGTCGGCTAGGCACGATGGACCAGAGCGGCACGGCCCGGTGGCACGCTGGGCCCTGCTGTGCCGTGCCTAGCCTGGGCCCGTGCCGTGTCGGGCCGGGCCAGCCTGTTGCCCATCTATAGCAGGCTGTGCACGCCCTCAGCTGTCATCCTTATTATCTAACACTCAAAATGGCCATGCACGAGCACGAGCACGGTGGCTGTACGTGTGGCAGGTCACGCTACGCGTGCAGCTCTGCTCATATCAGCTTTGTCCTCAAACTTGATCTTGTCATCGTTGTCCAACACTCAAAATCACAACGATTTCTACGTCCCCCATGCGTACATCCCATGGTTGCAGGACATGCGGTTTATAGGGGACATAATTCAAGGCTTCAAGGGCCACAAAGCTAAGGCCTCCTTTGGTTGGGCTTTCCAACCTTCTTTTACTTTTCTAAAAGTCAAAAGCCAACCAAACGCAAACTCTAAACTTGGTTGCACTCCACGCGGAGCATGCGACGTGGGCCAGCCCACATGCGTGTCCGCACAGCCCTGCATTAGGGTTCCGGCGATTAGAGACGAAGAAGACTGTGGCAACCTCTCCCTCTCTTCTTCTCCATTCTCCATCGCCGACAATTGTGCCTTCTATTCTTCTCCATCTCCGGCGGGCACAGAAGGGGGTTTGGGGGAGGTAGGCCAGCCATAGGGTGGGGATGGTGGTCAAGCAGCGTTCCGGCCCTGGCAGGGGTGGAGGCGGCCGAACCCGGTTGGGACGGGGCCACCATGGCTAGAGCTCGTCGGCGCGCTGCCCTGGGGTTAGGATGGGCGGGCTCAAGGGGCGGGGGCAGATTGAGGGTGGCACGGCGAGGTGGTTCACCGACGGCGAGGGCGGGGTCGAGGACGAGGATAGCAGAGCTCGCCGGCACCCTAGGGTTAACGGAGGGTGGGGCAGAGGGTGGGCGGCACGGCTGCTGCTAGCTGTGGCAGCGGGGTGGGGGTGGAAGGACACGAGGACTAAAGCCACGGGAGAAAGAAGATGGACGTGGAGCTAGGTTAGCGCACGCCCAGAGGGCATGACGGGTCGTGACATAACTTCATCCTAAAAGGGGTTGGCTCCCACCCAAAGCCACAGCCAAAAGCAGCTTTTGCCTACTACAAATTTGACAGCACCCTTACCCCTACTTTCACCTGCTTTTGGCTTTCAACTATTCGCAAAAATTACCCACCTGCTACTGGTTATGTACACACTGGTTCGTTTGTCCTCGATTCTTTTTCTCCATCCGAGTGAAGCCTCCACGATTGTGCTCGTGTGGCGGCAATGGCGATGGCAGTGCTTCTTCTCTAGGCCATCCGGCGTGCTTCTTCTCCGACCAAGGCGGGCAAGCGCCGGCTGCCGCGCCCTAACCGCCGCGCCCATGCGGCTGAACCCCGGTGACCAAACCTCGGCCGTCACGCCTGAGTCCCGACGAGCAAGCCCCGACCGGCATGCAGGAGCTCCGCCCTGGTGCCCAACCCCAACCCACGCGCAGGAGCTCCGCCCCGGCAAACCTTAACCTGAGCGTACTCCTTGTTGCACCACGAGCAAGTGCCGACACCTCGCTACAAAACAGCAGTGGCAACAATGATGACGGCTCAGGTAATCATCATCTTGAGCCCATCTTTGTCTTAACTTAGGGTTTGACTCATGAGTTTCGGGGAAAGTGTGATCTAGGGTTTTGGTGATTTGGGGATTTCATCACGAGCAATCTTAATCTGCTCTCGTCCCCTCCCTCTAATTTCTTAATGTGAAAATCCTAGCCCCGAATTGCATCAAAATCAACTCGAAACAGTATGAGCAGAGGAGAAAATTAGCCATATTCATGACTGATCCACGTTAAAGAGGCATAAACATCATTACCCGTAATTAACTGGCCCTAATCATGGTAGGCATAATCATATGGTAGGCATAGATTAGAGACACAAATCATATAATTCACGATCACATAAGGCCTAATCATGCATAATTAAGGGGTAAACATCATTAGCAGTAAGCGATTAGGGCACAATTAGATCAATAACCTCTAAACATCCAAACTATGACTTGATCTAGTGATAAAGGTTCGAAACTAGACTAAATTGTTCTTGATGCCACAACATTAGATCGAGATCAACACAAGAGGTGATCTAGTCTAGATGCAATGAACACAACACATAACATTAGGGATGATAGACCTTGGGAGAGTCTGTCTGCCATTGATGAAGTAGGGATGCGAGAGGGAGATCGGTGTAGTGGTATGGCGGTGTAGCGCCGACCTTCAGGACGCCAGCGGCACTGGCCAATCACCTTGGCCGCCTGAAGTCAGAGAGGAAGGGTGGCAACCTTCGGGTCGATCCAGCGCCTTCTAAGGATCAGGAAATATCGGGTGGCTTTTTTCTCAGTTGTGTGTTGGCCAAAGGAGAAGCCGAGTCACCCCTTTTATTGTGACGCTGTTCGACTTGGGACCACAATCATTGGTTGGTTTGGACGCTACCGATCGTTGCGTGGATGAGGGGTTTGCCCTCGACTAACTCTGCCAAGGGGAAATAGTAGTCTACCCCCACACTCCTTTTTAGTGGCTCAGAGCCAGAGATTACATAGTTCCAACATGGTCCAATTCAGTGATGACAAATTTAGACCCCTCAGTGATCTATGGATCTGGAGTAGTGTCTCACCAAGTTTTGTTGGTTGTATGTTGATAAAAGATCTGGAGTAGTGTTGTTGCCACTAAAAATTGACAAATTCAGTTGTCACCAAGTGTCTCATCATGTTTTGTTGGTTGTATGTTGATCAATATATCCTGCATTGGTAATTGCTTTCTTCTTTTTTTTAATTTGGTGGTAAATTGTGATCAATTATCAAGTTTTTTTGCTGCATACGCCAATTGTAAATGAGTTTGTCCTATGGTTTTCCATTTAATGGCCTGCAAATGGTAGACAGTTTTCCATTTAACAGATCGAGCTGGTATTATTCATGGAGACTCCTTACAGCGAACTATATATTACTAGTGAACTCAGTGACGATTTTGAAGTGCAAGTAATGATTCTTTTGGTGGTAATTAAATGAACTAAACACAATGCAATATTAATTATCCTTTAGATTAAGGTTTCGTATTCGTAGGAATTATGTACAGGTGAGCATCATCTTAGAGCCTTACAACATAGCCTTGTGTAAACTTCATCTCACAATCTTAAATTAGATGGCTGACAGTTTTCCTTCAACGGATGGGATTCTTCAATGGGTCTGTGAATACCACCGACTCCTTATGACAGGAAATTTAAATAATTATGTCGATTTTGACAGGCAGTTTTTTTTTGGACTATATCTATCTATACCTAACAATAAATTGTGAAAATTTCTGCACACTTTTTAGTTTCCACCATAGATTTCTGTCAGCCAAGTGGTTTAGGCTTTCTCGCGGCTCAATTTAGCCAGCTCAATGGCCCACTCTAACCTGTGGTCCGAATAATTCCCGGTAGCCAAAAAATGTGTCACCGGTGAGACTCGAACCCTGGGCACTAGGATTGATAAACAAACTGTCTACCACCACACTACAACATGTCATGTGTAGGTATAGATTCTACCCTCATTTGCTATTAACGTTTGATAGCTTTTTTTTCCTCCCATTGCAACGCACATGCATCTTTGCTAGTCTATACCTAATAATAAATTGTGAAAATTTCTGCACACTTTTTAGTTTCCACCATAAAATTCTGTCTGCCTGGTGGTCTGGGCTCGGCCCAATTTAGCCAGCCCAATAATAAAGACACCAAATTTCTATCCTTTTTTCGTTCCGGCCCATCTAGCCCACCAGCACAAGTGGAAGAAAAGCTTGCGTTCGGCCCATACTTAACCCACCAACACAGGCGGAAGAAAAGCTGGTAAAAAACCAAAAATACTATGCCTGCCGGTGGTTTCGAACCGTGGTCGCCAAAGACAAAGTATCAGGTGCTCACCACCACACCATACAAGCTCATGTGATGTTAGGTGAAGTTTTCAATATTTATCGTCGCTAGCACCTTCAAACTTTTTACATTATGAAGACCACTCTTATGGTTTGGCAAGATAAAATAAATAAATAAAACTATTAAAATGTGGTATTGCATATATTAGAATAAATGCGGTATTGCATATATTAGAATCAAAACATTCTTATGGTTGGCATGACAACAAAATGAATAAATACAACTATGAAAATGTGGTTTGCATATATTATATGTAATAATGTTTTTTTGTGGAAGCGAGTACTTGGGTGCAATTTGATAATCGATGGCGTGTTTGAGGTACTAATTCCAAGAAAAGTTGAATGATTCTGTTGCAACGTATGAATACATTTACCTTTTTAATATTAAAGGAGGATATTCATGAGAGATGTCTGCAACGTGCTCGCCATGTGCTTCACTTCGCCCCGCGCAAGCCCTAGCTCCAGCCTGTGCCGCCGGTGGTGGGCACCTACCAACGCTCACCCCGTGCGTCTGGAACCCACTCGCCCCCGTGCGAGAGCAGGAACAAAGGAACGGCGTGCCGTGGCCCATGGGTTGAACGGAAATACCTCCTACCACAAGTAATATGCAATCGTCCGGGTTGGGGACGTTTATGAGACCCAAGTCCGGTTGAGCCAAGATAGCTATTTCTTTCCAAATCCATAGCCATGCAGAAGCACATCAAAATTTATATGGAAGTTTATTAATTGGTGGGTTAATTAGTCATTGTTTTGGTCAAGGTGGAGAGCGTTGGAGAATACTTGGACGTGACGGTGACCGATTCCTTCTCGATTTGGAAGCTAGAGGTTGTATCGATTTGTAATTTTTTGCTTTGTCGAGTTACCTAGGTTGAATTAAATTATGGAATGTTCATCCGACTAGAATCCATTTAGAACACTTGACCATGTTTCGAACTTTTCGATCCGATCAAAAGTAAATTAATCTATATTTATATGTATATATTATTATCTATAAAGGGAATTCTTTCCTACTCTCACAGAGTAGTTACTCCATGGGTATATCTTTAGCTTTAGAGTGTATATGGACCGATGAAGTGCATGTTGACGAAGTATATGATCATACTAGACGATCTAGGGTAATATGTATGTCACGTATGCAAATATACCTTGAGTATATGGTTATACTTGTTTTATATACTACTACAATAGTATTAAAATAATATGTTAATAAATATGGGTTCTTTTGAAAAATTTTCATGTAGTCTGATTTGGACTATCATAAAATGAGTATATAAACATACTCAAATTGATAAATGAATACGCACACATACACAATGTGGTTTATTGAAGGTGAGAATAACTACTCCCAGAAGTAGGCAAAATGCATCCTCTATAAAAGCATAGATCATTTATTGGTATGTCACTCTCACAAGTCTATATAAGTTAAAGCAACGTATCTAGCTAGCCATGATGCGGTGGAGAGTATGATCCCAAAACGAATATGAACATATAACATGATGATTAGATAAGGCATGGTAGGGAGTCCAGATCCAAGATGAATTGGGACTCGTGATATAATTATTAATAAATCTAAGATGCAAGTTAGCGAGGTGACTAAGTAATGTGTATATCCCGTTGCAACGCATGGACACGTTCTTGACACGTCAACAACTAGCTCCATGCCGACTTTAATCAAAGGTTCCAACTATGAATTTTTATGGTCCTCGAAGAAAATGACGAAACTAAATATTTAACTAGAAACACATGGAAGAAAAAAATCTATCAATGTTGTATTTGGTATTTAATTTGATACAAGTTTCATTGGACATGTTATATTTACCAGTTTTAACTTATAATATAGATATCGTGGTTATCCTAAAATAAATTAGAAGTCTTAAATTTCATTGAAAGGAAAAAATATAATAGACATGCAACACTTTCTATCATCGTTTTTCATGAATGTATTTAATTTTTTTCTCCCGTTGCAACGCACGGGCACGTTTGCTAGTATCTATAAAGAGGTAAAATTTCTGCCACAGATTTTTTTTGTCCAACTCTGACCTCTGTTCGGATTCTGTTTTTTTGACTGATAGTATTCTTTTCAATGTCCCGTTCAGTTTGGATCTGTGAATTTGTAATTCGACCTCCGCCAGCTCAAGTCGAAGGCGGAGTCCAAGTTGAAGCTAGAGTTCTGATCTCTGCTGTCACGCAGAAATAGAACCGAGCCGGTGTTGTCAGCTTTTTTCATCTACTGTGCGGTTGTATCATCCTGTTAAAGTGCGGTCTTTCCCTTGGATAATTGCAGACACAAAAGTTGCACGCGAATGAGCTAGGAGACAAGTACTTCTTAGTTGGGAGAAATAGGATCGGCCCTGCGTCGCCCCATCTGGGCGGCACGGGCGGCGACGCCACCACCGCCCACCTCTCCTCCCTCCCTCCCCGTGTCTCCTCGCCGCTGCCGAAGCGTGCTGCCGGAGGCCGCGCAGCCCGCGAGGATGGTGGCGGCGGGGCCCTTCTCCCTTGTTCCCTCTTTCTCTCCTCCCTGTGGAAGTTCTTTCCGGCGATGGTGGTGGTTGCCCCGGTGGCCGGCTCTCGGATCCACAGCACCAGTGACCGGATCCGGTGCTCTTGAGGCCAGATCAGGCGCCCTCCGCTTGGATTTGGTCAGGGCACAGCCGGCGTGGGCGGCGGCGCGCGGAGGGGCCGGGGTCGTTGGACGGCTCGACGTGGCGTCCGGCTGTGGACGGCGCGAGAGCCGGCGGATGCGCGAGGACGACGCCGGGCTCCTTCTCCGCTTGCCGCTTCCTCATCCATGGCGCGTCGCTCGCTAGGAGACGTCGGCTACGGCGGCGACGGCGACCCAGGCACATCGGGGAGCCGCTGGCCGCAGCCGGCGTGGGCGGCGGCGCACGGAGGGGCCAGGGTTGGTGGATGGCTCGGCGCGGTGGCCGGCCGTGGACGATGCGACACCGGCGGCTACGACGGGAAGCCGCTGGCGGTGGCCGGTCACACATCGCCTCACACGGGCGGCGGTGCCTGTCACTCTGCCATCCGTGGTCGGCGGCTGGTGCAGCAGAAGGACCGTGGCTACTGCGCACGGGGCTGAGGCACCATGGCGAAAGCCTTGTCCCTCTTGGGCCGATGACGACGACGCCTTCGGGCGTCATTTTCTTCGTCGGAAGCGTTCATCGAATGGCCCTCTCCCCTGTGCGCAGTGTGTCTTCCTTAGGTGAAAACCTTGACCGTCTGGTCAGGCAACGGCGGCACAGATGTGTCGTGTCCCTCCTTGGATGCGTTGTTTAGGGAAGCTCGTACTCGTGTCTGTGGCGGCAGCTAGCGTCGTGACGAGGAAGGTGGAGACTTAGTTGAGGATTCAAGTTTGTAGTGTCCACGACGGAGGAAGGTGGTCAGAAGAAGGGCGGTGACGCAGCGATTGGAGGGCTTCGCATCTGCTTGGCAATGGAGGGCGGCGGTTTGATAGGATCGTCCGCTAGTTGTGACCACGAAGTTGGCAAGGAGGCCGGCGTGGAAGATAGTGGCCAGCAAATTTGAGTTGCCGAGTTGACCTGCGTGGTTTGGCGGTAGGCAGTCCCGCACAGCGGTGGCTGTTTCCGGTGCCAAGAGGCGTTCTGACTGGCAGCCTGAAGATGTGTGGGGACTTCTACCTGCGATGAGACAACTAGGTCCTGAAACTCTATAATTCTGTAATAAGAAACAGCTATATGCATTGGTTTATATAGAAGCTTGGATATTAATATATTCCCTTTTCTAAAAAAAAAAGGTACTTCTTAGTTCTGTTGGGCGTTGGGTGTAGTACGTGCAACAAATTTGGTGGATTTTTGCTTCGTACAAACGAGGAAGTACACTAGGAGATTCGTTCGTTAGCTACTGGTTTATTTTGTCTTAGTTTTTTTTCCTCCCGAGCCTACATGTGCGCCCCGCTCGCTGGCTCACGCGTTTCGCCGGCAACGCACCCTGTTGGGTTCGTGCGTTTCCGGCAGCGTGCCCTGCTGACCTTCGCACGTCGCTCCTCATAGTCCGCTATGCCAGCCCTGCGTGCCACACCATGCCCACGCCTTGTTGGCACCGTGCCCTCGCCATGCCGCGCAACCATGTAGGTTCCGGGCCACGCAAGCTATGCGTACGGCGGGAGCTCGGGACTCGGCCGCTCATGTCCCCCCTCCACCTGCGGACCCTGCGTTGCGCTGCGTATTAGAGACAGCATGGCCAAACCCTGTGTTGCGCGACTACGCCTGCCTGCTGGGTCCACTCTCTGCCCCACCACCGCCCACCATGTTAGCGCATGTGGTGGTCTCACATTTGGAGAGAGACAAGAAGTGGAAGACTGATGAGTTAAAAAACAGTAAATTTGGTCCCTAAATTTGCCCTATGTTTTTAAATATAATGCACATGTAAAAATATTCTTAATTTTAGAGCCCGCCGGCTATGTATTGTCTGTAGTAGCAAACAACTGCAGACCGTGCATAAGGAGAGGCATATTTGTTGTACGGAATAGTTTTTATTTGTGGATGAACGAGCTCAGTCCCAGTCAACACGACCCTACATAAGGAGAGGCTGATTTGTTGTACGACTGAGGAAAGTGATGAGAAAGGTGGTAATTAACAACTTAAGAATGAAAATAACAACCCGTTGTATCGCACGGGCACTTTTGTTAGTAAAACATAATTGGTAGGACGTACATATATGCTGCAATTATGTACAGTGCAGTTGAAGCTTCATCTCGATCGAGCTCACACAATCTTAATTAATTACATACAACCTTATATGAACTTTATTCATCTCAAACAACCTTATATGAACTTAATTACATACAACGTACATACATGTGGACATTGTGGTTCAAGTAGTGGATATGTGAACGTTAACGACAAAGATATATTACTAGCAGTTTGGGTGCTTCATCTTCATCAACGGCTAGGCTGTCGGGTAGGAAGGCTGCATGGCGAGGCCGCACAGGCCCTCCTCGTCGGCGATGTCCCTCTCCATCCGGATGTAGCCATCCTCCCCCCACGAGGTGCCCCACGAGTTCTTCATCAGCCAGTACTTTGTGCCGTCGCTGGCGACGCCATACCCGACGGCAGCGATCCCGTGGTCGAGCTCCGTTCCGCACGCGCCAGACAGGACGCCGCCCTTGTAGAACCTAAAGAGGGAGTCCCCGCCGTCGACGGCGACCGACACGGGCTGGTTGGCCACCGCCTTGCGCAGGGAGGCCTCGTCGTTGGCCGGCACGTCCTCGTATCCCGTGATGGACGCGGCGTCGTTAGAGGCCTCGTTGGAGTTGCAGGTGCCGTCGGAGCCCGTGTACGGGTACTTGCTCTCGGTGGTGAGCCCGCCGTTGTCGACGATGAACTCGAAGGCGTCGTCCATCTCGCCGCCCTCGCAGCCCTGGTCCATGCCGTTGACGTCGCAGTCGACGAGCTCCTGCTCCGAGAGCGAGACGAGCTTCCCGGTGCCCAGCTTCACGGCGCCCTCCATGGACGCCACGGCCGAGAACGCCCAGCAGCACCCGCACTCGCCTTGGTCCTTGACGGGCGTCACGGCGCCTTTGGTCCGCCAGTCCACGGACGCCGGGACGTCGTCGAGGCTCACGTTGGCGTACCTGAACCCCGTTGTCTTCTGGCTGCTCGCCGCCGCCGGCCTGGGCCTGTAACCGGTCCGGGTGGCCCTGAACTCGTCGTCGGTGAGGTCGGCGAAATGGTTGGCCTCCAGCCAGAACTTGTGGTTCCCGGCGTTCACGGACTCGATGAAGGCGACGTTGGCCTTGAACACCTCGAACCGCCGCGCCTTCTCCGCGGCATCGCTGTAGACGCGGCCGTACTTGGACATCCACTCCTCGTGCCTCGCCACCATGGCCTGGTCGTGCTCGCCCAGGTCGCGCGCCGCCAGAGCGCAGGCGCAGGCGACGGCGACGGCCAAGAGGAAAGCCGACGAGCGGTGAGTAGCCATGGCGTTCACGGTAGGCTGCTAGTGCTAGCTACACTGGATTTCGTTTTGAATGGGACTGTATGTAGTGCTGGGAGTGACATGCATGCATATGCTTGGTGTATTTATAGGTGACCACCGATCGAGTTTGTGAAGCGTGCCAAGATTGTAGAATAAATCATAGAGATTGCATGCTGCGTGCCGTGCGAGAGCATCGAACGAACCAAAACTCTGGTAAACAAGGACAGGCATCTGGATTAGCTTCCGGGGCGAGCTGAAAAGGACGGACTATATTCACTAGAGGCCAATCTGTCTATTAAACAACACTGGGATAGCTTATAGTGTATATATATTAGTTGATCAAAGAATGTGAACCTCTATGTTCACATTCAAGTAAATATATAACTCTAGTGTCACACGCTACGTTTTACTTTGTGTGAAACCACGCGGCGTGCTCTAGTGTACTTTTCATTGTATTTAGCATCTCGTATAGATGAGCTCTGATAACAAGGAGACACAAATACTCCTTTTTAATTTATAACCTAATAAAATCATACCTTTTTTATCCCTGGAATGCCAATAGCCCATTATCAACAACACATGGAAACAGTTTTAGGATTCGTTTGAATACATTCTTATTAATCTCAATCTACATGTGTCAAGATGTAAGTCTGTTTAATTTCCACTGTAATTTACTCCAACACATGTGGATTCAATCTCAGGAAAAAATTTGTCTGACACATGTGTTTAATTTCCACTAGATTAAGATAGATACAAGTGCACCCAAATAGGCAAAATATGTTGTGCAAACCACCTACTAGGTGAGATTATGAAAACCAATTTAAAAGACGTACTTTGGATGTTCAAAAGAATCTGAAATTTGGCACATCTGTAGTGCATACAAATATGTACTTACATGCAAAAGTTGAGTACAAAGTCGCATTTGAAAAATCATAGAAAATGTCAAATTTCAGTTGCATGTGTACACAAAAAAACAAAATCTTAGGAATTTGTTGGTGCAAATGTATATGAAATTTTTCATTTTTGTATGAATTTTTCTAGATTGAGTATGCATCTCAACTTTTGCACGTGAGTACATATTTGTATACATCATGGATATACCAAATTACAAAATTTTTTGCACGACCAAAGTACGTTTTTTCCTTTTTTGTATTATACCCATGTTTCCAGTGGTTTGCACTACATATTTTGCCAGCCAAACAAACCCTCACTCTACTAGAGCCTGTCTATTCAAATTCAAATGGAATATAATGTTAGTGGTTGGGTTTAATCGTCAAACAAACAAGCCCTGACTATTTTGCTCCAGTGATGTACTGGTACACTCTTTACCGAATACTGAGCGCGCTGCAACATAGATAATGAATGGATCACCCATGGACCACCCTTAGTTTTTGTTTTGACTCCGAAATATATGTCTAAGTTTTGTTGTAATCCCCGATTGCAAATGCTTGCACATCTGACTTGTGGAAATTTTGATCAACAGATATATAGCTTCAAACAACAATCAGACCTCCACGTGACACTGGTGATGGATAGTACCAATACCAATACCAATAATATAGTAATATACTCCACCGTAACCTGACCTAAGGAACTGCATTTACGCAGCAATAAGCTACTGTGCTTCCACAAGATCAAGTTTATCCATGAACTAAGGTTGCACTTGCACGTACCAGCGCCAGAAGCCCAGAACGCAACCCCAAACCTCTTGTAACTGTGCTCTGGTCTGCACTCTGCACCGAGGGAGCAAACCGGTTTGAACTTCAATCAAGAACATATATAGGTTTCCGCAATTTTGAGATCCAAAGATGAACATATGTGCGTATCTGACCAGCAGATATAGCTTCAAAGAATCATCCAAAATAGGCTAGACCTGCGACATAAGCGCCATGCCACCACTGTCCACTGCTGTAATAAACTTGAATAGACAGTATGCACTGTCTACTGTTGTTAACGGTCAGGAACTGTATTTATGCAATGCAGTATTAGCTAATGTGCTCCCCTCCCAGCCCCAGGATCAAGTATGCACTGTCTTTTGAAATGCATTAATCCAGCATGTATGCCTAATTAGTAATTTAGTATATGTTGTGACATAAATATAAAAACCATGCAGTGAGCAGCAGATTTTTGTCAACCATGACTAATCTGTGTGGCATAGCCTCATGCAAAGCTCTGTTAAATATGCAGAGAAGAAAAGACCTGACAAACAAATGACAAGACTTGGTATTCAACTGATCCTGTCAGTGAAAAGTTTATATTTTCATTTTTTTTGCCTCCCTCGGAATTTCGTCTCCCCCACGCACCACACCGCTTCTCCCTGCCAGCCGCCGCACGGGTACTTGCTTTGAGTTCCTCGGTGTCGACGCCAACCCCCACCTCCAGGTCCTACCCATGGCGTGACCCCCCTCCAGATCAGCTCAGATCGCGATCACCATGGCCCTCAGGTGAGGGCGGTGGTAAGCTCCAGCGTGGGCAGCGTCTTGGAGCTGAGATCGATGAAGACCATGGCCCTCCAGCGCGGACGGCTTCCTAGAGCTCAGATCGACAAAGACCATGGACCTCCGGCGTGGGCGGCTTCCTGGAGCTCAGATCAACAAAGACCATGGCCCTCCGGCATGGGCAACGCTCCAGCATGGGTGGCGGTCTGGAGCTTAGATCGACAACAAGCATGGCGGCCTCTGGTCAAGTAGCTTCGGCCATGGCAGCTCAATCGCGCGAGCACGGGTGCTGCCCTCCAGCACGCTGCGTGCGGGACACTCCATGCTCACCTGCTATGAGCCTCAAAGTAGCAGCGGCGATGGGCACAGACAAACACACGAATGAAATCTGACAGTTGGTGGAGACAGCAAAGTATTGGGGGAGTGACCACCAAAAATAGGGCGAGTTATTGGGGAGCTGCTGGAGAAATGAAATTGGCTCATGTCCCTAATATAACAGTTTAATGGGATGAGAAATGGTATTGGAGAGCTGCTGGAGATGCTCTTAGTTTGCTTTGTTTGTCCAAAAGGTCATGTATTCATGGTTGGAAGTAGTACCAGAAGAAATCAGAAACATACAGTACAAAGCTGCCAGCAACAAAATGTTACAGCAAGATTGATGGGACAAAAGGTAGCTCAAGGAAACTGCTGAGGCAGTAACAAAGTAGCTCAGAATACACCTCCCAGAAAATAATCTCAACCAAAGCTGCACAATTGCACACTCATTTCATAGCAAAAGAAATCAACAAGTCCACCACAGCAAGCAACAAAATGTGTTGCGAGATGGAACCAAAGCATGCTGAAACACAACTGGCAATGCAGCATGAAAGTAGTAGTAGCTAAGAATCTACCCCCAATTATGATCACCAAACATAAAGACAGATAATTAGTAAATTCTCTACAGTTAGTATCACAAATGTCAGGACACGGCTTGCCAAACAAAACAAGTGATATAATAAGATGCTTAATCCATAGTAATGTCATTGAAATAAAAAATTGCACCTAGCAGCTTGAGCATAACATGCAGTGCTACTATAACTGACATAAACGTGTAGTGCCACTAGCTTCAGCACTTCGAGCTCACCATGCTCATAGGACAGGAAAGGAAAAGCAAGCATAGCACCAGTTTATGTTGCGAAGTTAAGTGCAAAACTCAAATACACAGACAGACCCAAGAAGAAATAACAAGGCAAGTCACAGTAGGTTCAACATGTCCATCTAGTTAGACTAAGCTATACGGTTGAAGATATATGGTTCACAGGAAATGCATGTCTACATCAACATTAATCATTCACACATTTTAGATAAGTAATTCTGACTAACTAGCTAGATCCATGGCACCCATTCAGTACGAAGAATCTGTAAACAACAAAATCTGCATGCTTACATGAACTCGAGCAGTAAGTCAACACGGATCTGGGATTGTTTGTAGTCCATGTTGTGTGGTGACTGAAATCCTACTTCGACTAGGACTCAAGAGAGGTGTGCTATGAGGAATTCTAATTCTATTAGGACTTAAGAACCTGAGTGTAGAATCCTACTAGGAATAAGACTTTGCATGTACGGGGCCTTGAAAGGGACCAAACAAGGGGGCTTACATGTACAAAAGTTATATCAATATATTTGTATTTCAGATATCTGTACATTGCATTTGTAGCAATTCATGTACTATAAGAGAAGTCGGTCAAAGCACACTTCTTAAAATTCTTGTAAACCCTAATACTCCTTAATCCTTGCAAAAACAAATGGAGCAAGAACTGTACATTCATCAAAATGCACACTTCAATTAATCAATGACATATTTCATTTAAGTTGCAAGGTCTTAGTAAGCTTTGATAATTATTGATGTGATAGATCACTGCTTTATCATTCAGGATGCAGAACCTACAACCAAATCCCCATATGGAAAGAATTGCTGTGCTAGTAAACCAAAAGCTAGCTCCAGTATCAACCAGACATAAATACAGATACTTAATGAACACTATCCAATTTCAGGCTGCGGGTAGGCAAACAAGTGACATAAGATGCTTATAATATAGTCCATATATAGTGTTGCCATATAAAATTAGCAACGATCAACAAAATTCATACAACTGAAAAGCTACCACTACTAATTTGATAAAACACATGTCAATAATATAGCATGTTTCTTTGCAGGTAGATACTGCAATAGGATTGTAACCACTTCCAGAGAAATTAAGCTAGCACTATGAAATATATAGGCATGTCAAACTTCTGAAGTTCCAAAAGGGGTTTTCATCATATCAGGGAGTTTGTTTGACAGTAGGCGAAACCAGAACTACATATAAGATAATAATTGACTTTTCAAACTTGCATACTTAATCAGGCGAGACAGTTTGTGCAAGAAACAAACATTTCATGGAACAAAGTAAGAAAACACAAGATATCAATGCATCTCACCAGCATCATCAAGTCACTTGGCAGAAATAGAATTGTGTGGCCCTTCTCCCAACAAACGGCTCCACCGATAAAGCCCCTAAAAACATGCTCTCACAGAACTTTGGGGTGGGAATGAGTCAAAAATAGTGGCTTCTCCCGGCTTCACCTCATCCTACGTGGCGTTCTATGAGAGCATGTTTTAAGGAACTCTATATGTGGAGCTGTTTTGCCAAACGACTTACCAAAACGGCTCCAGCTCCACCGATAGAGTTGTTTATGGAGCTGAAGCCTAAAAAAACAGCTTCACTAGTGAAGTGGAGCCGTGCCAAACGGGGCCTTATACTCCCTCGGTTTTCAAAAATAAAAGTGTTGTTACATACCAATCAAATTTTTCTCTAAATAAGCTTACTGTAAAAATAGATTCAACAATCTATCTAATAATAATAATTATATATTATAATATTATTTTCTTATATATATTTGGTTACAGTTAGAAGTGTTTGACTCCTTGGAAAATGAGAACATCAGTTCGGAGACTTAGGTTCGAGCCCTGTATCCACTAAATTAAAAAACACGGGTGCTAGTGTTTGACTCCTCGGAAAACGAGAACCTCAGTTCGGAGACTTAGGTTCGAGCCCTGTATCCACTTAATTAAAAAATAGGGGTGCGATCTGCTCCTTCGTGTCAAGTTTTTTTTTGAAAAATGAGAACGACACTTATTTAGTGACGGAGAGAGTATCTGTTATTATACCAAATCTACTCAGTACCAAATCTCGATCCCTGCTCATGAGTCATGAATACACATTCGATACGAATCATCCTCAACTCAAAGCTCACGCGTCCGGGTCCCCGGTTTCAATACAAAGACCAGATCCATGCGTCCGTATACGGTATAAAATCCTCGGAGCTCACATGTCTGCGTCAAAATATTGAGGTTTAGTAAAAAAAAAATGTGCCCTCCCCCGTGCACCGCTCAGGTATATATCTAGTACAAATAAAATATCCATTGAATGGCTCTACAAATAGAGATTTATTAGAGAGTGAAATTTATAGAGGCTCACTCTTACCTAACAAAGATTAGTGGATTATACAGGATTTTTTTATGAAAATTACTTACAACGAAAGAAAAGAGTCTTGTTTTATCAAATCGACGGAGGCAATGAAAAAGAGGGACGGTATGATGAAACAAGCCCACGAGGCATGCACAGCTGTACAACAGTACAAGTACACATCAAAGTGCATGCATGCAGTGTGTGCCCTTCACACGACGAAACCGAACGATTGACGCGTCAACTAAATCCTGTTGCTTTAGTGCCCGTTTGGTTTGAGTGTGTTAAAGTTTAATTCCCATCACATCAATGTTCACTCAAATGCATGGAGTACTAAATATAGACTAATTGCATGCATATCGGCACAGATTAGGAGTAATTTACGAGACGAATCTATTAAGCGTAATTAGTCCAAGAATAAAAATTTTTTATCAAATAAGACGAAAGTGCTATAGTGTTTGTTAAACTTTAACACCCAAACCAAACGGGGCCTTAGCTAGTACGAGCAATGCTCTGACTTGTTCCCACGGGTGAAATTTGTACGTGCAAGCACGCAATTGCTAGCGACCATGCACGCAGCAGAGGAAAAGGCAGCCTGCGCAATAACTGGGGTGCACGAGCATCCTCCCGTTCACAGCCTAGCACGCCACCACGCTGTACACGTACTCTCCACGCACACGAGCCCCGGCTCTCTTTTCTTTAAGAAGCCAGCAGAGCTAGCTACCAGCGCTGCCTCCTCCCTGACACGCACTCCTCTCCACGTAACCATGTCCAGCCCTGTCGCCATGATCTTGCCTCTTCTGCTGGTGGTGGTGGTGGTGGTGTCCGCCGCCGTGTCGCCGGCTGCTCCGACGCCGGCGTCGGGCAGCACCGAAATGGCTGCAGGCGAGCGGAGGCCACCGTCGCTCGTGCCGTTCAGGCCGAGACAGCATGGCGGCGGACGGCGGCCGGTGTTCCACGGGCGGGCGGCCGGCGGGTGCATGCCGAGAGGGTTCCGCGTGCCGCCGTCCGCGCCCAGCCGGTACGTCAACTACCACACCCTCGACGCCGGCGTGTGCGGTCACGATGGCCGTGGCCGGAAGCCATGACACACGGCCGGGGATCATCTCGTCATATTCTTAATTTGGTCGATTGAAGAAATGGAGAGGAGTGTTCTGAGCTACTAGTAGATGTAAACATACATGTATACGAGTCATGGATGCACTCGTGCTGCTAAAACAATGCATGAGCAAGCATAATAATCATAATACAAATCTGTCCAGGTGGATGGCTTTTTAATTTTCAAAATTTGTATACCCTTTCCTTCAAAGAAGAAAGGGTTTATGCCTATGTATAATTTGGCGTGTGGAGAATTAAACTTTGGACATTCTTCTCTTTTTCACTACTTTTCGGTGCTGTTGCTTATATATCCATGATGAGTTTACAGGTCTGGGGCTGTTTGTCACTTGATCGAACTCTGATAGATTGTACTGTCTCCATAAATTTCTTTTGAGAGAAATGCGCACGTGTCAATACATTTGTGGTAAAAAAATATATATACTACAAGAGAAATATTACATACCAGAGGAGCCGCTATTGCAAGTTTTACGCTTGACAGATGACATTGAAAAGCTTACACAGCCTGTTTTACTTGTAATATAAAGGTGGCTTAATCAGTAATGTGTATGCACAGTGACGATGAAAATACTAAAAGCCCACAAATCCCTGGCCCATCATACCCATGCTGCCAACCTACTTCATGGGAACATTGCCCCATCGGTAATGCTACCATTAACGCGTCCAGAAGGATGGACGTCTCGCTCCACTCACTGTCGCATGCACCGCTCGCCTAAAAAAACAAAATCAACTCCCACATGCCTCGCTCCGCTCCCGCTCTTACCCCTTCCACGCTGCTCATCCCCTGCCACAATGCACCAAAGCCCGGCGTCCTTCCCCACCGGCGAGATCCATGGAGGTGGCGCAGCGGTGTTGCGGGGGAGTGGGCGGCTCTCCTCCACCCCGGCGCGCGCGCCCTCCCCACCTCTAGCAGCGCCCTCTCTCACCCCGGCAGCCATGGCGCTCCTCGCCCCCCAATCCCTACCGTTGCCGCCGAACCAAGCCCGGTACTGGTGGCGCTGGTGGCGGTGGTGCTCGTGCGCCGCCGCTCGCCGCCGGCTCCAACCCCGACAGCTAGAATCAACTAGCCCAGGCTTCCCCTCCCCTATATTACAAATGTATGTTTCAGGTGTTTCGGTTGTTTCAAAGGTATATTGCAGTGTTTTTTATGGATGTTGTAAAAGTAGATCTGGGGTTGTTGCGCATGTCCCATATGTTGCAAGTGTTTTAAAAGCATGTTGTAAACGTTTGTTCAAAATATTTCATCTGTTCCCAGACGTATGATGGAATCATTTTTTATCTGGATGTTGCATATGTTTTTACACATACGTTGCAACAGTATGTTCTAAATGTTTCAGTTGTTTTAATCTTATGTTACAGTAAGTGTTTTTTCATGTTGCAGTTGTTTTATTTGGATATTGCATATGTTTCATACACATGTTGCTAGCATATGTCCTAAATGTTTGATCTGTTTTAAATTTGCATTTGAGTGTATCATGTTGCAAGTGCAGACCGTCGACGTTGGTGTCCATGAGGGCGGGCAGGGCCAAGCCGCGGTCATTGACGCGTGGAGGAGGCGCAAGCCGCTGCCAGTAGTGTTGGAAGGAGGTGCAGGCCGCGCGGTGCCATTATGGAAGAGGCGGGGCGAGTCTTCCGGGCGGCCTGAAAGAGACGGGCGCCACGTCAGTGTGGAAGAGGCGGGGGCGAGTCATCCAAGCAGCATGGACAGCGGATCTAAAGTGGGCGGTTCGAATGCGAGCGTAGGAAACAGAGCTTGTACGGGTGGCGCACGAATTTGAGCGAACAGGGCGGAGCAGCTGCTGGCGTTCGGATGTCCGGGCGCTAGTGCTGTCGTTGCGCCATTGGATGTCAAAATCTTATTATGGCCCATACAAATTGGTTTTCCTTATTCGCAGTTGCAGACCTATTCATTTGTTAGCAGGCGCACATGCACCTGTACAAATATTTGAGTGGAGCAGAAAAGAAGAAAACATTTTTATTTTATTATTATTTTTCAAAATGGATGGATGAGAACTTTAGAAGACTCTGTGAGCTTCTGGTTACAAGGTCATTCCAAGATAAACTCTTTGTTTGCTAAGGTCAAAAAGGTGATCTCTAAACTTTAAAAGTATTTTCCCTGTCTTGTGTGAGCTTCTTATCAAAATGTTGCAAAGCTACAACGCCATCAGGAGTTTACCACAGTTCACTCATAATATAGAAAACTTTTTTTTGTGCGATTAATATAGCAAACTTTCTAGAGTTGCATTCCCTACACATTCCTCCACATGCTGTACACTGAAGTCAAGCTACCAACTTTCTACTTATTTTTTAAAAACTCACAGTATCATGGTACGGTTACAGGTTCGATGAGCGATTGGCATACTCCTGAACCATCGCACCGAAGAGGGATGGTTGTTCGATTAACCTCGATGGTGAATCAAATTCTTTTACCAGACCTGAAAAAAATGGTAATACTTTAGAATAACATTCTGGAACACGAATTTTACCAGATACCAAAGTCTATATGCAACAAACAGCTCTCAAAATGAATGCATATTCGATATATAAGCAGCATGACTGAAGAGACCAACCTGCATCCAACACCAAAACTCTATCGCAGTCCACGACTGTTGGTATTCTGTGTGCGATGCTAATTATTGTACATGATGAAAACTCCTGTCGCGTAATCTTCTGAATTGTGGCATCAGTTTGGGAATCAACTGAAGCAGTTGCCTCATCCATAAATAAGATCTGGGTCTGCTTCAGTATGACACGGCCAAGACAGAGGAGCTGTCTTTGGCCTACACTCCAGTTCTCTCCGCTATCAGCCACTATGAACAACCAAAGCAAAAAGAAATGAATAGAATGCCAACAGATATACAATAACACAAAGAAGCATAAAAATAGTAATACCTGGAGCATCAAGTTTCTCAGGTTTGGAAACTACTACATCTTTCAGCTGACAGCGCTCAAGAGCCTGAAGTGTTGTCAACCAATGTCCATGGTTAGTTAAGACAGCTAGGGCATCATGTTGGAATGAGACTAAAATAAACTACTCCCTCCATTTCAAATAATAAGTCGTTTTATCTTCAAACCAGTTTTTGTAGCTGTGACCAAGTTTTTAGAAAAATAAATCAACACCTACAGTATCAAATAAATGGACTATCAAAATATATGTCATAGTGTATCTATGAATCTCGTTTGATGTTGCAGATATTTTTGTATTTTTTCTATAAACTTGGTCAAAGCCAGAAAAAATTGACTTATGATAAAACTAAGACTTAAAATATGGAATGGCAGGGAATACATGTTAGTGATGCTGTACCTGCCATATTTCTGCATCTGAATACTGCCCAATTGGATCAATGTTGCTTCGAATTGTTCCTTCAAAGAGAACTGGTTCCTGTGGAATTATGCCAAAGCGAGATCTCAGATCATGCAGACCCAGTATGCATATGTCTATTCCATCAATGATCATTTTTCCCTCTGCAGGTTCTATGAGCCTGAACAATGCTTGGATCAAAGTTGACTTGCCACTGCCTGTCCTTCCGACAACTCCTATCTTTTCTCCACCACTGATACTTATATTAATGCCTTTCAGAATTAAAGGTGTATCTGATCGATACCTAACCTGAAATGAAAAAGGTAGTAATCTTCAATTGTTGTAAATAATCCCTAACTGCAAACAGAATGTTTCGATGCATCATCGACTTTATTGAGTGCAAGATGTATAGAAAGTTGCCCCAAATTTATGTGCAGTGTAAGGTTTTGTATGCTAACTTATTTCGAAAAAAGGTTTTATATGCTAAGGAAAGAAAGGGGGACTAGATTGATTTGAGTACTTTGAATCATAAAATGGACTAACATGAAAATCTAGTAAAATAAAGGTAAATAAGGACCACTAACCTTTAGATCCTTAATGTCAATGTCCCCATGAGTGGGCCAATTTGAAGAAGGAAGATGCTCTTCTATTTCCCATGCTGCCTCAGAAGGAAGAGCACTGAACTGATTTACCCTCTCCACAGCAACCATATCATTTTCTAACATGCAGCTAATGGATATTGCAAAGTATACCAGAGAATTGAGGGAGAGGCCATAAGATAGAGACATACCAACAAATTCTGCAAAAAGCATAGCAGACATCAGTCTATGATAAGGTCATCATCATAAACCTACAGAGACTAATTACGAGCTACAACAATAAAGGTAGGGCAATTTGTCTACAGGATACTTAAAAAATCAGCTTGTCTCTAGGCTCAGACAAAAAAAAGACGTCTATGTAGGATGACAAAAAAACAATGGTGATTGATAGACAAAATCAAGGAAATTCACTGTGCCCTAGACAAATTTCCCATTAACAACATTATCATCAGTTGATTACTTGCTTAAAAAACAGAGACAAAATAATCATGTATGTATATAGATTCAAACGTATACTGACAACCAGGTAGCATACAAAATAAAAAGTACATAAGTCAACCATTTTAAAAAACAGACAGTACTCTTGGTGTTTTACTTCTATGAATGAAGCAGTTAGGGACAATCTATTGAATATATGAAGCTGAAACTGATGCCTTCTCATATGAGATTGTATGTCTGGTTCTTTATGCTAGAAAAAAAAATAATCTAAAATATATTGATCTATACCTTTCTTGATAAAATTACTGGGCAGGCTGATCATGAGAAATGCAGTTATTGACAATAAAAGTGTTCCAATTAGCTCCAGTCGGAAACCGAGCCATTCGTTTGCAGCATAGTTGTGGAAGTACATGCGCAAACTTGAATTAATTTTTTTTAAATTCTCCTGGAAAAATTCTTTCTCCTTTTTGAAACATCTTATGGTTGTGGCACCAAGAACAGTTTCAGAGAAGTGGTCAATAACTGGTGCCTTTGTCACTCCTTCAAGTCGAGTTAACTCCCGTGAGGTTGCAAGATAGCGATTCTGCAGAAATGGAGATTGAAATTGCAACTTCCATTATGTATTTTCTTTAATGTGCATTGCATGAGATAATTTTTTTGGCAGTTGGAGCATACCCTGTACCAAATGTTCAATAGTAGAAGTGGAATTACTGCTATAACTGATGGCCAGGCAACCTGACAAGTGACGATAATGGTGCTCAGTACTGAAATGTACATTGAAATTGTCAGACCAACGAAAAATGCCAGCACAACATCAATGGTCGTTTGGTCAGATGATGCCTGAAAAGACAAAGTGGAGATAAAATAATTGTAGTATCACTCTTTTTAGGCCTCAAACTAAAACTTAATCCATAGATGCCAAAGTACAAGAAACCAGAATACACAAGATCATACTATTTAAGCTACGTTAATGAGGTTTATTTTGATTTCCACCTACTTTGATTCATAGTAGAGGGTAATTAGGTATTTAGGTTTCCTGTGGAATTTATAATTACTTCATATGTACTAATGAAGTTTGGGACTTTCGGCCAATTACAAGATAAACCAATTACAAGATAAACCAAAGATGAGATTTACCCGACTGAGAATCCTTCCTGAAGGAGTGGTATCGAAAAATGACATAGGGGCATGCAGAATGCTGTCAAACATCTTCTTGAAAAATATCTGAGCTGTTTGAAGTCCCAAAATTGTCTCAAGAAGAGTCTTAATTACTTGAAGGACCATCGAAAAAGCGGCTATGGCCACATACACTCCAATGAACAATGATGGGTTAAATGGAATGCTTCCTGACGTTTCGTACGATAGCCAATAGTCACTAGCCATATCAGAGCCCTGCCACACGACTGCAAAGGCAAGCATGCCCACAACTCCCCACCAGCCCCAGGCCTCTGTCATGTATAGCTTGTACACTCGCCAACTTACTTGACCACTCTCCCTTTCCTCTTCTTGTATAATCTTAGAAGTGGCAGCTTCTATTTCTGGTGCAACAACCACCTTCTCACCCTTTCCAATGGATCTAGAGCGTAGAGAAGGGATTCTAACTACTGCAGTAGGTTGAAAATGTTCAGGTTTCTCTACTTGACAACGTTGCTCCACCAGTTCCATTGAACTGTCATGAGCAGCAACAAGAGCTGCAAAATCAGAACCTGCTTCTAGTAATTCATCATACTTTCCTGACTGTGCAATCATACCATCTCTCATGACCTGCATATTTTTGCATGGACAAAAAGGATAAAAAAAAGTCAAGGACATATTGGGAAATTCTACTATTTTACCATTTTACAAGAAGAAGATGGCCAATCCAAAAATCTCTATCATACATACAAGTGTCTTATAACTGGAATAGATACTAATGAACTGAAATTATAAGTGTGATAATTAGTTTGCTGAATTAACTCCAACCTTTAGACCTATGATCTGGTCTGAACATTGCTATGGTTTTATTGGTTGTATCAAATAGTAGTTGGAATTTTTATTTTTTTAACCTTTTTAAAAAAAGAAAGATTATTTTCTTTCTAGATATTATCAGAATTCAGAACATGTTCATTATTTAAAAAAAAAACTACCAGAACATTCTGATAAGTATTTGTAACAGAAGATATCCGAGAGAGTGCATAATGAACACCATAGAACCAAAATTGGACATCACATCCAGTTGTTGGTAAAGCTTGCTGGTTTTGCTAAAAGAAAGCATATCGCCTGACAAGTAACTGCAATGGTGTAGCATCTAACTTACAAATATGCTGTCCACATTATGCAAGAAATCCACTTGGTGTGTAACAAGTATGATGGTCTTCCCCTTAAGTGTTCCCCTTAGACACTCCTGCAAAATAAAAGCTGCTGTTGTAATAGTGTGCAAAATTATATGGTTAATCAATCCCACTGTTGCAAAAAAACAAAGATATAATTCCGAAATATGGTTTGTCCATCGTTGGCTGTTATATATTAATATATATCAACGTAATCAAGTAGCTTTTTATCCTCTGAGATTCCATTAACAGCTATTCGATTTTTATTTCGAGCAAAATAAAACCACATCATTCACATATATTTCTCATGTATTTCAACATCATTCAAGTTTATTATTAATTAGTTACTCCGAGATATAACAGTGTTCAATAAAAATATTGTAGGCGTATGACTCAGGCAGGGGAGAAATAATGCTGAAAAAAATAATTTGAAAATACTTCTTGACTATAAAACTTATGGAGCTAAACCTGCTGACAAATAGTGGTAAACTTGGGTCCATTTCCTGTCACTTTCCATTTACTAGGAGGTGGGGGTGACTTCCCTAATCATGACAATAGCTTCTATCTAATGAATAATTAATGAATCTTTTTATATCACAATAAGTATAAGGATTAGAATGGATAACACCATATCTACAAAATTCACAGGTTGTGTTTCACCTAAGCAGCAAATTACAATCTTTCTTCATCCGTTAACAATTTATAAAGCTTGTAGTAACCTAATTGCATCAAATGATGCTGTAAGGGCATGTGTGGTTGAAAATATATAATACCGAAAAACAAAAAGTATACCTTAAAGATATTTGAACCAGTGTGTGCATCAACAGCACTGAAGACATCATCAAGAAGATATACATCGCAATGTTGGTAGACTGCTCTGGCGAGCTGAATACGCTGTTTCTGCCCACCACTGAGATTGATTCCTCGCTCTCCTATTTCAGTCTGGTCTCCAAATTCCATCATTTCCAAATCTTTTTCCAGGCAGCAAGAACGAATGACTTCTTTATATCTTTCAGCATGCATCGGCTGTCCAAATAAGATATTCTCTTGAATGGTCCCATTTTGGATCCAAGCAGTCTGTGCAACATATGCAGTGCTCCCACATACTCTGACCTATCAAAAATGAAAGAAGTTAAACAAACTGGCACTAGAGTATAAATGACCAAACAGTATACTGTATAGGAAATGTCATTATGTAGAAAATGCTAAACATGCTTTAAATGATATACTGTATAAGCTTTCTATGCTCATTATGGATTTGCACTGCTAAAGAAAATTTATACTTCAACAAATGGCTGGGAACTTATTCAACTAAACGCTAAACAGTCGATCACCTATCCTTTAACTATTATTCGGCCTAAACGGATATTTAAACAAGCTAAATGGGAATTTAAATGGGATATCAAACAGACATGGCTTGCCACCGTTTAGCGTTTAAACAGAGTTGAAGTTTAATTGGTGTAAACTGCCATTTAGGTGAACAGAACTATCAGGAAAAAAATTCCCACACAGTTAAAATGAAAACCTTTGCACTACAACACTTGTAAACTGATGGATAGGCTTTCAGTCAAACATGAAACAGACATACTCAGCTTAATAAGAGATAGAGACCATGTCAGGTTTAGAGAGGCATTTCATCAAACAAATGGTGGGCGTCGTACAAAGGACTCCAAACCAGAATGCCAAAACAAAGCACAATACCATACGAGTTGGATTTGAAAGTCACTTGCATGATTTGCATCCATTCCAACCAGAACAAGTGGGAAAGCAAAATGCTAATCGGTCTAATTGAACAGGCTTCTCTACCCATGCAAATTACCAATTGCTATTGCACTTATTTTGGAAACATGGGCTGACCACACATTGTGTAGGGAGAATGCTGACCACCAAACATGGACTCCTGAAGTGACCTTAGACTTGATTTGGACCCAACCTACCTAGTAATTTGACAGTTCTTCATGCTGGTGGTCACTTTCGGAGAGTATTGGAAAATCCAATGAAAAACAATATTCGCTTTGAATCAGAAATTTCACACTCACCGTGCCAGAGATCTTCTCCATCTCCCCCATAACGCAAGAAAGCAGTGATGACTTGCCAGATCCGACCATCCCAACCACCGCCGCAAGCTCACCCTTCCTTACCTCAACATTGATCCCCTTCAGCACTGTCTCCAGTACTGGTGCCCCCTCCACATCTTTCTCCTCCTCGCTTTCACCATCCTCACCTTCTTCACTCTGCTTCTTTCCCCTCATGTCCCACGCGAAAACACCGTCACGCACCTCCACGACCACCGCGCTAGTGTCAATGCCGGTGTCGTCCACGTGCTCCACTGCCGAGTCATCAAGCTCCGCATCAAGCAGGTATCTGTCAAGCCTGCCAACAGACACAGTTGCCTGCGTCACAGCAGCAATCGCCTCGGGGAAGCTCTGCATAGGTGCGTCAAGCATTCGGAAGAACGCGGTCGCCGTGAACACCTTCCCGGCATCGAGCTGGACGCCAGTCAGCACGCACGTGCCGAACACAAGCACGGTCATGGCAAGCGGGCCGCTCCAGAGCACGACGGTGTTGGCACACATGAAGTACATGGACTTGGCTAGCCACCCGAGCTCTTCCTCCCTGAGCTGGCGGATCTTGTCCCCGAACGTCTCCTCCCACGCCTGCAGCTTGATGACGCGGATGTAGTTGAGCAGCTCGGTGATGGCCTTCATGCGCTCGTCGCGCTTGCCGAGGAACTTGAACTGGTACTCGATGTTGAGCTTGTTGGCGAAGGCCACGACCACGGTGACCACGGCGATGGCGGCGACCGCGGTCAGTACGGCGGGTCCGAGGTGCGTGTAGAGCAGGGCGAGAGCCACGGCGATCTCCAGTGGCATAAGCCACAAGTTGTGGAGCTGGTGCGTGACGTCGGCCACCTCTTGGGCGTCCACTTCCATGTAGTTCACGATCACGCCGGCGCCGTGCGCGCGGCGCGCGCCCGTAGACAGCCGCAGCGACTTGCGGTACACCGCCGCAAGCAGCGCGGCGTTGATGCGCATCCCCAGCTTCTGGCCCTGGAACTCGTAGTGGTGCGACGCCAGCGTCTCGGCCGCCTTGCCAACGAGGAGGACGGTGACGAGCTGCAGCCCCTCCGTGAGCTCCCCGCCGCGTCGCACGAATCCGACGAACCGGTCCACCAGCGACGGACCGATGTACATGACGGAGAGCTGCGCCACGCCGAGCACGGCGGTGAGAAGGAACTGCGGCCAGAAGGAGCGCAGCAGCGCGGTGAGCACGGGGCGCTGGGGCTTGGACGAACCCGGCGCCGGCGCGGGCCAGTTGGAGGCGAACAGCGCGTACGCCGCCTCGGCGGTGTCGGGCGGCGCCACGGGCGGGACTTGGTCGGCCGCGAGCGTCGCCCTGGAGCCCTTGGCGATGAGCGGGTTGATCCATCCGAACGTGGCCAGCGAGAGCCACGACGCCGTGGCGTACGTCTCCTCTGCGGCGGCACGACCACCACCACCACCATCGGCATCGACGATGAGGCCGGTGGAGCCGGTGGCCGAGAAATAGAGCAGCGGGAGCGAGAGCGCCAGCCACGCGAACGCGAGCGGGTCATCGGGGACGAGCGGCTCGGCGGCGGCGTACCGCGCGGCCGCGCACCCGGCGAAGAGCGCGGCGAAAGCGGCCGTGGCGAGCCAGAAGAGCCTGAGGTGGAGCGGGTGGACTCGCGCGGGTCGCGGCGCCCCAGCAGCCTGCTTGCTCTTCTCCGCCGCGACGACCCAGGCGGCCGCGAGGTGCGCGACGGCGTGCGCGGCGAGGAACGCGCACTCCGCCGCGACCAGCCCCGCAGCCGTCCTCCCGCTGCGGCGCAGGAACTGCGCGAGGAGGAGGAGGAGAAGAACCAGGGCGGCCGCCGCCGCTTGGACCGCGGAAGCCGCGAGCGCGAGGCCGTGCCGGAAGCGGAGGGGAGGCGGCGCTGGCGCCGGCGCCTGGTCGGTGGTGGCCGGCTTGGCGAGGAGGGGCTCCCGCGCGCGGTGGCCGAGGTCCGGGCCATCGTCGTTGCGCCGCCGGGAGAGGCGGAGGGTGACGGCGACGAGGAATAGGAGGTCGAGCGCGACGAGCAGCGCGCGCTGCGGGCACGGGGAGAGGAAGAGGAAGGCGAGGCGGCCCGGGATGGAGGACGCGGCGGGCGTCGGCGGCGCCGTGCAGGCGGTGGTGGCGAGCCAGCACGGGAGGGCAGAGGATGGAACCTCCATGGTGGCGGGTCACATTTGGGTCTGGGTGCGACGAGGCGGGAAGGCCCTCAGGAGGAGAGAGTGGTCAAGGAAGGTAACGCCGGTGCGGAGAGGCAACATCCAAGACCGCCGACGATATCCAAGTGGAAGATTTGGCGCATATTCATATTCAAAACTTTTTTTTTTGGGAATATTCATATTCAAAACTTAAAATGCCCGTCGACACCCGCCACGCCCGGTCGCCGCCGGCGTAAGTTTTCACTTTCCAGAAAGCACTTTTTTTTCTAGAGAATTAAGGCATTTTTTAGTTACCTTCCAAATTTCAAATTTTTACACTCTCTCCGTCACATCAATCTTTAGATACATGCAATGAGCACTAAATATAGATAAAAAAAATAACTAATTACATAATTTGTCTGTAATTTACGAGACAAATCTTTTAAGTCTAATTAGTCTATAATTAAATACTAATTACCAAATATAAACAAAAATGCTAAAGTAGCCCAAATTACAAAAAGTTGCAATCTAAACCCGGCCTAAAACAAAATGAAGGAATAAAGCCTACTCCTACTGCCTGTGACTGTGAGCGTCGCGGAGACGCGAGCGAACTACCGCAACATTTTCCAGTTACTGCATCATTTTTTTTTCTTCTTTCCACTAACATTATTAAACCCATGGCAGTTGGACCTTGCAAGACCTTTTGTGTGGCTTTGGTCAAAAAGAAGAAACGGCTCAGATAAGTCAATCTAGTAGTAATAGTAGGTGTTGGACTTGGACAAGACTATTGTCTTTGTTTTCTCCAAATTCAACAACTCCTTTTTTTTATTTCAAGAATTCAAATAGAATTGCCTTAGCAACCAAGGAACTGGTTTCCGCGCTGATGTAACTGCAACGACTCTTAGCAACCAAGGAACTGGTTTCCCCTTTCAAAAAAAGGAACTGGTTTCCTGCTGATGTAAAACTTCTTTGGTTTTTTTTGTTGTTGCTGCTTACGTTGAAAAAAAAAACCAGAGAAGCTCTGTTTGGTGCTCATTTTATATTGGTATAACCCCTTCCTTTTAATGAAATGCATGTTTAGTAATATTTCAGGCTTATTTTTTGTTAGACATCTACCCCTCTGTCCCTAAATAACTATAGTCCCTTCTCTGATAAATAAATATTCTAATTACTAATTGGTGATCTAATTTTGGTTACAAATAAAATTTATCTATATCTATATTTTTAATCTATCCCTAATAATAAATAAGCAAAAATTCAGCCTCAAATTTCGCCTGGACTGAAATTTTCTCTAGCCTCCCCCCATCGTGATTATACCCAAAAGCCCCACCTCCGATGTGATGAACTCACTTATGAAATCCAATAGGACAAATTGAAATACAATACAAATATGAATCATGCAATTTTCCGAAACATCAGTCTCCTCGTCGTGGACTAGACAGAGAACCAAATAGACCGAGGCACAAGAGGAGTAGAGAACCAAATCAAGGCCATCACGATTTAGATCGAGACCAAATAGAGTACAATACTAAATCAAGACCATCAGATATGTATACAAACCAAATCGAGACCAAATACGCAACAAATCGAATCAAAGCCACCAACTATGTAGCCAAAAAAATGAGCACAAACGGCCAGGCCTCACCCGACGTCGCCTACCACAATCACCGAGTAGTCGTCGCCGCTCGTGCTCGTGTTGCCTCCCCTGCCACTCCGGGTTGGGGAAGATGAATAGTCGAGATGGGGAAGACAAACAACAAGAGTGTGTTGTTGCTGCTGCCTCTACCGACGCTTGCACTGCACACCGCCGCCACCGCTCGCTCTAGACACCACAGTGGCGGCTTATCCAGGGACTGCGCCGCACCGGAGTCCAGCGAAGGAGGAGAGGCGCAGACAGCAGTCACCGCCTGGGAGTTTGGCCTGGCCGCGAGGCCATCTTCGGCCAGCCGCCACCGCTGCGTGCTGTTTTTTACGAGATCGGGAGAGATCGATGCTCTGAAGTGCATCTAGCCCTTTAGTGGGTTTTGGTGAATTGAATAACAGTACCATTAAAGGTCTAACAAGTTTGCTAAATGTTGAACAGAAAATTGAGTTTATTGCATACACTTGTGGATTGTGGAATGAGAAGTGTAACAGGTTCAACAAGAAGGCAAACTTGGTGATATTCCACATAATGTTGAAATGAAGGCAAAATTGTGTATTGTTGTATTGGAAGATTATGAAAACAATCTAGTTCAAGCAAAAGACAACAATGCAAATAGAATCAATGAAATAGTGTCTATGTTGTGGGATATCATAGCATCATGTGAAAGCAAGCATATTTGGCAAATAGCAAATGAGACATGAGTTGATGATTTTGGATTGGTCTCAATGATGGCTTGCTTTGCATGAACGAGAAGAGTTGGACAGTGGATTAGCTTTGATCAAGAATTGAAGAATGAATTAAGAGTGCATAAGTGAGGAAATGTCAAGCAAAGATGAAATGACAAAGAAGACAATGTATAATGGATATATGATGTTCTCGACATTGGTTTGCTTGTATGGATAAAGATTTGAAAAATCACTTTGCATTAATATGATCAAGCTACACTACTGCACAAATTTTAATGGAGGCGGACCAAATTGATTAATGGAGGCGGGCATTACAACCGCCTCCAATCAAAGGCCTCTATTAATGGAGATTTAATAGAGGTGGTTGTTTTGCCCGCCTTCGTAAATCAAACAGGAAAAAGAAAAAAAGAAAAAACTCATGGACAGGCCCGCTGAGCCCATCCATGGGCCCACCGAGCCCATCCAGGGACCGCCGTAACCCTAGCTTGTTGGATCTGCTGCCGTGGGGCTCCTCATCGTTGGATCCATAGCCGGGGAGCTCCTCCTGGCCGGATCGAGCAAACTGTCGCGCCCCTCCACTTGCTCTGGCCAGATCCGCCGCACGGTCCCATGTCACTTGCCGAGCGCCATCGTGGCCCCACGCCGAGGGCCGAGCGCAGCCGTGGGCTCCCAGTGCTGCCGTGGCCTCCTTTGTGTCGTAGCCTCGGCCTCCCTGCGCCGCTCTCCAAGCGCCGTCGTGGCCCCATGCCGTGGGCCGACCACCTCCGCGGGCTCCTAGCGCCACCATGGCCTCCTCCTAGCTGAAAGGTCCTTGTTTTGTTTTGGTAATTGAGTGACAACCTTAGGTGGACTAATTGTGTTTATGTGAGATACACAAGAGATTAGTCCACAAGTACATGTATGTAAGCAACATATGCTATGACAGTGAAGATGGCTCAGAAATGTTGCAAAGCTTACACATGTGTTGATGAAGGAGCTCATTGCACATGAGACATGAAATTGAGTCATGTGATCAAGGTGGAGAAGATCAAGACATGACTTGGCTCGACGGACCGGTTGCAAATGTGAAGGGCAAGTCGGAGGCTTTGAAGCAAGGGACCGCGTGTGACAGTAAAGCTTGAGCAAGACTTGGCGCCGATGGACCGATGCAACGGTACAGTAAAGCTTGAGCAAGACTTGGCACCGATGGACCGATGCAACGGTAAAGAGCAAGTGAAGTCAAGATCGATGAACCAATATGATCACGTGATGATATGAAGTGGATCATATCATTTGTTGATTGTGTTGGTGCATGTGTTGCATCGACATTGGAGGAGATGGAATGGAATGGAATGCGCAAGGCAAAGGTATATTTGTAGGGCATTTTATTTCACCGGTCATAAGTGTATAGAGAAGTTTATGACCGGATTTAAGATAGATGGCCGTACTATCAAGATGGGCAAACTTGTTTACATATCGGTCATCTAGTGCCACTTGGGCGATCTAACTTTGCATACATGTTAGGATCGAGTGGCGTGGTGAAAAGAGTGCTAATCCTTTGAAAAATGTTTATGAAAAGATAACACACATGCACAAGTTGGTGAACACTTGGTGGTGTTGGCCCATTTGCAAAGGTGAAGAAGTTAGTGAAGAAGAGGAGGCAAAACTGGGCTCAGGGTGCTGCCTGGGTGGCACCGCCACCCCTTGTCTGTGGCACCGCCACGCCTAGGGCGGTGCCCACCTAGACTTGGCCGAGCACAATAGGAGTTGGGGTGGTCACCGGACGTGACTGTGTACACTGCCATGGTGTGGGCGGTGCACCGCCAGGGATCATCCGAAGCCACCGCCGTATTTTCTAGAGGCTGAGGATTTAGGGTGGTTGAACTAGGTGGTCACCACCACCTCTAGGGAAGTGCCACCGCCACCCTGTCCGGTGCCCTTGTAGAAAAGGGAATCTTTAGAGCAACGGCTCTATTTTGTGTGGGGGCTTATAAATAGCCCCTTGGCCGGCCTTGGGCTGGTTGCTGAGCACACTAAAGCCTTGGTGGCTTATGTGGTAGTGCTTGGGAACCCTCTAATTCACTTGTGATTGATAGTGTTCATCCAATCGAGTGAGTGAGTGATTCTAGTGCGATTGCATCGTGAGGTTGCATCGAGTGGCACTAGGTGGTCGTCTTGCAAGCTGGTGGGCTTGTTACTCTTGGAGGTTGCCACCTCCTAGATGACTTGGTGGCTTGTGGCTCCGTCGAAGCATGCAAGAAGATTGTGCATGGCTCCGGAGAGGATTTGTGAGGGGGATTGTGCTCACCCCGCAGGGATCGCGAAGAGCAACTCTAGTTGAGTGTGTCATTGAGCTACCACACTTGCGGTAGGTTTTTGCAGCGCCCTACGTGAGGGCTCAGTTTGTGAATACCGATTAGCCGCTGAACCATAAGGTGTTGGTCGACACAACAGGGACGTAGCTTGGTGGCAACCAAGTGAACCTCAGGAGAAAAATCACCGTGTCAACATTGTCTCCATTATCTTTTTCGGTGGTTTGCATTCTCGTTACACAAGTGTAAGGTCCAAATAGGCTAGAGGGGGGTGAATAGCCTAATTAAAACTTCTACACGAATTACTTAACCACGAGTTAGTACAAAAGGTGGCGGAGCAAAATGCACTAGCTCTAACTAATTAAGCAAGCCACCTACACAAGTCTAGTACAAGGCTATCCACTAAACACAACAACAACAACAAGCTAGATACAAGATGTAATACGAGAGAAGAGCTTCGAGTGATTATACCGCCGTGTAGAGATGAGAAGTACCAATCAATCAATCACACAAGAGAAATCCTCGGGAAGAGAATGACACAAGAATTTATCTCGAGGTTCACTTGCTTCCCGGCAAGCTACTCCCCGTTGTGGCGATACACCCACTTGTCGGTTCGCGAGCTAATCGACTATCAAGAGTCGAGCCCTCGGCGGGCACCGCACAACCGCACACAAGATGGGGATCCTCCAAGCCACGAGCTCCACTAGAGTATCCAATTCGCGAACTCCCGCGGGGAAGGATCAAGAACCCCTTACAACACTTGGTGAGGGCTCCAACAATCTCCAATTGCGAGCTCAATCACCTCCGCTGCTCCAAGCTGTCTACCGTGTCGGGAAACACGGAAGAGTAACAAGAAATCCGCAGCAACTCGAAGATCAAGTGTCTCTAGAATGCAACTCTCAAGCAATGCACTTGAATCTCACTCAATCTCACTCAAGATGTGCAACTATGCAAAGAGATGAGTGGAGGGGTTGTTCTCTAGCTCAAAGGATGTCTCTAGGTCTCAAAATGTGCAAGAGTTACCCTCAAACCCCGGACAACTTCTATTTATAACGAAGGGGTACGCAGCTAGCCGTTACAGACGACGCAGCGAAAATCGCGCTGACCGGACGCGTCCGGTCACTACAGGACAAGTGTGAATAGTGCGCGTCAGAACTAGCCGTTGCCCTGACCGGACGCGCCCCAGCGTCTGACCGGATGCGACAGTGCCAGCGTCCGGTCGCGTTCCAGTAAGCACCCGACGAGACCGGACGCGTCCGATCGTACGTGACCGGACGCGCCGCGCGTCCGATCAGCACTCCGCTCCTCTGGACGCCTGACCGGACGCTCCGGTTCCGTGAGGGACCGGACGCGCCGGTCGCGCGCTCTACTTCAGCGCACAGGAGAACTGACCGGACGCGCTGGTCAGGCCAGACCAGCGTCCGGTCACAAACCCTAGTGCCCACGCTGCGTTGAACTGACCGGACGCGTCCGGTCAAACCGAGACCGCGTCCGGTGCAGCGTCCGGTCACTGTTTTTCAGTGAAAACCATTTCGGACTTTCGCCACCTTTTCTCGCCTCCGGCGCAATAGAAAATAGGCATTTCATTTCCTCAAAAACGCCTGAATCCCGCGCTCGCACGCTCGGCGGGAGGGAGAGCGAACCCCAAACCCCTTACTACCGTTCAAACACCACCGCCTTCGCAAATGTGCTAACACCACCAAGTGTACACCACAATGTGCATGTGTGTTAGCATTTTCACAGACATTTTTCAAGGCGTTATGTTAGCTCTCAACTAGATCCTAATGCACATGCTCAAGACATTGATCTAGTGGCACTTGATTCCCGAGCTAACCGTGATTGCCCCTCTTGATAGTCGGCTATGTATCCTAAACCCAATCAATCACTTCTCTACTCATCTTAGACCGGCAAAAGGAAAAACCTATGGTTATACCTTTGCCTTGCGCTCTTAGATCCTTCTCTTCCACTTGATCATCATGTCCATCATATTATTGTCACATCCCAAAATTTTTGATTTTGGGTTGTGCATAGAAAACACTAATTAAAATAAATGTTTTAATATTCGGATAAAATTTCCTAAGTTTAGTTTATGATAGCATCAATTAGTTATAAAAAAATAATATCTTTCTTCTCCAGCACGTCTTTATCTTTTTCCGCAATCAATATTCCTTATTTCTCATCTTAAGTCTCGTTGGGAGTTTCCTAAAATCTTTTCTTTATAACGTAAATCATTCCTTTCAGTTTCTCGTCCATCAATCAATCTCTACAAACTTCTCGAGAATTTTTTCGACTTTTTCTATAGCTTGTTTCCACTTGTCTATGAGCATAATCTAATTTTTAGATGCTTCAAAATATCTTTTCATGAGCTCCAAATACTTTATTTGGGTTCCTCATATTCCATAATGTCTCTGGAAAATTTCCCTGAATTTTCGGAGCTTTCGGAGTATTTTTCGCGGCTTAAATAATAATTCTGGACTTTTCTGGAATTATTTTATCCATGAAATTAATTAATTCCGAAAATAATAAATATCTCATTTTCCACCAAAGCCTGTGTGCAATAATCCTAAAGACCCATTCATTTATTTACTAATGGGCTTTAATAATTAATTAGGCCTATTAGTAAAGATAGAGGGTGCAACGTCAATTAGCACCATATCGCTAGTTGACATGAAGGTGGAGAGTTTTCCTCCCTTTATATACGTACCTACCCCATGGGCAAAGCACACCAAAAACTACCGTAGAGGAGCCCCTAGTTTGGGAAATCTCTCGTGTAGTAAATCATATTTTTCTCATCCTTCTCTCGCCGTCGCTGTTGCCGTCGCTGTCACCGTCGCTGTCGCCGTCGCTGTTGCCGTCGCTGTCGCCGTCGCTGTTGCCGTCGTTGTCGCCGTCGTCGCCGGCGTCACCCAGCCCTAGCCCCGCGCAGCGGACAAGCGTGGCTGCCGCGTCGCCCGTGGTTGCCGTTCAGTCACCACGCGTGTTCCGGTGTGGCCTCCCTGCAGGCCCAGCGCCTGGCCGCGGGCGCCTCCGCGTCGTCGGCTGCTCAACCCGGCCATCCCCAGGCCCCTGCCAGACTCCCTTCCAGTGCCCTGCTTCCTTCTGTCACGTGTGAGCAGTAGCAGCAGTCAGCCACGCCTCCACGTTCTGCACATGTGCCCAAGGTAGACGATGAAGTAATTACAAGTTTACCACTAGTTAGTATAATCTCTGCCGTTTAATCGTTTGATCTCCGATTCGAGTCGTTCTTGTTGCGTTAGTTTCGTAATGTCGCACTCTACGCAACAGCATTAGTGTTCATCATGTCACCCAATTCTGAATTTATTTATTAATTTAAATGTAATTTGATTAATATATTTATTTAGTAGCTTTCTAATTAAAAGTAACCTAGAGTTGTAACCCCATTCTTGTTGCGTCGCGACCATGCCGACGTAAGCTACGTGTCTGCAACAACGTTTACCATGCTCTATGCTTTTGAATTTCAACATGAATGCTAAATTGATTAATGTCAATGCAACTAGCTTTATAATTAAAATAAATATAGGTTTTCTACTGCTTTGTTTTATGTACAAATATTAATATGATTATTAATTGCTAATATAAATATGATTTTCAATTATTAATTTTCTTAGCTCAAACACGCATCATATATAGCTTGTTCCCGCGTACTTATTTATTTTGCAAAGTTGAAGTTTAACTTGCTTAATAAATTGCGTGATAATATTTATATGATAAAATATGGTTAGCTTCAACTTGATTTTATGTATAAATGTGATGTTATTAAGTAAAATATTAAATTTGATTAATGCTTGTGCAATTGAGTTTCTAATTAAAAGCAACACGGGTTTATACTTCAGTCTGTCTAAATTAATGTTAATCTAATTAATATTAAACTAAATGTCTTTTGAATTAGAAAATGCTTAGTTCAACTTTGAAACATAAATGATTTCGTTGAGTTGGCACATGTTTTTCTATATACCGTTAAATATTAAATTGATTAACGTACTTGTATCTATCTTATAATTAAAATTTGCTTAGTCTAAGTACATTGCATATATGATAAACTTGTGTAGATAATTTCACATGCACTTTTCTTTTACAAAGTTAATGTTTAGTTTGATTAAATGATACATGCACGTATACAAATTAAAATACAGCTAGTTTAACTTGGCTTTTGAATTAAAATATTATTTAACTAATCTGAGCTACTATTTCACATGGTCTTGTTTAATTAAAATGAATTAAGCATGTAGCATTTTCTTTTCTATTGTAATACATAAAACTTACGATAGCCGCTACATCACTTGTTGTGTTCATTGTAAAATATTAATTTGATTAATGATTAGGCAAACTTATTTCTAATCTTTTTATAAATATTAGTCAACTTAAATATGTATTTATTGGTTATAATTTGCCTAGTTTAAACATGATCATATAAAGTCGGTTTAGATGCAATTTGATTAATAATTATGCAGTACCTTTTTGAATTTAAAGTTATTCATGTTTATCTCCGGTCTTTTATGAATAATAAAATGTTAACTAGATAAATATCAAGTTAAATGTTCCTTTGTTAATTATAACTTGCTTAATTTAATCTGTAACATGATGAGCCGATTAATTTCTATCATCAATGTGATTCTAAATTATAATTTGTCTAGCTGAACCCACGTCATATACAGTTTGAAGAGATGCTATCAGACGCACTTTTATTTTGCAAAGTTTCAGTTTAATTTGATTAACGGATACATGCATGTTTTTAAATAAATTATGATTAGCTTTAACTCGACTTTAGAAATTAAATATGATTAATGGTTATTCAATTTACCTTTCTAAATAAAACAATATAGGTTTATACTTCGATCTTTAGTGATCAAATGCTATCATGATTAATAAAAACTTAAATGTTTCTTAAATATTACTTGTATAGTTTATGCTAGAAGCATATAATGATTCGATTAGCTGTTATCACCTGCTCTATGCTTTCTAATTTATAAATTTTTAAATGATTAAATAATAGATGCTCATTTATTCTAAATAAAATATAACCAAGGTTTAGTTTTGGCTTTATAATTAATATAAATTGGTTAATTCAACTTTAAGATAATTTTCTAAAATGTTTAAAATAGATCAAGCGTATAGTTTGTTTTTTCGTTATGTTGCAAGTCTCGTTAGTCGTGTGTCCTCTTTAATGGTAGCTCCGTTATCCGTCGTTCTTGCGTTTTCGTGACTGTAGCAACGTACCGTGTCGTTTAGTGTGTTTCCTTTTAAAGTGTCTTCTTTGTATGATGTTTGTTCTTAAGTGTGTTTGTTATCTGTTGCTGTGCTTAGTTGCTGCGAGTAGAAGTGTGATTCGTGAGTGCTGAAGACTAGGAGCTGAGGACCGACAAGTATAACAGAAGCTGAAGATCAGAGACAGAGGCCGAAGATTTCTCAGTAGCTAACTTTGGAAGAAAGGCAAGTATAACATGGGACCATTCTTGTTGTCCTATTCACTGAAATTATCATACATATGCATGTGTCTTCCTTGATAACCATAGAGATTATAACTTAGCTATTGATATCTTGTTTCCTTGTCACCTATGGGACTTTGCATTGGGTAGCTTTTGCTAGCGCTGAACATAAACTATGATCTTGTGATATGATTAATGGAATATGCAACAACACTAAAAAAATGACTTTTTGATTACTGTTTAAAGAGGGCTAGAGCATGGGGTTATTTTTGGTGCTCTAGTTTCTCTCCATAAGGACTCATATGTAAGCGAACATCCGGGACTTACAGTACAACTGTGAGGGCTATATGGCTCTGGCTTTAGTCAAGTATGAGGACCTTTTCTAGCTTGTTAGTGGTAACCTTCATGGCGTAAGAATGGCTTGACGAATCAGGTATAGTGCGGCCTCTGTCCTTATGTGTATAGGCTGCGCGTCATTGTGCCATTTGGAAGGGGGGCTCTACATCTGTTTGCCGAGTGAATCTAATGGCCCTAACTTGTTAGACGAACCTTTGAAAGACTTCATAGTGAACCCTGCCGACCTTCCTTGGAAGTGGGTCAAGAGATTAGCTACCTCGGGCGAAAGGGTAAATCACGACTCACAGTGAAAGTGTACAACCTCTGCAGAGTGTAAAACTGTTATAACAGCCGTGCTCATGGTCACGAGTGGCCTTGGACCCTTACGGAATAGATGATCACTGATGACTATAAATGTGTTTTTGCTATTCATTATTCATATTTACATTGATCATATGTTTATTGTGGGATTAATGCAAACTTGATGCTACTTATGTAATAAAATTTTGACAATTAAAAGCTAAGTGCAGTCAAACCAGTATCTAGCCTTTTGAGCCTCATGAACCCTGTGTTATATTTGTTGAGTTCGACATGGACTCACTCTTGCTATTTCCACCACACTCCAGTGTGTAGTAAGGTGCTACTTAGAAGAAGGATGAAGGTATAGTGGAGTTTTCAGAAGTCTTTCAGAAGTGCTTGGCATATGGAGCCACCAGTCAGCCGTCCCTGAGAAGAATGGAGCCCGAGCAGAAGCTTAGCCACCGTTCTGCGATACTCTGATAGTTGTAAATGTTAATATATTGTGTTTCCGCTTTATATAAACATTGTTTTGATATCTCTATTCTGTTGTTGTATGTGTGGACTTCCTGGGCACACATATGACGAGCCTGGTTTTGTTCTTTTGAAAACCGGGTGTGACAATTATGTGCGTCTCCACCATGATCTTGCTCATCATTTCATGCACCAAATCATGTGGTCTTGTGGCCATCTCTCCATGCCATTTCCACCTCCATCACATGTTGCTTATGCCTAGCTTAATCACACTTGATACATGGCATTAGCAACTTGGTGTCATTAATTACCAAAACCAAACTTGGGCTTTCAACAAGCTTGTTGTTACTTTCTTATACTTATGCTTGTGTAGTTGCTCTAGTAAATAGTTGTGCTTGTGTAGCTTGCTAGTTACCTTCTTGCTTGTGTAGCTAGAAGTAGATCCTGTTGCGTGGCTAATTTGGTTTTAGTAACCTTATTAGTCACATTGCTTAGTTTGTGTAGCTAAATAATTTGCGCTCTCTAATTTGGCTTGTGTAGCCTTGTTATTGAGCATTGCTAGTGAGTTTAGGTGCTTTTGTGCTTTTGCATCACTAGTTGTGTAGGAGCTCCCTCGGTGGCAAAGTACTAGTGCATAGGTTTATGTAACCTTGCTCTAGAATTGTTTAGGTGAGCTCTAGCTAGCCCGGCACCTTAGTTGCTTAATTAGGATCTTTGTAAGGTACTTGTGAACATAGATAGAGGGGTGTGGTCTTGGCTAGACCAATAGTTTTAATTCCGTATTTGTTTTGGTTAGCCGACACGATTAAGTTTTAGAAAGGACTATTCACCCCCCCTTTAGTCCGCCATCTCGACCCTACACCAGCACCACCGTGGCCTCCTCCCCGCGCCGCCGCCGTAGGCTCCCAGCGCCGCCGTGGCCTCCTCCCCGCCGCCGTGGGCTTCCCACACCACCGGATCTAAGCAGAAAGAGAGAGGGAGGGAGGCCGGAGTGGAGAGAGAGAGGGAGGCGGCTTGTTCTTGGAGAGGGGGAGGTGACGCGCGAGGAGGAGAGCTCGGTCTCAGAGGTGCCGCTTGGTTTGCTCGGTCTAAGGGGAGAAAGTAGAGAAGTGAAAATGCGAAACCCTAAGTGTCTGTATTTATAGTTGAAACGGTTATCGGGCTTGGCCTGGGCCTAATGGGCCTCAGCCTTTTTGGAGGCGGTTGCATAAAGAGGCCCACCTCCGTAAATCAATTTTAGGAGGTGGTTACTTCTTGACCGCCTCCATTAATCGATTTTCGAGGCAGGCAAGTTTGACCGCCTCCGTAAATGAAAACGGCCACCTCCATTAATCGTCCGGTATTTTTGGAGGCGGTTAAATTTTGTGACCGCCTCGGTTAATGTTTGGGCACTGTCTTGCAAAATAATTTGTGTAGTAGTGCTAGAAGTATGAAGATAGAGATTGATGTGAGTGTTAGGAGTGTCAAGCCAAAATGAATAGGATTTAAGGAATTGTGAATTGGCGTGACCATATTGATGTTGATCCATATATGTCTCTATGTGAGTCAAACTAAAACTTGATTGATCTCAACATTCATATCTAGAAGATATTTAAGCAATTATCACAATAATGAAGAAATGGTTTTTAATGGATACTTAAGATGATGTGACTTGAGTATGGCTTGATAAGGTGAAGATAACAAGGAAAATGCTTCGAGGGACTAAGTGGAGGTGAAGGGTAAGCAATGGCTTGAGGACCGAGATACCATGGCTAAGGTGAAGAAGTGAGTACTTGCATTGAGTCGAGGAACTAATCAAGCTATGAGGAGTCATATTGTGTTGAGGATTAAATCATTAGTAAAGTGACTTGAAGCCATGCGGTGAACTCATATATAGAAATGGTTCAAGTCATATGCTCAAGGTATGTGTGCTCGAAGAGATGAGACAAAGATGAATGCAAAGCCTTTATGAAGTGATATTGAGAAAAATGATAATATATGCGATGGTGGACCCCCCAATTACAAAAGAAAGCGGCAACCAGCTCAAAGGCATTTAAATTATTTTGTGCTTTGAAATTGAGTTTAGGAAATGCCATACTATAAAGGGGGACATAATGCACAAGCTTTAATGTGTAACCAAGTGCTCAAATACCCACCAAAATATCCTTCAACCATAGCCAAGACAGTCTGCTATTCAAATCTTGACCTTTGCTGTCCTAACAGGTGCGGCAGTGCCACACCTTGAGAGCGGTAGTGCCGCAGGTCCAGTGTGGCACTGCCGCACTTAACCGACCGTTGGGACGACCAAGGGGGTATTTATACCTTCTCTTCTCCCTCCAATGGTCACTCGGCTGAAATCGACCATTCTCTCCTAGGTGCGACCAGACAACAGCTCTCTCTCCCTCACTCACCATCGGAGCCCCTCAAGCTTCTCCCTTTGATTCCCTTACAAATCCATGAGTTTGAGCCTCCAAACTGCATTAGAGAGCAGCCACAACTGTTCTTCATCTCCTAGAGCAATTGGTTTGTGTTCAAGCTAGTAGATTGTGTTTGTTACTCTTGGAGCTTGCTCCTAGCCGGCAAGAGTGTCGCCCGTGAGCTTGCCAACTTGTGTGGCAGCCCCGAGAGGTTTGTAATCACCTCAATTGGCTAGTGAAATTACCCTTCATCTCAAGAGTTCATTCTCTTGACTTGAGAACGAGAGAGGGTTGAAAGAGCCCAAAGTCTTCGTGGCAACCTCAACAACGTGGACATAGGCAAGCCTTAGTGGCAAGCTGAACTATGGGATAAATCGGTGTCTCATTTGTGTTCTTTTGATTTGCATTGCTTCGCTTGTATTTGTGGTGATTCTAGGGTTTAGTCTCGATCCACTTGTGCATAAGCTTCCGCTAATATCCAAGTGGTGAAACAGGCTCTACTCTACCCTAGGAAGTTTAGAAATTTACCTGATCTAAATTTTCTTGGATAGATTTTGAATGGTGCACTCGAGCTTGTTTGCAGGTGCGGCAGTGCCGCACTCAAGTGAGGCAGTGCCGTACGTGGAATTTAACTTCTGCTCGAGTTTGTTTTAAACAGGCCTATTCACCCCCCTCTAGGTGACATCGAGATCCTTTTATGCTCGTGGAAGTGGAATGAGCGGCCGAGTACTAGGTTAGTAGGTTACGGGATGGGGATGGGTTGGGACTAAAACTAGGCTGCGCTAGTTCAGTTTTGTGGGCCGGCAAAATTTTAGCTATACCTACTTGGTTGGTCTGCTCTAATCTCTCGCTTGGTTTCAATTTTTTATGGGTTTCATATTTTTGTTGCTTGTTCTATTTCCGATTTTGTGCTCACTTTTGTGGCTCGTTGTTCGCTCCGCTAGGTTTTTGATATATCTTTTCCCGTATGTTATTACTCACTCTTGTGGGTTTTTCATACAAACATGAACTAATAATAGATACAAGTTTGCACCATCTGATATAGTTTTGATCAGAAACAAAACTTATTTGTATTAAAATATGGATTATTCAATGGTCTAACAAATATTTCGTGAACCGGAATCTTGGACAGATTTTGTCTAATCAAGTTTCAAAATTGAATTTATGTAATTCCTAATGAGGGTTGTTGTGTGGAAAATCGATACGGTCATAATCATATTTATGTGCTTAGCAACAAAATGAAAAATATATCAAGGTGTATTTTAATTCGATACAGGTTTAATAAGACATTGTTATATTATTGTCAGCATTGTTATATTATGGATACATTGTCATCATAAAATAAATTATAGAAGGATAAAACAAAAATAGATATGTACCATTCATGTTATCGTTTTGCATGAATGTTTGATAGTTTTTTCTCCTATTGCAACGCACGGGCATATTTGCTAGTAACTACAGTTCTTGCTCCTCGAGAAGTCAAACTTTTATAACTTTGACTTATATATATAAGAAAATATTAATATTTGTAGTATATTTAGTATCGTTAGATAGGTCGTTGAATCTATTTTTATATTAAACTTATTTAGATATTAAAATATTGTTAATATTTTCTACAAATCTAGTAATATAGTGATACTTATTTAGAAACGGAGGGAGTAGATGACTTGCTGGTAAAACGTATTCTCCGACTCTCTTCATGGAGGCTAGGAGAAAACCTATGACCTGCTGGTCCGATGCACATCATTCTTCCTAGGGCTGCGTTTGGTTCGCAGGGATTGATGCCCTGGAACCGTTCCTGGCTGGAATCCTTGTGTAATTTACACAGCAAGTCCTCACCAGGAATGATTCCTGCCAAGAATCGGCACTAAACGAACGCAGCCTAGGCGGGCTTTGGCACTTTGGCTGGTTTGTCATTGAGTTTGCCATCAATCTCGGATAGTACGAATTAGAGAAACACTGATCAGGTGATCACATGTTCGATGAGTCGAGCGCCATGGAGCGCGGTAAGAATTCACCCCTTCCACATGGTTTTTTGTCAGGTTCGACCACAAGAAACCCAACCAGCTGAGCTAGGCTCAGTTCGCATATCAGAGGCACTATTGATAGATACTTAGATAAATTTAGGTATAATTTAATTCAGAAATATAATAAAAAGATTAGTGATATCATATATGTGCAAATGTAACCTACTTGCGGGAGCAAACATGACAAACGCCATACTCATCATAGCAGCTATAATGATTAGGTGTTTTTATTTTCTATAGTCTGATATGAGCTTTTTTTAGGTGTGTAACTTTTACCCTAGTGTGGAATTGACATGATTAACTTGATGTAGTTTTTTCTAGAATTCATTTTGAACAGAAACTCCCTAAAAAAAGGGTGTATGTTTGCTAAATGCATTTCCCAGAAAACATAAGTATGCAACATGTGATTTACCACTTCTATTGTGTAGTTATATATAGTTAATTCAATGCTAATAGGATTTATTTCATAATTTTTGTGTTTTTCTAAGATATATTGTGCAATTTTAAACTATTAGCCATTTTGATCATTTTATGGAAAAAGAAGAAAGCTAATAGACACTTTGCATTAGAAATCCAAACTATTTCTAAATCAACCTAACCATACCCTTCTCTATTTCTCTCTCTCTCTAGCACTTTTTTCAATTGGAACCCTTACTTCTTAGCTTTTTCTGTGAGCAGCTCCGCTTCTTCTCGTTCACATACAAGCACAGTGCGCAACGCAGAAAAAGGAAAACGGCCAGTGTGTCTGGGAGTTCTAGCTAGAGGGAAGGTAGGCTTGCCACCCCACCTCGCCCTTTAGGTCAATCCTCCTCTAGAGAGAATAAAAGGTCATTGACAAAAACGTCATCTCACTGTTTCTCTCTCCCAAATTGAAAAACATTATTTTGATAATACTTGCGTTGGAGAGCAAATTTGTTCTAGTTCAGAGGAGAGCAATTTGTTCAGTTCAGCAGATAATTGCAACTTTCTTTTTTGGCCCGCGGCAGCTCAGCATCCTTTCTACATCATGGAGTAGCAAATTTTTCCTAATAATATTGATGATCAAAATTTAACAGTACAAGCAGCTAAAACAAACTTGTTTCTTCTCAGGGAGTTAGTTAGAGTACTAGAAACACAGGCACGGCCTTGCCGCGCCATACTAGATTGGGCCAGTTCATTTCTGGTGGCGCCCGTTACCTCCTTAAGACAATGACTAGGGGATGCTATGTATGGTAATGTCAGTTTTTATATTAAAAAATGAGTAACCTAACAATTATTTTTTGCAAAATGTTTTAAATAGATACTAAGAAAGGATAATCGATGTGATTCAGACCTTCTGCAAATGATAGATACCATGAGTTGCAGCAAAAGTGATTGTAATTTAAGTGTTTTAGAGTACTTGCGCTTATCACATTGAAATTAAAGATGTTCTTTTGTAAAGATTCTTGTTAGTTTTTAGATAATAATTTCTTTGAAATAATGCAAATGAGTGTGTCAAACATTAGTGCAGTTGAGGTTACCTATTCACTTTTTACACACTCAAATGCACGCTTAAAACCTAGTTAAAACATGACTCTACTAGCCAAGGACCCTGCACCGTACCATGGCTCAGCCCTGAATTATGGTTCCTCAATCTCAAACATATTGCAGGAAGCCAGAATATGGCAACATGCATCTTTTTTAAGAAAAATGTTAGAAAGGAGGAGCAAGATAGAGAAGACATACAACACACTCTATCTAGAAATTTCAGTACCACCATATTCACATTTTCTTTGATAGTCATCACTTGGAGATAACCATCAGAACATCTGAAGAATTTTTTTCTTATGTTCCACATCTCTGTTTGCCATACTTAGCTACATGCTAATATTTTGAGCTGCGGCTTTGTAAGCAAAGATTTTAAGTTTAACATATCTGCATAAAAGGCCACAACCGTAGGTCATAACTTGTAACCAAATTTATTGCAGCATCATAGAGCAGTATTTGAGCCACAGCTCTGTACATCTTGTTTTCATAACAATTTAACACTGGAGATCAGGGGATTGGTGACGGAATAAGTGAGTTCAGATAATAGGTGGCACTATGGTTGGGCTTGCACATCAGCACATGGGCTGTAGCACAGCGATTAGCTAGCTTGCCATATGAGTGTAAGTGCGGCAATAAGGTAGAAGTAGAGCTTGAGCACCGGTTAGAATACAAAGTGAAAGGGAGCACAAAGAAATAGTTTAGGAGAAAACTTGTCTCTCTGTGGTGTTCGAGATGAAGGCGGAGGAGGCCACGAGGAATGGCTACCCTTTTTTTGTGCAGTGTGTGTACAGGTCCTGGTTGCTCGATCTGAAACTTAGTTTTTTTAATCTTTTGGCATCATACAAGAGATATTTGGCGGTTTTAAAAGGTTCCTAATTTCAATAGTCTATTTCGATAAAAGTTAAAATCAAGTTCTTTTCAATTAGGATAGAATAAAACTACCAGGAAATAGCCCTCAAACAAGTTCTTACCAATTAGGATAGAATAAAACTACCAATAAATAGTCCTTAAACGCTTTGTAATGTATGCTTGTCCAGATGTTGGCTATGGCGTAAAAGATGGTAAACAAATATGAAATTGAGTCACTGTACTAGGAAGAATATCTATTGCTCCATGAAATAGCTTACCATAAAACACGTACTATTTAATATTTTCATGTCTGAGATGAGCCACTGTACTTTTTAGAGCTTGAATGATGTAATAAAATTATCAGAGCTGTAATCATCTTAAATATGACCTGTCACACCCGGTTTTCTAAAGAACAAAACCAGGCTCGCCATATGTGTGCCCAGAAAGTCCACATATATGTCAGAATGAAAAAGTATCAGAAACAATGTTATTATATAACGTTTACATAGCTATATTAACACTTACATCAGAGTATCGCGGAACGGTGACTAAACTTCAGGCTCCATTCTTCTCAGGGACGGCTGACTGGGGGTAACATATGCCTAGCACCTCTACTAGTCTTCTAGAAACTCCACTACACCTTTGTCCTTCTTCCGAGTAGCATCTTACTACACACTGGAGTGTGGGGAAAATAGCAAGAGTGAGTCCATGTCGAACTCAACAAGTACAACACAGGGTTCATGAGGCTCAAAAAGGCTAGATACTGTTTGACTGCATTTAGCTTTTATTCATCATGTAATTAGCAATTGAGTAGCATCAAGATATTCCACTTCCCATTAATGAACAAATGATCAATTGTAATAAGAATAATGAAATAGCATTAACATGGCATAATAATAACAACATCAGTATTAAGCATGATATATCACTGGTGATCATTTATTCTGTAAGAATACCCAAGGCCGCTCGTATCCGTGAGCACGGCTAGTATACCAGTTTATTAAACTCTGCGCAGAGGTGTACACTTTCACTGTGAGTCATAACTTCCAAATGCATGGGTTCGCGACTCCCCAAAACACCGGAAATCATATAAAGCCATTCAAAAGTTCGTCTAACAAGTTAGGGCCATTAGATTCACTCGGCAGGCAGATGTAGAACCCCCCTTCCCTGTGGCACAACAACCGCAGCCTATACACACTAAGGACAGGGGCTCGCACTACACCCAACGTGGCAAGCCATTCTTACGCCATTTAAGGTAACCACTAACAAGCTAGAAAAGGTCTCTTAAACAACTAAAGCCAGAGCCATATAGCCCTCACAGTTGTACTGTCAATCCCGGTTAATGCTTACAGATAAGTCCTTATGGAGAGAAACCAGAGCATCAAAATAACCCACATGCTCTAGCCCCCTTTTCAACAGTAATAAAATCATCTTAATGGTTGGCTGCTTAATCCATTAATCAAATTACAAGATCATTGTTCATAATTAAGCAATAGCAATAGCTACCCAAATGCATAACCCATAGGTGACAAGGAAACAAGATATCAATAGCTAGGTTATAATCTCTATGGTTGTCAAGGAAGACACATGCATATGTATGATAATTTCAGTGAATAGGTAACAAGGATAGTCCCATGTTATACTTGCCTTGATCAAAGTTCTCCGATAGATACTGCTGGTCCGGCTCAAAATAATACTCCTAATCGTTGTAATACTGCTCACCGTCTAAATTCGATCACCAAGCATCAACATACAAACATTCCGAGCAAACATACACGAAGCAAACAAAAGATACAATTAGAACAGTACACCAACAGTAGAAAAACGTTTAGGAAAGCTTACAAAACTATTCTACACGTTACTACGATCACACAGACGTAAAGATCACGAAATTCGGATCTAAAACGTGAAAGTTATGAATTTTCTAAGATTTCCTATAGATAAATAATTACTTTAATATGAACTCGAAAATTAAATTTCCTAAACCTACTGTACAACTATACTAACATGTAGAGCTCGCAAATACGAACCTAACGCAACTTGAACGGGTCAAATCGGAGTTAAAACGAAGATTTTATGATCAAAACAAGATTGTATGTATATATGTATTTCTATCGTATTTCGGGATTTGTTTTACTAAAGAAAAACGGCTACAAATCATACCCATGACATCATGTTTAAACCAATCAAATTGTAATATATTTTGTCCTATGTTGCTTTTGTTTATAAACATTAATATTATTTAAGCCACTTTAACATTTATCTTTTTAGAAAACATAAATCATGTAAAGCGCCTGATTAAACCATTATATGTTTCATGCATGAATTAACCAAGTTATAACTAGTAAAGAAATATTCAAGTTAATAAATTTGTGGTCGAGCGACATGAAAAACATTGATACTAACTAAATTATAATCATAAACACACATGTTAACATGAATTAAATTAATATTTATTTATGAAACCGTGGTTATGTAGTCTAAATTGTTTTTAATTAATTTAGAAAGCTAGTTGCACATTAATCTTAATCAAATTAATATTTAAATTAAATTCACAAAGAAAATTGCGACATATTACACATCAACACTAACACGCAGCTAACAACCAAAAACGGTAGAAACGGAGCTAAAATAGTGATATGGCGTAGGATTAAAGCTGATAATTAGCCCTAACGTAATAGAAGTGTTGGATGACTTGTTAGTCATTGGACGTGCTGCTCTCCAAGCTCGGCATGACTACGCTTGCATGTTGCCCTTGCGTACGATGATGGTTCTGCGGTTACACGTGGGGTGACATAGATGCTTCAGCTAGCTAGGCTTGCATGCAGCGGTGCACAGGCAGAAAGTAGCGGCAAACTAGCTAGCAGATAGCTTCAGGTGTGGGTTTTGCGCGGAGCAGCAAAACAGCTCGGTGACATCACATGGCAGCGCTAGAAACACAGCATGAGCCTGGAGATGCAATTGTTGACACATAGAGCGAGAGAGTAGAGAGCATGATTTCTGGAGTTCTCACCGACGGCTAAGACGCAATTGGGTCGATGGAGATTACGACGACCAACAGTCGTGGTAGTGTCAAGCTGCGGAGGCATGGCCGGCAAAAACATGAGCACGAGGAGGTGCAGAATAGGGACAAGGGAGGAACAGAAACATAGAGATGCATGCTCACCAACGGAGGCTGTCAAGCGGCAGTGACGAGCGCTCACGGATGGACTTGAAGGCGAAGATAAAGTCCTCAGGATCTTCATCTTTGCATGGAGGTTGCAGATTGACGGCACAGCGGAGCTCGGCACCATGGCAAGCTCGAGCGGCGTCGGATCAGGGTCGCAGTTGGTGAACGAGGAGGTCGGCGGCGATGACGCCCAGTAACGAGACGATCCTACGCGGCAGCGTGCAGGCCTCCGAGGCTGCGAGCCGGCTTCGGCGGCGCGGCAATAGCGGCGGCGGCGACAACAGCGGCGACAACAGCGGCGGCGGCGGCAACAGCGACGGCGGCGACAACAGCGGCAGCGACAGCGGCGGAAAACAGGGCTAGCAGGCAGGCCGGACATATATATAGGGAGGAAGACTCTCCACCTTCACGTCAACTAGCGATATGGTGCTAATTGACGTTGCACCCTCCATCTTTACTAATAGGCCTAATTAATTATTAAAGCCCAACCCATATGTGAATTAAAAATAGCTAACTAATACTAGTGTTGTATATATATATATTAAAATATTGCGGCAAGGGCTTAATCAACGTGAGCACATGTGACCTTCACGGCTTCACCTGTTGACCACCGGCATGAAGCAAAAAGCGTGCACTTCTCCAAGCTTTCCTTGATACAAATAATTTCCAAGTGACGTCAACTTTCATAGAACCCACATAAATATATATATATATATATATATTTATTTTTATTTTTTTTCCTTCATGCTCTTGGTTCTTGAATGTTGCACCAGCATGTATGCACAACCTTGTTACTAACTTTCTATGATGAATTTTAATTTAATGAAAATTTTAGTTTCTTATGTTTTCATGAACACAAAACTCTGATTTAAATCATTTGAACCCTATTCTCAAATAGTGCAAAATTTAGGGTGTTACAATTCTACCCCACTTAACAAGAATCTCGTCCCGAGATTCGGAGAGACTAGGGAGAAAGATAAGTTAATCTGCAAGTCTTCACTCTTCCCTGATCAACTCTTATCCAATGATGATGATGCCACAAGCTCAAATCCAACTTTGTAAATATCTCCTTTAGACCCTTACGATCCTTGTAGATGGTTCTAACAGGTTACCAACCCTGAGAAGAGATACCTACGCTCGATAATGACTTTGCAACCATGTAGATAGCTGATGCTTCCAGATGACGAAAATAGAACGTATAAATCCTCCATCATGTATCGTCTTTTAGTTCGGCAAACCCCTTAAGAAGAGATCAACTAGAGAACACCAAAGGATAGCTTGCATTTGTTTCTGAGTGATGACTACCATTATGTCCTTCTGACATCCCAAAGAGCTTCATGAGCATTTGCAAGAACAAGTAATCTACACTTCCTCGCGAACAGAAAAACAGTAGTGCAGAAATACAGTTATAACTCGAGTTCTGTGAATCCAATGTTGTTGTAGCTTATACCGTTGGAAAGCTTATCAAATTTACTACAACTTTCTTATAGAACACTTCTCCAGATTCTGCAGTTAAGGTAGTCGAAAACTGTGCACAACAGAAACTATTCCGATTTGCTGACAGCACAGATGCGTCGCCTTGTGATTTTCATAACTCCCAAATAATAATAGCTGTCAGGGCGGTTCTTACGGTCAGAGAAAGATATTGAAGACTACTATTGTCCAGAATTTATCCATGATTTTTGGGTATCCAAAAATAGAGATATAAGCTAAAGAAGACAGACTGTTCTAAAAAGACAGGATAAGGTAGGAACAAGATTCAGAGAGACTAGAGAGATCGATGACACTAATCTTCAAGTCTTCATGCTTCTTTGATTTGCGTTGATGAGATATAAGACATAGATCAAGGATAGCCAAAAGATGACAAGAAAGATAAGGTTTGATCTTCAGTTCTCCGTACCTCGTCGCTTGAGATTGTTGATGGTAGCGGACGCTACCCCACTTAACAAAGATTTTGTTCCATCTGGCAAGGTCATTGAAGGCAACACTTTCTTTAAGACTTGCTGCTAATGATAAGTCCTTCACTTAAAACTTACTAAACATACTTGATATGGGGGTGATGTCATCTAAGTTTCCATGAAACTAACTATAGACTTCCAACATCTCCTTCCTATGTTGTCCATGCTAACTTGTATATAGTATGTTGAATTGAATGTTGAACTCCCAACTGATGATAACTTGAAGTGAAGTCCAGTCCTGACGAATACCCGAGCTTCTTGTAGACGATCCAACAAAGAACTGATCCCAAGCAAACAACACTAGCACATGAGTAGACTTCCAATCATAGAGATAACCACTTCTTCCAAGTGAAACACTAGGACATACGAAACCTTCATCTTGCAACACTCACAACTTTGCTACCCCTTAAGAAAAAGAAACTAGGGGACACCAAAGTAACTTGCATCTCCTTTCATACTAGATAACCATAATCATCTCTAATGTAAGATTCCAAGGCAATTCAATGAGATTCAAAGATATCCAATGATATATTCACTTATACAATATAAGGAAGTAATGCAGAAAATTTCTGGGCGAATTCCAATTTTAGCAGTTCAGTAAATCTGGCATAACTCGAGCTACAAAGATCCAAATGAAGTGATCTTTACATGGTTGGAAAGCTTACGAAATTATCTACGACTTTTATTCACAATACTTTTCCAGATTCTGTCAATAAGTTAGTCAAAAACTGAACTTAACCAAAACTGTTTCAGGATTCCAGACTGCGCAGTGACCCCAACTTAGAACAGGTATATCTCTTAGCTCATAATAGATAAAAAGGTAAGTCCAGTGGGTTTAGAAAGATAGAGAAGTCTAGTTATTCCCAGTAAAATTTCATAAATTTCTCATGTCCATATCTTGAGATATAACAGAAACATTGCAGACTGCTATAGAAATCAGCATGCGAGGTATTACGTAAAACCTACCCCCCTTATCATGGATCGAGCTACTCCTCAAGACTTATCTCTTCCGAGCTACCTTTGAAACACAAGAACAAAGAAACACACAAGCAACACATCAAGCAAAACAAGCACACATCACATCATCGGTACTACACGTGCTGCTTCAACAATGGTGGTCATCCTAAGGGAAAAGTATGGATGATGAAAGGCCATCGAACTTTTGAAAAAGATGAGATCAGAAAACTTTTAGTAAAAACAACATAAAACAAAATCCAAGGGAGTAAGAAATAATAGCTCAAAGGAAGCTATCAAGGAGGAGATACAACAGGACAAGGAAGAGGAATAGTTAAAATCAATGAGTCAAGAGATGACAAAATAGTTTTATCATAAAATAAGTTTTAGAATATGTCCAGTGCTACTTGGCATACGTCCTACAGTCAACACCGCTCTGATACCACTCTGTCACACCCGGTTTTCTAAAGAACAAAACCAGGCTCGCCATATGTGTGCCCAGAAAGTCCACATATATGTCAGAATGAAAAAGTATCAGAAACAATGTTATTATATAACGTATACATAGCTATATTAACACTTACATCAGAGTATCGCGGAACGGTGACTAAACTTCAGGCTCCATTCTTCTCAGGGACGGCTGACTGGGGGTAACATATGCCTAGCACCTCTACTAGTCTTCTAGAAACTCCACTACACCTTTGTCCTTCTTCCGAGTAGCATCTTACTACACACTGGAGTGTGGGGAAAATAGCAAGAGTGAGTCCATATCGAACTCAACAAGTACAACACAGGGTTCATGAGGCTCAAAAAGGCTAGACACTGTTTGACTGCATTTAGCTTTTATTCATCATGTAATTAGCAATTGAGTAGCATCAAGATATTCCACTTCCCATTAATGAACAAATGATCAATTGTAATAAGAATAATGAAATAGCATTAACATGGCATAATAATAACAACATCAGTATTAAGCATGATATATCACTGGTGATCATTTATTCTGTAAGAATACCCAAGGCCGCTCGTATCCGTGAGCACGGCTAGTATACCAGTTTATTAAACTCTGCGCAGAGGTGTACACTTTCACTGTGAGTCATAACTTCCAAATGCATGGGTTCGCGACTCCCCAAAACACCGGAAATCATATAAAGCCATTCAAAAGTTCGTCTAACAAGTTAGGGCCATTAGATTCACTCGGCAGGCAGATGTAGAACCCCCCTTCCCTGTGGCACAACAACCGCAGCCTATACACACTAAGGACAGGGGCTCGCACTACACCCAACGTGGCAAGCCATTCTTACGCCATTTAAGGTAACCACTAACAAGCTAGAAAAGGTCTCTTGAACAACTAAAGCCAGAGCCATATAGCCCTCACAGTTGTACTGTCAATCCCGGTTAATGCTTACAGATAAGTCCTTATGGAGAGAAACCAGAGCATAAAAATAACCCACATGCTCTAGCCCCCTTTTCAACAGTAATAAAATCATCTTAATGGTTGGCTGCTTAATCCATTAATCAAATTACAAGATCATTGTTCATAATTAAGCACTAGCAATAGCTACCCAAATGCATAACCCATAGGTGACAAGGAAACAAGATATCAATAGCTAGGTTATAATCTCTATGGTTGTCAAGGAAGACACATGCATATGTATGATAATTTCAGTGAATAGGTAACAAGGATAGTCCCATGTTATACTTGCCTTGATCAAAGTTCTCCGATAGATACTGCTGGTCCGGCTCAAAATAATACTCCTAATCGTTGTAATACTGCTCACCGTCTAAATTCGATCACCAAGCATCAACATACAAACATTCCGAGCAAACATACACGAAGCAAACAAAAGATACAATTAGAACAGTACACCAACAGTAGAAAAACGTTTAGGAAAGCTTACAAAACTATTCTACACGTTACTACGATCACACAGACGTAAAGATCACGAAATTCGGATCTAAAACGTGAAAGTTATGAATTTTCTAAGATTTCCTATAGATAAATAATTACTTTAATATAAACTCGAAAATTAAATTTCCTAAACCTACTGTACAACTATACTAACATGTAGAGCTCGCAAATACGAACCTAACGCAACTTGAACGGGTCAAATCGGAGTTAAAACGAAGATTTTATGATCAAAACAAGATTGTATGTATATATGTATTTCTATCGTATTTCGGGATTTGTTTTACTAAAGAAAAACAGCTACAAATCATACCCATGACATCATGTTTAAACCAATCAAATTGTAATATATTTTGTCCTATGTTGCTTTTGTTTATAAACATTAATATTATTTAAGCCACTTTAACATTTATCTTTTTAGAAAACATAAATCATGTAAAGCGCCTGATTAAACCATTATATGTTTCATGCATGAATTAACCAAGTTATAACTAGTAAAGAAATATTCAAGTTAATAAATTTGTGGTCGAGCGACATGAAAAACATTGATACTAACTAAATTATAATCATAAACACACATGTTAACATGAATTAAATTAATATTTATTTATGAAACCGTGGTTATGTAGTCTAAATTGTTTTTAATTAATTTAGAAAGCTAGTTGCACATTAATCTTAATCAAATTAATATTTAAATTAAATTCACAAAGAAAATTGCGACATATTACACATCAACACTAACACGCAGCTAACAACCAAAAACGGTAGAAACGGAGCTAAAATAGTGATATGGCGTAGGATTAAAGCTGATAATTAGCCCTAACGTAATAGAAGTGTTGGATGACTTGTTAGTCATTGGACGTGCTGCTCTCCAAGCTCGGCATGACTACGCTTGCATGTTGCCCTTGCGTACGATGATGGTTCTGCGGTTACACGTGGGGTGACATAGATGCTTCAGCTAGCTAGGCTTGCATGCAGCGGTGCACAGGCAGAAAGTAGCGGCAAACTAGCTAGCAGATAGCTTCAGGTGTGGGTTTTGCGCGGAGCAGCAAAACAGCTCGGTGACATCACATGGCAGCGCTAGAAACACAGCATGAGCCTGGAGATGCAATTGTTGACACATAGAGCGAGAGAGTAGAGAGCATGATTTCTGGAGTTCTCACCGACGGCTAAGACGCAATTGGGTCGATGGAGATTACGACGACCAACAGTCGTGGTAGTGTCAAGCTGCGGAGGCATGGCCGGCAAAAACATGAGCACGAGGAGGTGCAGAATAGGGACAAGGGAGGAACAGAAACATAGAGATGCATGCTCACCAACGGAGGCTGTCAAGCGGCAGTGACGAGCGCTCACGGATGGACTTGAAGGCGAAGATAAAGTCCTCAGGATCTTCATCTTTGCATGGAGGTTGCAGATTGACGGCACAGCGGAGCTCGGCACCATGGCAAGCTCGAGCGGCGTCGGATCAGGGTCGCAGTTGGTGAACGAGGAGGTCGGCGGCGATGACGCCCAGTAACGAGCCGATCCTACGCGGCAGCGTGCAGGCCTCCGAGGCTGCGAGCCGGCTTCGGCGGCGCGGCAATAGCGGCGGCGGCGACAACAGCGGCGACAACAGCGGCGGCGGCGGCAACAGCGACGGCGGCGACAACAGCGGCGGCGACAGCGGCGGAAAACAGGGCTAGCAGGCAGGCCGGACATATATATAGGGAGGAAGACTCTCCACCTTCACGTCAACTAGCGATATGGTGCTAATTGACGTTGCACCCTCCATCTTTACTAATAGGCCTAATTAATTATTAAAGCCCAACCCATATGTGAATTAAAAATAGCTAACTAATACTAGTGTTGTATATATATATATTAAAATATTGCGGCAAGGGCTTAATCAACGTGAGCACATGTGACCTTCACGGCTTCACCTGTTGACCACCGGCATGAAGCAAAAAGCGTGCACTTCTCCAAGCTTTCCTTGATACAAATAATTTCCAAGTGACGTCAACTTTCATAGAACCCACATAAATATATATATATATATATATATATATATATATATATATATTTATTTATTTATTTTTATTTTTTTTCTTCATGCTCTTGGTTCTTGAATGTTGCACCAGCATGTATGCACAACCTTGTTACTAACTTTCTATGATGAATTTTAATTTAATGAAAATTTTAGTTTCTTATGTTTTCATGAACACAAAACTCTGATTTAAATCATTTGAACCCTATTCTCAAATAGTGCAAAATTTAGGGTGTTACATGACCTTTGCCATACCTTAGCCAACTACAGCCATTAGCACAGTGGTGGATGCTCCTTGCGTGCATTTTAACAAAGCACATGTAGGGCGTTTCGGTTGAATGTTCCGGTAGCGAGGTACTTCCTCCGTCCGTAAAAACATGCAACTATGGGTTGCGTGCCAGAAAAAGTAGCTCACGTTTGACCAAGCTTATAATAAATAGTATTTATATTTATGGCTCCAAATCAATTTATTATGAAAATATATTTCATAATTAATCTAATAATATTTATTTGATATCATAAACATCAAATCAATTTATTATGAAAATATATTTCATAATTAATCTAATAATATTTATTTGATATCATAAACATTGATACTTTTTTTATCTATAATTGGTCAAAATTAAGATACTAAAACGTGATACTGTGCTAGAATTGCATGTTTTTCTGGACGGAGAGAGTAGTTGACTGAGCTGAGCTCAAATGGTACCTAGCTAGTGCGCAGGCGCGATATAGCTTTGAAAATAAAAACAGATGGGTCAAAGGATTAGAGTACTCAAAGAATGTTCTGGTCATTATGTTATTGGACCCGCCAGTTGACCTCGTTGGATCTCTGACAGATGTGGAACCGGGCCTTCGAGGGCAGCCTTCTCCAGCCTGCCCTAGAATTCTGCAACTCCTCCTTGCGACGCGCTCGTCCCGCGGTGACCGGTGGTGGTCCGTGCGGTGATGCGCAGCGGCGGAGCCAGCGGTGGGGCGGGGGGGGGGGGGGGGGGGGCTACAAATTTGAGGAGGAAGAAGAAGGAAAGAAGGGGCGGGAGGAAGAAGAAGAGGAAGTAGCCCCCCCCCCCCCCCCCCCCCCCCCGCCGTGAATTTTGCCTCCGCCGCTGGTGATGCGGTCTGGCATGCCATTGAGCCTATCTTGAGCGTGCGGCCATGGTGCTCATGAGGAACGGAGACAGGGTAGGCAGAGGATGGAGCCCAATCGGCGCCGCGACAGGCGAAGGATGGTCAATGCGATGATGGGGGAGCCGCATGCGGTTTGGGCTGGGGAGGGACGTGGCAACCGCGTTCAGGAGTGGGGGCGAAAACTCTAGAAACGCTATTTCATCTGTCTTGTTTGAACCATTCGACTAAAATCCGACGCCCTATAAACTATAAAAGCAGGACATGTGGTAAAATAATAAGCTTCGTCTTTTAAGAGATTTCCAGTATTTTTCAAACAAAGATAATTGGTAAATCAATAAAACTTTCATGTCACTAAAAAAATAGGAGCATGTTTGTTGTCCTTTTCAACTATTTTACAATACTCACTCCTAAAAGCTACTCATTCCATCTCAAGTATAATATTTCACGCACATGCAGCATTTAAGATCCTGTTTGAATCTATGATGCTAAAGTTTAGTCCACCTCTTTTAGTCACTTTTAGAATTCCATGAATTCAAACAGGAGGGCTAAACTTTAGCCCAACCCTTTTCCATGAGCTCCTCCAAGGTGGGTTAAAAAGGGCTAAAAGTGGTCCTATTGGGCAAAAGACTCATATTACTCTCCACGCACCCCGCCGCATGGCTATACAAAGGTAATAAATTAGGAGCAAATGAATCATTATAGGGTAAGAGGCTAATCTTTAGCTCCTAAATCCAAACAGTCCCATAGGCTAATCTTTAGCTCCTTCATTCTAAGCGCTAATCTTTGCACTGGGCTAGAGCTGGAGGATCCAGACGGGACGACGCTATACTCCTCGGCTTCTACTGTTGCATGACTGCATGCACCATATCCATATGTAGGCGTTTTCTTTCTTGCTACTACTTCCTCTGTCCACGAAATAATGTAACTATGTGTTGCGTGTAATCAAAAGTAGTTCACGTTTAACTGAATTTTCAGTAAATACTATTCACATTTACGTCTCTAAAATAATTTACTATAAAAATATATTTCGTAATTAATCTAATGATATTTATTTCATACCATACATATTGATACCTTTTTATCTATAATTGATTGAAGTTAAGATACTAAACCATGTCACTGTGTTAAAATTGTATTTTTTCCTGAACAGAGGGAGTACTATCAATGACATTTTCTCCTATATTGTGTTTTGCTTGTGAATCGAAGCATCACGTGTGGAGACTGTAAAAATTAATGGCTTTCTTGGTCTATGTGACAAGAGTAGTTGGCCTTTGTATACTTTTATATTTTTTCTTTTGTATTTCAAATCAGCTCTGTTATTTTAATATTTTTCTATCTTTTGTATATTTGCATTGAAACCTGACCTTTCCCTTTATTTTTTCGCACATCCTTCTATCTTCAGATTGACTGATTAGATGCACACACGTTATCTTTCTGTGTTTGGATCGATTTCGTGAAAAGATTGAGAGTTAAGATAAGATGTCATCGAAGAATTTTTTACATTGTATTGGAAACCTTGTTCTTTTTTCACGTCCTTCCATCTCTAGATTGATAGATTGTATGTACGCACGTAACTTTCCATAATTGGATCGGTTTTTCCCAAGTGCGAAAAGATTGAGAGTTAAGATAACGAGTTATTGAAGAGAGTTTTTTCAATTTTATCAAAAAATCGAGATTGGGAGCGGTTTTTGAAAAATGTTGGGAAATGTTTTTACAACAAGTCCAATAATAAAGCCAAGTATTTAGCTATATGTCAAATAGTAAAAGTTAAGTTATACAATAGTTGTCTCTAATTTGTATACAAAAACTTTTAATCATTCTTTTTACCTATATCATATCTTCTATTTTCTAATCCTTCTCGTATTCACTTATGTCTGAGCATCTCTAAGAGACTCTTCGTATCCTTTTTAAATGCTAGGAAATAGAGATTTTGATGAAAAACTAACCTCCAACAGCTTCTCTAAATGATTATCTACATATAGTCATCTTCTATTTCAAATTTTTTGCTAGCCAAAAATAGAAGACAAGAATGACTCTCTAGATTGCGCACGAGATATAGAAAAACTGTTACAGAGTGAAAATATATAGAAATCGATTTTTATGCGAATGATTCTCCAAACGATGATTTGAAGATCGAGATTTAGAAAGGCTCTTGAAGATGCTCTCACCCAGCTAGTTATTTATACGATTGTCTTCTCTCTTCTAGACTTCTACATTAATATTTGTTTGGCTGTAAAATTATTAGGTCAATCTCAGTGAGGATTTCATGTCATTGTTTTCAACGGGGATGAAACTCTTTCTACTCTTATGAAACTTTTTTCACCTCTTTTTATTAATATAATGTTACATCAGCATAATTAATGGTCATGAAAGTCTGATGAAACCATTAAGACTGGCCTCGTTGTACCCGCTCTTATTTCGAGACCACAAATGGACGCTGTGGCCCTGTTTAGTTTTCAAAAAGTCCCAAAAAAATTTATATAGTATCCGTCACATCGAATCTTTAGACGCATGCATGAAGTATTAAATGTAGGTAAAAAAATAACTAATTGCATAGTTTGTCTGTAAATGTCGAGAAGAATCTTTTGAGCCTAGTTAGTTTATGGTTGGACAAATTTTGCCAAATAACAACAAAAATGCTATAGGAATTTTTTCCAAAAAATTTTGGGATCTAAACAAGGCCATGTTTACTCACAGTAATTTTTATTTAAAAGATTTATTTCTTTGAGAAGGAAACCGAAGCGTCGTTCTGTGATCCTCTGCTTCATAACTTCATTCAAGGGGCCCGTACGCTGCAGTGCAGCGTCCACCATCGCCATGCCATTGCCCAGCGACCCTGGTCCTGCTGCGCGCGCCATGGCGAAGCAGTTCAAGGTCCTGCTTCCTCCTTCCTTCCACAAGCTGGTAAGCACAGCCTCCCTCGATCGCCGGTCGATCTCAATCGCCGACGCTTCACTGTGCTAACCAAACCTACTGATTCCACAGCACATCTCCGACGAGCTCGCCGAGTGCTTCGACACCGGCGAAGGCGAAGGGGCGCCAGAGCCGACGGCCCTCGTGGTCAGCCCGTTCGGCAAGGTGTGGCGCGTGGAGGTGGGCCGGGACGGCGACGGTGCGTTCCTGGGGCGCGGATGGGCGGAGTTCTTGGCTGCGCATGGCGTCGACCTCGGTTGGTTCGTCGTGCTCCGGCACGAGGGCGGCGGCGCGCTCACCGTCAAGGTGTTCGACACCAGCATGTGCATTAAGGAGTTCGGCGCTCCGGCTGCAGGTGAACATTTATTTCCAGGAAAATCCTGGATGACGCTAATGGATTTAGGGATCCTAATCTCCTAATTAGTTGGCTTGGGACGGTTAGAAACTTAATCGATCTTTTTTTTGACTAGCTGAGTTTGATGTTCCTAACCACGCTTTCCACACAGTCCAAGAAAGAATTGATCCTGTGAAAAACTAGAATTGGAAACAATGTGCTTCGGAAAGACTAAATTCTTTTCCGGTTAAGGGCTTATTTGGATGCATTCATATTTATCTCAATCCATGTACTATAGAGTGGACTGGGATGGAAAATTAAGTAATTTTCGCCCCAATTTACTCCAACACATATGGATTTAGTTGGATACGAGTGTATTCAAACAAGCCATAATGCGAAAATTGTTGCTAATGGTGGAATCCATGGGTTCTAAATTGTCCCCTTGAATCACAGTTGGACCTATTGCACATATAACTTATGTACTCGTTATTGGTAACATTATTTTAGTAATTAGTTAAATATACTACACCTTCTAATTTCAAATGTAGTGTTTAGGGCAGGGACATGGTTTTCAATATAATGCTTTGACTTGTAATTTTTATATTGATTGAAATATACCATTTCAAATAGCGAGAAATATATATTATAAATGTATTTTCCAGGATGGGTAACCTCAATTATTGTATTGTGTTTTTATGTAACTTCTCGTATATTGACTGTCAATTTAAAAAGGTTCGGCTGCAGCTAGAATTCTAAAATGACCTGCATTTGGAATTGGAGGCACTATAATTTTTCAGTTTATATTGATACTCAAATCACGTTTTCTTCAGTTATGACATCCAAAAGCAGCAAAGGTATTATCTGTAAGCCACAGTTCATCAGGATTTTTCTTCCGTATCTCTCGGAAAAGATGGTATGCAAACTCAACTCTGGATACTATATTCTGATAAGAACATACATCTTGTTGAACATTTATACTTGAGATGTATCATGAACATTGGCCGTTTTTCTTTCATACGTGTGTTGTTGCAGATATTGCCTGCTAGGTTTGTGAAAGATTACATCAGAGAAGAGTGCCTAAACAGCCGGACAGCTATCATTCTCAGCCCCCTTGGCAAATTTTGGCGTATTGAGCTTAAGAACGATCAATCAGGCATCTTCTTCACAGGTGGATGGTCACAGTTTCTGGACTTCCATGGAATATCCAATGGTGACGTTTTGCTCTTTAGATATGAAGGGAACATGGTTTTCAAATTCAAAGCATTCGGACTTAGTGGATGCCAGAAAGATTTCAGGAACCAGAACACTGGGATTCAACTAAGGGCTCGTTCGGCAGCAGCTAGACCAGTTTTGGATCCAGGCCAAAGTACTCCAGTTTTTAAAACAGATGGCTCCATTCCACCCGGAAGAGGCCCCAAAACGGCTCTTTCTGGACTAATTGAACAGCGCCTAAGTGAGAAAATGAATTGATGTTTGGTGTATTGAGACTACTACTGGCAGATATAAGGATATGCATATAACTTTTGTCTTCTCATTGACAGATACTGAAAAACAACAGGAGACACCTTCTCCCATCAGGAAACGTAGAAGCAATGATGAGAAGTTAAGCAGTGAAGGAAACAAGAGGCCAAAAATTTCAGGGACATTCCCATCACTGAAAGAACCCTATCAGATTGGGACGTCATCTTGGATAAGGAAAAAGATAAACACCTATGCCCTTGAGCGCCTTCTTGTAAGCTCAGATTTTGGTCTGCTTGATTGCATTCTCTATTTTTGTTATTTCATTATTTTGATGCTTTATTACGTTGCCTCTTTTATCATACAATTATATCTGTTACTACCTCCAGTCATGTAAACATGGGTTTCAGACTTTTTATGGAATAGCTTGTTTTGTTCATCCTTTCCTTATCTGAACTTCCAGTATTCTTGACTGGAGATAGTATAACTTCTAGTCCCTCCTTTTATCTGCACCCCTCTAGTATTGCTTCACAACCTAGAATCCGGTTCATTTCAATAAGCAACTGAAGTGAAAGGATTTTTTTGTCTGCAAGGTTGAGGAATCAAAACTAACATGCATGCATGTTATCACCATTAATTGGCATGATATAACATGTTGTTCTAATAAACGACAGTGGACTTATGCATTGGATAATGCAAAAGGTGTAACCTGTTATCCTTTATCTAAAAAAATAATGGGAAAACTTTGACCAAATATTAGAGCCTCCACAGTATTTTTCATATCTGTCTAAGCCAACCCACATGAAGAGGCACTTAGCTGTTATCCAATAATTTGTATTTGCCCACTAGTGTTCAAAATGCCCACTAGCCATTATCAAGATGCTCAATGAAATAAGCTGTTACATCACAATGCTTGTAGTCATTGTCAAAGAAGTTCTGCAACTGGATTGGGTTCAAGATGACTTGCACAATCACCCTTAAGACAAAAATGGACAGCACCAGATCATGGCAGGTGCATGGTGCTGCATACAAGAACTATCGCTACATTGTCGGGGAGGGCTGGAAGAGGTTCTGCCAGGAGAACAGGCTCAAAACAGGCGACCTGTGCACCTTCAACATCATCGAAACAACACTGTGGCATGTCACTATCACGCGCTGTAAGCACAAATATAAATTATTATTTTTTCATATGTAGAGATTGTTCGCAATAGATTGAATGTGAGTTAAATACTAAAGTGCATGTTCATTTTGTTTTATGATGCAGCAACATTAGCAGATACTTTTAAGCAAAAGAAGTCACCTTATATATCCAGTAGGGACCACCAGACCAAGAAGGGTTGTTCAAGTAGTGATGGAACAAAGAGGCCAAAATCCTCCGTGACATCTTTGAGCAAGGTTCCATCATCCACAAATTCTGTCTACGACATTGGGCCGCCATCTTGGATACGGAAGGAGATGAATACCTACTCAATAAGAAAGCATCTTGTAAGGATGGTCATTTTCCTGTTGATTCTACATTCTAGGAAGTTAAGAATAGGGTTAAAGTCATTCAAATTTGAGCATGAATATGAACTGATTGAACACCTCATTTTGATATTTTTAATTTTAATTAGTGAGGGCATACATGCACATGCTACCAAATAGTACTCAAACCTACATGAACAAGAATTAAGATATATTGGTGGTTTGTATCCACTGTGATATATACATCAACAACTGACATATATAGCTTACAATAATCAGTTGTGTAACTAACGTGATTGCGATTATTGCAGCCTTTGGCGCCGACCTTCTGCAATCTGATTGGATTGCCGAAACACTGCACGATCACGCTCAAGACCTCAATCAAGAGCAATAATTCTTGGCGGGTTGGTGGTCGAAAGGATAGTAGTTACATTATTGGGCAGGGATGGAAAAAGTTCTGCAGGGAGAACAAAGTGAAGGTTGGTGACGTCTGCACCTTCAATGTCATTGAACCCAAGCTGTGGCATGTCGTCATCACACGTCGTCGCTAAGCTATGGCTTGGGCCGTTGAGTGCTTGGCTTCAACGCCTCTGTAGGGAATTTGCTGCCTACTGATGTCCCAGCTACTTGCAGTTATATGTTTCGAAACACTAGTTTTACTGCATGAAATTAAACTAGCTCATTGTGTTAATATGCTGTATTTTGCTTCCTATGGATGTCCTATCTACTTGCAGTTACATATTTTAGATTTTTGGCTTAAGTGCATAAAACTAGCTTATGTCAAGTATTCATGTTATGGCTAATTAATGGTGATCCGGCGTTACTGCTAATGAATCACGCGCTGGTGATTGAAGGAATATATTCACTGATATCCTAGTTGCAGCGAGTCAGCACTAGAATATGACCTAGCCAAAAATTTCATGTACGGCGACTGCCACATACATATACTAAACTTGACTGATATTCTGATCTAACCACATATGTATACCATATTTATATCGGTACATCACATAACAATTATATTATAATCGGTAATTTGGCAAACAAATAGTAGAGGTGGAGATTGAAGATGATTACCTCTCAAATGAAAAGCATATAAGAAGAGTTTTTGTTCCATAGTCCATATAATTTGCCACACATCAAATGATGATCAAAACAAAAAGGCATAGAATTTGAGCTGCCGGCCTACTCATGGTGCTGCTGCTAGCTCTAGCTTCTTCTCCGCCACCCATAGCTTCATCTCCTCCCCCCAACCATCACACTATCACAGATTCATATGATTCTCATTTCACAGAAATATAGAATCATAGCTTCAAGAATGCCTTGAGCAGGGTCAGAGGCAAGCATTGGGACCTCCGGGCCTGGGGGTGGCCGAGTGGGGACTAGGGCTCCAGCCTCAGGGGCTGCATGCCTGTGCCTGGCCGAGCCGCTGGCCGCTGGCCACTGGGTGGTGTCTGGGGCTCTGATTCTGGGCCACAAACCACTGGGCGCTGGGAGCAAGGAGCCAGGAGCCAGGAGCCGAGAGTCTGGCGCTGGGGTAGCGAGACATGGGAGTTGGGAGGCTAGAGGCTGATGCTAGATGGCCGACCGCTAGGAGGCCGGGGCTGGAGCACCGGGAGACGGGATCCTCCGAGGCCGAGCGCTCGAGGCTCCTCCTCCCAGGGATGTCGTGCCACCACCGCTTGCTAGCAACTTTTTTGGCAAGTGGCCTCCCCTAATGGCTAATGGGCTAAATGAGGCCCAATGGGCCATCCCAGAACTTAATCTTTCCTACCTATGTGGTTTTTAATTTATTTTATTACCATAATTCGCCGCTCTTGTTCTCTAAAAAAATACAAAAATGCATTGCTATCATAATACAAGCAAAAGTTGCTATAGGGATGAGATTAAATTATACGAATATTCTAAGACTATAATCGGAATTGGGAGTTACCATACTTTGACGTAGAAATAAACCAATTTATCATGAATTAATCATGATAATTCCGTAGGTGTTCCAAGGAATTAAAAACATTTTTATCATCAATTTTGACTGGTCATTTTCAGGTTTAAACACAAAGTAACATGTTTATGGTCAATCCACAAGCTGAGTTTCATGTGTGATGGGACTCAAAGCAAATGACATAATTGAGATATGAGACCAAGATTATTGATGGTCAGTTGTCAATGCTTGAATGGTTCATAGATAAAGATCATTGAGAAGGAAACTCATGGAAATAATCTAGTTCAGGCAGAAGACAACAATGCAAATGAAATGGTATTCAATATGTGCTTAAAGTTGATTCAAAGCAAGATGTGACTTGATAGCTCAATAAGGTGAAGATAGCAAGAAAAGAGTTTCGAGGTACTAGACGGCGGTGAAGGAAAATTAATGTGGTTTAAATATATTCATTTAATCTAAAATATAAATGAAATGAGACATGTAAATGTACTTACTATGCCTAGATCTTCAGATATAGGATTTCCTAGAGCTACAGGTGACCAGCTCCAAGGACCTGGTAATTGTCGACCACCGCTAACAGCAAAAGAGTAAAAATCCTGGCCAGACATCAAGGAACAATCCCCATGTTGCCCATCACAGTGCCATAAGAGAAACATACCTATTTTTTAGAAAAAAAACACAAAAAACATCCACAATAAAAAAAGAAGCAAAAACATGAAAATTAAGGGGAAAACACAACCTACAAATAAAGCCCTTGTTTAGATGCACATGAAAAGTTAGAATTTTTTCACTCTCTCTCCATCACATCAATCTTTGGACCCATGCATGAAGTAGTAAATGTAGGTAAAAATAATAACTAATTACACAGTTTAGTTGGAAATCACGAGATGAATCTTTTGAGCCTAGTTGGTCCACGATTGGACAATATTTGTCAAATAAGACGAAAGTTGTACTATTCATTGGGTTGAAATTTTTTCAGCATCTAAACGAGGCCAAAGAACAAAAGATTATAAAAGATCAGGAACGGAGCACCACCATATTTTTTATAATATATAATATACTATAATACAACAAAGGGTTTCTTTTTTTGATATTTTTATTTCTCAAACATCCTCATATCGTTCATATCCCGTAAGTGATCTAGATTCATGAGCCGTTGTCATAAGAGTTAGAATAACATGTACAATAACTACATAGTTCAACGACTATAGATTCCGATTGCAAGACACATTTATTCTTTTTTTTTCGGCGGTGCTAGCGCCCGGACGCCTGCATCTGGACTCCCACGCTTGCACTCCCCGTGCACCTGCAACCCGCGCCGCCCCGCTGCATGTGGGGGAGTCCCCCGCTTGCGCCCCCTTCGCTTCTCACACGTATGCACGTAGCCAACAGCTGCAACATGTGACTACAACAAATGGTTACGCCAGCATCCAAAAGAGGGAGGGGGTGGCGGATGCCAAGCTAGCGCCTGGAGGAGGAGACATCGAGACGAAGGTAAGGTAGCAGAAAAGCGAAGACAGAGATGCAATACCCGATCTACTTTTGAAACATTCGGATGCAACACTTGCAACATATGTCTGAAGCCAGATGAAACACATGAAACATGCATCTAAAACACTAGCTACAACACTAGATCTACTTTTGAAACATCTAGATAAAACACTTGCACCATACATACGAAACAGCTGAAACACTCGAAACATGCGTATAAAACACTTGCAAAAAACACCTAAAACGCTTCATATGTGTGAAAACATATGCAACATCCAAATGAAACACTTGCAAATATACGTCTGGAAAGCGAGATAAAATATTTGGAACATACACTTGAAACATACATATATAGGCATTGCAATATGTGCAACATTCCGATCTACTTTTGCAACATTAATATAAAATACTTTCAACATTCAGATGAAACATCTGAAACACTTAAAATATATTCTTGTAACATGGGCTTTGCTTGGACGAATGGAGGCACGTCGGCGCGGAGGTCGACGGCGGCACATGGACTTCGCTGTGCGGCAACAACACGGGCTACTCGCCAGCGGGCGTGGCATCACACGAATCTCGTCCCCCTCGCCTGCTTACGGAAGAATCCATCGTGGAGGCTCGCCAGCTCGGCTGAGGTGAGGAGGCAGCGCGGTGGAGGTGGGCAAGGCAGACTGGGTCCGATGGAGAATGCGGCGCGGAGGAGGCAGTGCAGAGAAGGCCGCTGGGGATGGAGCGCGACGTGGTGGGGGCATGGCGTTGCGGGGGATCGACGGCGGCGAGGCAGAGTCGGGTGGGTGGATGGGCACGGCAGGGAGGAAATGACGCAGCAAGCATCGTGGCGTACGGATGGGACGAGCAGATACGTTCGCTGGGCGAGCGGCGCGCACGAGAGTGAGCTGAGGGTGGCGTCCGTCCGTCCAGACGTCTTTATCATTACCGTGTTGCTTGGAGTTGCTTTTATATGTATTTCCTTTATCTATACTATAAAGAAGTGAAGAAATTAGAAAATACCTGTTACCTAAAAACTTTCTACCCACCTAAGATCTCCTCCATTGGATGTGTTTTGATTTTACATCCAATGCTTGATATAGATCTGACAGGTGGACCTGAAAACTAAAAGGACGATACTTATGTGACGAAACACACTTTGCTGTTGTCGATCTCCCCTCCGCTCCGTAGCTTTTCACCGAGCGACTACTTACCCACCCGCGTGTACCCACCACAGCGGTTACCTTCTCATCAATCATGCTTCCTTGCCCATCTCCTTTCCATGCGCCACGCTGAGGGACGGTCCGCCCGCTTCATGTCCTCCCGCGGCGCACCGAGGAACGGTGTCTCCTTTGCACGCCGCGTAACCGCTCACTCCTTGTCTTTCCACGCCATGCTGAGGGACGGCCGCCCGCTCCCTGTCCTCACACGCCGCGTCGAGGAACGGTGTCTCCTTCGCCGGATCGTCGGAACGCAGATGCCGCATCGGCCTCTTGCCCACCGGCGAACTCGAGTGGGCGCTCGTCCTGGAGGCACGCTCCACCCTATCCCACCTCCCGATCCCTAATCCCCAACGCCAACCGGCAACCGCTTCCAGAGCACAGCGTTGAAGGAGAGGCCACGTAAAAGCATAAGAGATCTGCCAAGGAGAAGCAGAAGGGATCGGCGGAGGTGCAGGAACCAGCGGCTGCCGACCACGACGTGTGCACGGAGGAGCCAGACTCGGAGGAGGAGATGGTAGAGTAGGAGTTGGAGGAAGCGGCGGCCATGTTGGAAGCCGAGGAGAAGCAAGGCAGGTCGCCGGCTCGCCCCTTCACCGACCCTACCTCCTCGCCGGTAATGTAACCTGCATCAACAGCTTGCGGCTCGCCTCCATGGCCCAACGGCCTTCCGGAAGGGACGCCTCTGTGGCTGGTTCGCATGCTCAACGACGGCGAGCGCACGAGTGGACGCCCGTTTTTCCTTTATTTGTAAACAAACGGACGCTGATTTTGCACATGTATTAATTAAGATAAGAAGGAAAACCTAAATGTCATGGCGTGATTATCTGCTTGACTCAAGCGACGCGGCCCGTTCGTACGCTGCAGCGTCCACCATCGCCATGGCATTGCCCAGCGACCCTGGTCCTGGTGCGCGCGCCATGGCGAAGCAGTTCAAGGTCCTGCTTCCTCGATCCTTCCACACGCTAGTAAGCACAGCCTCCCTCGATCGCCGGACGATCTCAATCGCCGATCGACGCTTCACTGTGCTGATGATCTACTAAACTCACGAACTGATTCCGCAGCGCATTTCCGACGAGCTCGCTGGGTGCTTCAACGCCGACGACGGCGGAGGCGAAGGGGCGCAAGAGCCGACGGCCCTCGTGGTCTCTCCGTTCGGCAAGGTGTGGCGTGTGGAGGTGGGCCGGGACGGCGACGGTGCATTCCTGGGGCGCGGCTGGGCGGAGTTCTTGGCCGCGCACGGCGTCGACCTCGGTTGGTTCGTCGTGCTCCGGCACGAGGGCGGCGGCGCGCTCACAGTCAAGGTTTTCGACACCAGCATGTGCATTAAGGAGTTCGGCGCTCCGGCTGCAGGTGGACATTTATTTCCAGGAAAATCCTGGATGATGCTAATGGATTTAGGGATCCTAATCTCCTAATTAATTGGCTTGGGACAGTTAGAAACTTAATCGATCTTTTTTTTTTGACTAGCTGAGTCTGAGGTTCCTAACCACGCTTTCCACGCAGTCTAAGAAAGAATTGATCCTGTGAAAAACTAGAATTGGAAACAAGGTGCTTCGGAAAGACTAAATTCTTTTCCGGTTAAGGGCTTATTTGGATGCATTCATATTTATCTCAATCCACGTACTATAGAGTGGACTGGGATGGAAAATTAAGTAATTTTCGCCCCAATTCACTCCAACACATATGGATTTAGTTGGATACGAGTGTATTCAAACAAGCCATAATGCGAAAATTGTTGCTAATGGTGGAATCCATGGGTTCTAAATTGTCCCCTTGAATCACAGTTGGACCTATTGCACATATAACTTATGTACTCGTTATTGGTAACATTATTTTGGTAATTAGTTAGATATACTACACCTTCTAATTTCAAATGTAGTGTTTAGGGCAGGGACATGATTTTCAATATAATGCTTTGACTTGTATTTTTTATATTGATTGAAATATACCATTTCAAATAGCGAGAGATATATATTATAAAAGTATTTTCCAGGATGGGTAACCTCAATTATTGTATTGTGCTTTTATATAACTTCTCGTATATTGACTGTCAATTTGAAAAGGTTCGGCTGCAGCTAGAATTCTAAAATGACCTGCATTTGGAATTGGAGGCACTATAATTTTTCAGTTTATATTGATACTCAAATCACATTTTATTCAGTTATGACATCCAAAAGCAGCAAAGGTATTATCTGTAAGCCACAGTTCATCAGGATTTTTCTTCCGTATCTCTCGGAAAAGATGGTATGCAAACTCAACTCTGGATACTATATTCTGATAAGAATATACATCTTGTTGAACATTTATACTTGAGATGTATCATGAACATTGGCCGTTTTTCTTTCATACGTGTGTTGTTGCAGATATTGCCTGCTAGGTTTGTGAAAGATTACATCAGAGAAGAGTGCCTAAACAGCCGGACAGCTATCATTCTCAGCCCCCTTGGCAAATTTTGGCGTATTGAGCTTAAGAACGATCAATCAGGCATCTTCTTCACAGATGGATGGTCACAGTTTCTGGACTTCCATGGAATATCCAATGGTGACGTTTTGCTCTTTAGATATGAAGGGAACATGGTTTTCAAATTCAAAGCATTCGGACTTAGTGGATGCCAGAAAGATTTCAGGAACCAGAACGCTGGGATTCAACTAAGGGCTCGTTCGACAGCAGCCAGACCAGTTTTGGATCTGGGCCAAAGTACTCCAGTTTTTAAAACAGATGGCTCCATTCCACCCGGAAGAGGCCCCGGAACAGCTCGTTCTGGACTAAATGAACAGCGCCTAAGTGAGAAAATGAATTGATGTTTTTACTACTGGCAGATATAAGGATATGCATATAACTTTTGTCTTCTCATTGACAGATACTGAAAAACAACAGGAGACACCTTCTCCCATCAGGAAACGTAGAAGCAATGATGAGAAGTTAAGCAGTGAAGGAAACAAGAGGCCAAAAAGTTCAGGGACATTCCCATCACTGAAAGAACCCTATCAGATTGGGACATCATCTTGGATAAGGAAAAAGATAAACACCTATGCCCTTGAGCGCCTTCTTGTAAGCTCAGATTTTGGTCTGCTTGATTGCATTCTCTATTTTTGTTATTTCATTGTTTTGATGCTTTATTACATTGCCTCTTTTATCATACAATTATATCCGTTACTACCTCCAGTCATGTAAACATGGGTTTCAGACTTTTTATGGCACAGCTTGTTTTGTTCATCCTTTCCTTATCTGAACTTCCAGCATTCTTGACTGGAGATAGTATAACTTCTAGCCCCTCCTTTTATCTGCACCCCTCTAGTATTGCTTCACAACCTAGAATCCAGTTCATTTCAATAAACAACTAAGTGAAAGGATTTTTTTTTGTCTGCAAGGTTGAGGAATCAAAACTAACATGCATGCATGTTATCACCATTAATTGGCATGATATAACATGTTGATGTAATAAACGACAGTGGACTTATGCATTGGATAATGCAAAAGGTGTAACCCGTTATCCTTTATCTAAAAAAATAATGGGAAAACTTTGACCAAATATTAGAGCTTCCACAGTATTTTTCATATCTGTCTAAGCCAACCCACATGAAGAGGCACTTAGCTATTATCCAATAATTTGTATTTGCCCACTAGTGTTCAAAATGCCAACTAGCAATTATCAAGATGCTTAATGAAATAAGCTGTTACATCACAATGCTTGTAGTCATTGTCAAAGAAGTTCTGCAACTGGATTGGGTTCAAGATGACTTGCACAATCACCCTTAAGACAAAAATGGACAGCACCAGATCATGGCAGGTGCATGGTGCTGCATACAAGAACTATCGCTACATTGTCGGGGAGGGCTGGAAGAGGTTCTGCCAGGAGAACAGGCTCAAAACAGGCGACCTGTGCACCTTCAACATCATCGAAACAACACTGTGGCATGTCACTATCACGCGCTGTAAGCACAAATATAAATTATTTTTTTTTTCATATGTAGAGATTGTTCGCAATAGATTGAATGTGAGTTAAATACTAAAGTGCATGTTCATTTTGTTTTATGATGCAGCAACATTAGCAGATACTTTTAAGCAAAAGAAGTCACCTTATATATCCAGTAGGGACCACCAGACCAAGAAGGGTTGTTTAAGTAGTGATGGAACAAAGAGGCCAAAATCCTCCATGACATCTTTGAGCAAGGTTCCATCATCCAAAAATTCTGTCTACGACATTGGGCCGCCATCTTGGATACGGAAGGAGATGAATACCTACTCAATAAGAAAGCATCTTGTAAGGATGGTCATTTTCCCGTTGATTCTACATTCTAGGAAGTTAAGAATAGGGTTAAAGTCATTCAAATTTGAGCATGAATATGAACTGATTGAACACCTCATTTTGATATTTTTAATTTTAATTAGTGAGGGCATACATGCACATGCTACCAAATAGTACTCAAACCTACATGAACAAGAATTAAGATATATTGGTGGTTTGTATCCACTGTGATATATACATCAACAACTGACATATATAGCTTACAATAATCAGTTGTGTAACTAACGTGATTGCGATTATTGCAGCCTTTGGCGCCGACCTTCTGCAATCTGATTGGATTGCCGAAACACTGCACGATCACGCTCAAGACCTCAATCAACAGCAATAATTCTTGGCGGGTTGGTGGTCGAAAGGATAGTAGTTACATTATTGGGCAGGGATGGAAAAAGTTCTGCAGGGAGAACAAAGTGAAGGTTGGTGACGTCTGCACCTTCAATGTCATTGAACCCAAGCTGTGGCATGTCGTCATCACACGTCGTCGCTAAGCTATGGCTTGGGCCGTTGAGTGCTTGGCTTCAACGCCTCTGTAGGGAATTTGCTGCCTACTGATGTCCCAGCTACTTGCAGTTATATGTTTCGAAACACTAGTTTTACTGCATGAAATTAAACTAGCTCATTGTGTTAATATGCTGTATTTTGCGTCCTATGGATGTCCTATCTACTTGCAGTTACATATTTTAGATTTTTGGCTTAAGTGCATAAAACTAGCTTATGTCAAGTATTCATGTTATGGCTAATTAATGGTGATCTGGCGTTACTGCTAATGAATCACGCGCTGGTGATTGAAGGAATATATTCACTGATATCCTAGTTGCAGCGAGTCAGCACTAGAATATGACCTAGCCAAAAATTTCATGTACGGCGACTGCCACATACATATACTAAACTTGACTGATATTCTGATCTCACCACATATGTATACCATATTTATATTGGTACATCACATAACAATTATATTATAATCGGTAATTTGGCAAACAAATAGTAGAGGTGGAGATTGAAGATGATTACCTCTCAAATGAAAAGCATATAAGAAGAGTTTTTGTTCCATAGTCCATATAATTTGCCACACATCAAATGATGATCAAAACAAAAAGGCATAGAATTTGAGCTGCCGGCCTACTCACGGTGCTGCTGCTAGCTCTAGCTTCTTCTCCGCCACCCATAGCTTCATCTCCTCCCCCCAACCATCACACTATCACAGATTCATATGATTCTCACTTCACAGAAATATAGAATCATAGCTTCAAGAATGCCTTGAGCAGGGTCAGGGGCAAGCATTGGGACCTCCGGGCCTGGGAGTGGCCGAGTGGGGACTAGGGCTCCGGCCTCAGGGGCTGCACGCCTGCACCTGGCCGAGCCGCTGGCCGCTGGGTGGTGTCTGGGGCTCTAATTCTGGGCCGCAGACCGCTGGGCGCTGGGAGCAAGGAGCCAGGAGCCAGGAGCAGAGAGTCTGGCGCCGGGGTAGCGAGACATGGGAGTTGGGAGGCTAGAGGCTGAAGCTAGATGGCCGACCGCTAGGCGGCCGGGGCTGGAGCACCGGGAGACGGGATCCTCCGAGGCCGAGCGCTCGAGGCTCCGCCTTCGAGCCGGGGATGTCGTGCCGCCACCGCTTGCTGGCAACTTTTTTGGCAACTGGCCTCCCCTAATGGCTAATGGGCTAAATGAGGCCCAAGGGCCATCCCAGAACTTAATCTTTCCTACCTATGTGGTTTTAATTTATTTTATTACCATACTTCGGCCGCTCCTGTTCTCTAAAAAAATACAAAAATGCATTGCTATCAGAATACAAGCAAAAGTTGCTATAGGGATGAAATTAAATTATCCGAATATACTAAGACTATAATCGGAATTGGGAGTTACATACTTTGACGTAGAAATAAACCAATTTATCATGAATTAATCATGATAATTCCGTAGGTGTTCCAAGGAATTTAAAAACATTTTTATCATCAATTTTGACGGGTCATTTTCAGGTTTAAACACAAAGTAACATGTTCATGGTCAATCCACAAACTGAGTTTCATGTGTGATGGGACTCATTGTGAAGCAAATGACATAATTGAGATATGAGACCAAGATTATTGATGGTCAGTTGTCAATGCTTGAATGGTTCATAGATAAAGATCATTGTGAAGGAAACTCATGGAAACAATCTAGTTCAGGCAGAAGACAACAATGCAAATGAAATGGTATTCAATATGTGCTTAAAGTTGATTCAAAGCAAGATGTGACTTGATAGCTCAATAAGGTGAAGATAGCAAGAAAATGGTTTCGAGGTACTAGACACGGTGAAGGAAAATTAATGTGGTTTAAATATATTCATTTAATCTAAAATATAAATGAAATGAGTCATGTAAATGTACTTACTATGTCTAGATCTTCAGATATAGCATTTCCTAGAGCTATAGTGACCAGCTCCAAGGTTCTGGTAATTGTCGACCACCGCTAAGAGCAAAAGAGTAAAAATCCTGGCCAGACATCAAGGAACAATCCCCATGTTGCCCATCACAGTGCCATGGTCAAGAGAAACATACCTATTTTTTAGAAAAAAACACAAAAAACATCCACAATAAAAAAAGAAGCAAAAACATGAAAATTAAGGGGAAAAACACAACCTACAAAATAAAGAACAAAAGGTTATAAAAGATCACCAAGGAAGCACCACCATATTTTTTATAATATATAATATACTATAATACAACAAAGGGTTTCTTCTGTCTGATATCAAACATACGTCTGGAAAGCGAGATAAAATATTTGGAACATACACTTGAAACATACATGTATAGGCACTGCAACATGTGCAACATTCCGATCTACTTTTGTAACATCAATATGAAACACTTTCAACATCTAGATGAAACATCTAAAACACTTAAAACATACTCTTGTAACATGGGCTTTGCTCAGATGAATGGAGGCACGCCAGCGCGGAGATCGACGGCGGTGCATGGACCTCGCGTGCGGCAGCGACACGGGCTATGTGATAGAACCGTCCAATTTATACAAGATCAAGTATGACTGTCCCCGTTAAAACACATTGACACATGCATACCTTTACTTATATAAACCTAGTAGTCCGTTGAGTACCACGAAGGGTCTCAATAAATCAACTTCACAACCAAGATTGTACTTGATTAAGCAAATACATATCACATACACAGAGTTTGCAGCAGAAATAATATTACAATATTGAGTTCAAAACTTAATTAGGGAAAACAAGAAAGCTTTGAAATGCTTACAATAACACAAGTTTGAAATCATATTGCTAGTTCAAATGACACTCTCCAACAAGAGCATAGATGAGAAGCATATACAGAGTAGCTGAGCCCACCGGCACTTAGTCACCACCTTTAGCAAGCCAAGAACTTCACCTGTAACAGGGTGAGATAAAACCCTGAGTACTCAATTGTACTCAGCAAAACTTACCCGAGAGGAGAAAATATAAAATGACTCTAAAGATATGCAATGTTTATTTAGTGGAGCTGATTCTATAGCACAACTTTACAAAAAAGCATTACTAACATAAGTCCTTACCTTCCATGGCCCTGTTCAGCAGGCTGTTTTTTTGGCTTATAAGCCGGCTGTGGTTGATTTGTTGTGAGAGAAAAACACTATTTTTATCAATGTTTTAGCATTGACTTAAGTAGAGCTATTTAGAGCTAAGTTTGCACCTATTCTATGGCAATCACTTGATTAATAAGCATTACAGTAGTGACCATATTCAATTATCGGTATCAACATAACCAACATGTTTCATCAGTTACTATGATGCCGGTGCAAGGTTTGAGTTCCTCACTGACTGGGAAAGACGGCGATTCAAATCGATTACATCTAGTTGCGTAAAACCCAAAACACACACTCGTACGAACCTGGCCAAAGGCTTGCGTTGGGTAATCTTCCACCCTATTTGGGATACCGTGGGTCTGATCCAAACCACAAAGCCCAGGGGACAGCCGAAAGCCAGGTCGCTCAGGCAATGCCTACCCACGGTCAATCCCTGTCCTACCGCACATACTTGCTCCCCTCCAATGATGCCAACCTCAGTTCAGATCCCAGCCTGACTAGAGTTACTTGGCTTCACGGTTAGAACGAGTTATCCGGCCGTTATGTGAATGGTACATTCAATCTCAACCAAGGGCCAGACAACAAAGCGGTCCTTAAATGACACAGACGGGATCAAAGAACACAAGCCTACCCGACACCAACAACAACCATGGCAACACTGGATCCCGTCCGGTCTCCAATTATTCATTATCACATGATTCCTTTCCATGATAGCAAATATAGCCAACCATGATAGAGTAGCCACCAATATCTCACGGATGACAGGAATCACCCGACTTCTACCGATCTAAGCATAGCTAAGCATAAAGTGACGTACTTATGCTAGTAAGGGTACAAGTATAATTATATTGTGGACAAGGCAGCTTATGCAGGAACGGTTTCATCCAACTCCTATCAACCTAATGCACAGAATAAAAAAATATATATACTCAAGTGCATTTTAAAAGAAAGAGCAGGAGACTTAGAATGCTCCGGGGCTTGCCTGGGTTTGAAGCACAATGTCAGTTAGTTAGCTTTATCTTGAGGACATGATCAACCATCATCTTTATCTCCTGGACTTGGTCACCGTTACACCATCTTTTGATCGGTTCCAACACCACATTCTTCACCTTCGCATCATGCATCTAACGTACCTAAATGATATATGCAAGACGCAATACATGAATAAGAGAAAGAGAAAAACCAAAAGTATCACACGATTGCAAACAAAGACAAGTATAAGGTCACAACAGAATTGACCTAGGCACGTGGATGAATAAAGTGCCAACTAAACATCACACGAATTTGTCATGTTAAGATAGTAATAAGACAACACTGTAACATTTATCTATCGAGAACTAATTAAGTTTAGTGTCAAACAAAAGCACTAGGGTTGACGTGGGTAACATCAAACCTAGCCATGTCAATCATGATCAAGGTTCTACTATTAAACATACAACATGGAAATGGCAAGATGGTAATCAACTTTTAATTCTTTTTATCGAGCAGGTGCATATCTCTTCTCTAGTAGAGAAGATATTGATTCTAATTCACCTAAAGCATGCAAGCCATTACCATTTCAAAACAACTCTTACAATTCAACTGTAAGGAATAGTAACTCTTTAAAATTGAATTATAAAGAAACACATGTTTATCATGAAATTCATATATGGCATACATGATTTATCCAAGGTAAAGCTATCAAGAATTGGAGACTAGCATCATTACATGCTTATCAATTATTAACATGAGACCCTACTCTAGGCCATTACAAGATTTCATGGAACATCTACATAACTTGAACATGAGAACAAGCAAAGGATCATTACATGGCTTAATCGCATTTATCTATTTGCAACTTGCATGACCCAACCATGTATTTCAACTACCTCTATTATTAATCAACAAGTTAAATAGTTGTTATCACAAAAGACTAGACTAATATAGATTATCAAGACCTTGACATGGAAGCTCATACATAACTTAATCTTTTTATCCAAGAGGTTAAATCCAAAAGGCAATCAAGTCTCTAAACATGCATCTACTAAAGAAAAGGCTTAATTACATCAAAAGCATTTCTTATTTCTAATAACACAAGTTGAGCATGAGCATATAAAAAAGGTAACTACTTTGCCATGAAATAGTAGGTGTGGATGTGTCTCATGGTCTACAATCAACTCCCAAAACCATTCAAGGCATTTCATGATTTATGTTAATCATTTTGACAATTATTAACTAATAACTAAGGCATATAAATAAGAGTATAATTAAACATTATCAAATTATTCCCAAACTTTTTGTGAAGGTTGATACTAGCTTAAAACAGTTACACAAAAAAGTTTCACAACTAAAGGATATTTATTTTAGCCTACAAAAATCATGGAACAAGCATTTATTAATTAAAAGAGCTAATTTTTAAACATCTAAAAACTATTGATTATCATGATTTCGTATTTTTCCTACATATAGAACATCATGAAGAGGCTACACAAAACAATTTATAATTTTAGCATGCTTCCATAATTATTTATGTAAATAACAAGTATCAACACTTATTTAGAAATTAATAGAACACTGAAAATGGGAAAAAAAAAGAACTCAAGCCCAAAGTGGCCCGGCTTGGCCCAGCGGCACGAGCAGACTGGCCCACACAGGGAGGACAGGCTGGCCCAGCGCGCAGGCGCGCGGTTTTGCATAAAGGCCGCTGAGTTTTTTCAGAATCAACCCGCAGTACAAAAACACTATTCATATGAGTCACGACATTTACACTAAGAACCCTAGAAAAACTTTTATTTTCACCCCAAGGTCCTTCTTCTCCAAATCGACGTAGGAACAGAGGAGACGCCGGGAGCGGGGCCGATTCCGGCCGAGACAAGGAGAGGCCGTCGGCGTCAACTAGCTGGGCGGCCTCGTGGTGGCGAGACACACCCGTAAGTGCCCACGGCATGGCCAGAGGTGGCCCGAGAAGCCCGAGCCACGCGTGCCCCCGGGTGCAGCAGCAGCTGCTCCGGCAGCCGGGACTGTAGGCAGTGGCACGGCCGGAAAAATGGCGTGAGGGAGGCGCGCTAATGGAGGAAGGCGGCGGCAGCGCCGGTGGAACGCGAGGGCACGCGGAGGAGGGAGCTGGAGGAGTGGAGCGAGCTGGGCCACGGCGGCTCTGTACAGCCATGGCGGGAAAACAGGCGCACGGCTGGTTCCGGCGGAGAGAGGCGTCGCGACCGAGCTCAATAGATGCGCAAGGAGGTGGCGGTGCTATCTGCGAGAGAAATTAGATAGAGGCAGTGCAGCCACGGCAAATTTGGCCGACGAGAGGAAGATGGCCGGCGATGGAGAAGAGAAGAAAGAAAAGAAAAGACAACCGGTGGCTTGGCTTTTAAACGGCGACGATGAAGTGGCCAGCGTCTTCTGGAGTCGGCCACGCGGTCAATGTCGTGGCCACGCGCGAGAGGCGGCGCGAAGGCGGCAAAATGGTGCACGGCGGTGACACGGCAAGCACACTGCTGCTGGGTTACCGTAGCGGACTGACAGCGCCATTTCCTTTCTCATTTTCTCCAAATTTTGCAAAGCAACTAGATCAACAGCCTTAAGCAAAGTTATCCCTCCATCACTGATCTCCATCTTTCCTTAAGGCACCAACATCAAACAATCAAATGTTGGAGAGATTTTGAATGGGAAACTAGGGTAAAATAAAACTGAAAAACTTGATTCAGTTTTCAAAGTTTGAAACTGTTTTGATCAAGCAACTTTGGGTAATTAGTTAGAGGTTAAACAGTGATCAAACAATACAATCAATTGCTCATTAACCTACCTCAAGCATACTACCAATCAGTGGAACAAGAATTTAACAACTTTTATTTATGAAAATTCATTTTATAATTCACCAAACATTGCACTTTAATTCTATTTTTCAGAACTTAGCCAAAATGCCGAAATACAAAAAATAGAATTCAAATTTGAAGCTCAAGTTTAAACATGTTTGACTTGAAAACATAAACCAATCTTGCTATATGGAAGCACTCACTTTGTATGGCAAAGTTTACATTGGCATGTTTTTAATTATTTAAGTAAATTTCAAACCATAGAATCACAAAGATATTATAAACAACATATGAAACATATTATAAACAACATATGAAACATATGGATGCTATATTTGAAACATATAATACATGTACGCCATGATACTTGGTGATTATGCTTGATGATTATGGGTCATGATGGCATGATCAAGATTTTAATTAGCCTTCTAACACCTAGGGTGTTACAGGCCACTCGCCGCAGGCGCGGCGTCACACGAATCTCGTTCCCCTCGCCTGTTTGCTGGAGCATCCGTCGTGGAGGCTCGCCAGCTCGGTAGAGGCGGTCACAGTGAGAGGGCTGGCCACGGTGAGGAGTAGGGCTGAAAACGAAAACGATAATTCTTGATTATCAGAAATCGTTTTTGAGAAATTACCGATTTTCCTCGTTAAATGAAAACGGTAACGGTAACCGATAAAATGGAAATGAGAACGGTAAAAACATCCGTAAATGAAAACAAAAGTGATTTAGCTCTCTTCCGATCGTTTTCGAAAAATACCGTATTTAGTCAATAATCTACCATCGATAATTACCGAACTCAAGTAAAGACACACGATCTCATCTCCACTGAGCAACCAGGCCAGGCGCCCAGGCCCATTGGTGAAGCCCACTAATCATCCTCAGCCTTTGAGGCCTTGAGGGCTCCTTACATCTTCAACCCCCACCTAACCCCCCCCCCCAACTCTAGCACAGTGCACAGCCTTTGTGTCGTGTTATTTTATTGCTATGGATCATTAGGAATACACTACTATTTTCAGGTGACCTGGGTTAATCTATATAGCTATTGTCATGCTGTGCATATTAGCGTATTTATTGTACTTTAGATATCGCTTTCATAATTTTCGATCATTATCGATGTACTTTTGATCGAATAGTTTCGTTTCCAAATTTACCGGAATATCGATGACATTCTTGTTTCTGATAATATCGTATCGATTTCGTTTTAAAAAAGATAATGTGAAACTAGAAATGATTTGACCTCCTATCGATCGTTTCCGACCGTTTTCAGCCCTAGCGAGGAGGCCGCGCGGTGGAGGTGGGCGAAGCAGACTGGGTCCGGTGGGGAATGCGGCGGGAGGCCACAGGGGATGGGGCGCGACATGGCGGGGGCACGGCGTTGCGGGAGATCGGTAGCGGCGAGGTGGAGTGGGGTGGGCGGATGGGCACGGTGATGCAGGGAGGAAACGACGCAGCGAGCATCGGGGCGTGCGGACGGGACGAGCGGATAGGTTCGTTGGGCGAGCGGCGCATGCGAGAGTGAGCGGAGGGAGGTGTCCGTCCATCCAGACGTCTTAATTGTATCGTTATCGTGTTGCGTGGAGTTGCTTTTATATTTATTTCCTTTATTTATAAACAAACAGACGCTGATTTTGCACATGTATTAATTAAGACTAGTTGAGATGCACGTGCGGCACGCACGTGTGCCTAAAAATGTCTTCCATCATAGAAGAATAATAATCAAAATTATAAATCCCCAATTATCTAAGCCACGTATTACTTTTTTTTTGCTTGCTTTCTATTTTATGGGTAAACTGATATTCGCTTCCATTTCAGTGAATGTGTCCAGGTCTCCAGGAGATCAAGTATCAATAATCATTATTCATTAGCCTCAATGATTCATGTTTACCGATAATATCTATATCCTGCTTCTGTAGTAGCGTTTTGCAAGGTGAAGCTTCACCAAATAGTTACTGTTTAATTTGATTTTGTAAATGGTATTTATGCTTGTTGGCATCAGCAAACTCTCAATTCTAAGACCCAATATAAATAACAGAAAGGCAAACTCTAAACAGAACAACAAAAAGTGTAACAGGGCAAGTACTTTATCTGCATCCAGTCTTAACTTGCATGGGCTAACTGAAAAATGTGCATTCTGTTTTAATTTACATGGGCTAACTGAACAATGCACAGTAACCAAGAAGTAAATATGTCAAAATAGCTTACATATATGTAGCAATGTTGCAAAGATCAAATATGAGCAAATAACTGTGATTTTCTTATGGCATTCATCGCGATCTCAATAGAATTCTAGGGACAATATGGTGTCCTAAGAGACCAGTTGATCTCATTGTCCTATCTTTAAATGACATGACAACTTCGCAAATAGTATCTTGACAAATTCATGTTTTCCTCATGTAGTCAGGGATCCTTCAAATCCTTTGTAGCATCTGCCAATACAAGAAGTTAATTTTCTTCCAAATGACATCTATTCATGGATTCTGATGGCCTGATGCAGTTCCGAGTCAAGATGTACACATTGCTAAATGATAAAATAATAACTATAATTTAGTTTTTTTACCCACAGATGCATTCCTCTTTGCCTTTAGAATTTTTTTTCCTTTGTGCATTTGGTGTAATGGAATTCCCCTAGCAGGTAAGCAAACAGCATAAGCCTTTATTTGGTATAAAAATGTAGCAAGTAATCTAGCATAAAAGATCAGTACATGATCATTTATATCAAGTTAAACATAAAAATTACAAAGCAGCTGCCAATTTGTACATATATTCATGTGTTTTTATGGCCTGATGCAGTAAGAATCAATATCTAAATCTAAACATCGCTAAATGATAAAATAATAACTATAATTTATTTTTTCAACCCACATTGATTTCAAGTGTCAGATGCATTCCTTTTACAGGATAAGCACCACGGCTCTGAACCAAAAATAGAACTGAAAATTACAGTGAAGCCGAAAACAATATCAACTCCTATATAATTGAAATAAGATTGATAGTACTGAAACATCGAGAGTCAAAATCTTTACAGAGAACTTATAGTTCCTTGTAATGATAGTACTCAAACTTTAATGGATAGACACCTTTGCTCTGAATCAAAAACAGAGAACTAAAACTTTGTAGTGAAGCTTAAAAAAATATTGACGCACATATATGCTCATTATTAAAAGGAAAAACAAGACTTTCCAGTGGAGACTGGAGACGAAATATCGACTCCTATAGATGTGCTGTTATGCATACATCGACCCTAAGTCCCTGTTGAACTTCATTTTTTCCTAAATTTAATACTGTACAATGTTGTAAAACACAAACCAATATATAGGTGGAGACGTGCAGTAAGTAATACCATGAACTCACAATTAGCAAAGGTAAGCCAAATTGAGTTTGATAGTCCAAAACCAAAGGAACTGGATAGGGTCAGCCAAATCTAGCAACAACTGATGGTGATGCATGAGCTCAGCAATATTGGTGGCACCAACTTAGCTGAATAAATCACCCCTTGCCCATCTTCGAACCCCTTCAAAGCACTATACAACTACTTTAAGATTACTAAATACTTGAAATAAGATATGGTTTCTAAATTATTTTGTTAATAGGCATCCTGAAAAATATAAGATTTACTACCATCATCTCAACAAACATACAGTAGCGACCAAACATACACATAAATATTCAGGAGGAACACGCACATGCAGTAGCCATCGTGTTTGCTTAACCGTCTTTGTAAGTAAACATACAATTTGCAAGCCTTACAGACACTGTGATCCTTAATAAAAAAAGTCAGTTGCATTGTAGTTTTAAAATAGCATCAATTCACATAGGCAGATTATCAGTTAATTAAAATATGTTGAAGATAACAATTTTTTCACATACAAATTAATCCAAGAAGGACAAATGTTGCTAGAAATCAGGTAATATTTGAAGCAGCACCTAAATTACCATTAAAAAAATCGATGGTATAGAAATCAGGTAATATTTGAAGCAGCACCTAAATTACCATTAAAAAAAATCGATGGTAACTCAATGTAAGTAGGTGCTAATCCATTACTCAAAATCACAATTTGATACCTAAATCTGACAACCAGTTTCTAATTCATTATCAAATCTGGTGATTATAAGCTATAGCTACCATCTCTGTGAGGCGTATATGGTCTGGTACAGAGGATGCAAATCTGATGGAAGCGATACGACTGCTCACCTGAACCTTGAATCTGTTTTCCATGGTTCACAGATTCACCTGAACATTGAATCAGTTCTTTTCCGCGGTCCGCTGCATATCTGAAGCAACGACTGTAAATTAAGCAACAAGTACAACCAGTGGTTGGTAAACAAGAATAGATTGGCCGCTCGCACGCTCGCTCCATAGCTTGCATATAAGGAAGGATAATGGATAATGATGTATTAAATAAGGTTATTACTTATTAATATATTCCCTTTCCTAAAAAAATAAGATTATTACTCACGTACAGCGGTGCATGCCAGTTCTACACTTGCGACTTGAACTTGGAGATATTGGACTCCTGCAGCATCTCACTCTACAAACAGCGAAGCAAGGGCACCAAACAAATGAGGAAGACAACTGACCACTCTGTCCACAGACCCAACCAAACCCTAAGAAGCAACCCACCACACAATGTCAAAGCATTACCTTCTGCATCGTATTGGCCTTAGGAGCGTGCCTCGTCGCCTCTGCCTCTGAGGCTGGGGGAAACCTAGGGAATCCAAGCGGACGAGCAGCAAGGCAGAGAGCAGAGCGGTGTACCTTTGGGTGCGCGGCGGGTGGAGGAATCGTCCTCATCACTCTCTCCTGGTGGACGAGGATCGTCTCGGTTGCCTCCCATTGCGGCGTTGGGAGAGTACGTGGCCTACCGCGCCTTCGCGCTCACCGCCGCCATCGTGCTCTTCGCGCGCCTCCTCATCGCCATGGATGGGGACGGAGTGGCAGCATAGATCGGCGCAGATCGGGAGGGTCGTCTTTGCCCGAAAATAGCAACCTCTCTCGCCGTGGACTAGGCGCCCTTACATCCACGTCGCCACGCGAATCGCCGTCCCGAGCCCTCGGGGTCTCTCGTCTCCCCATGCGAGAGGACGCCGGCGGTAGCGGCGGGCCTGGGAGGGGAACGGCGCATCGGGCGTGTGCGGGGAGGGAGCGGTTGGCGTTGGCGGCGTGGCGGTGCAGAGACGTAGGGATGCGGCGGGTATACATGGGTGGGTAAAGATTTCGTCTGTGAAACCATGAGGCGGTGGTGTGATCGCGAGGACGGAGGTATGTGCGGGCGGGTAGGAAAGTTTTCGGTGTAAAAACTTTCGACCCGAGTCCATCGTTTCGGAAACACATGTTTCAGGTGTCAGGATGTCAAGGAAACATCTCGGACCCACAGTTAACACTTAATGTATATCCAAGGGAGGAGATCTAAGGTGGGTAGGAAAGTTTTAGGTGACATGTGTTTTTCAATTTGTTCGCTCCTTTATAGTATAGATAAGATGGAAAACCTAAATGTCATGGCGTGATTATCTGCTTGACTCAAGCGACGCGGCCCGTTCGTACGCTGCAGCGTCCACCATCGCCATGCCATTGCCCAGCGACCCTGGTCCTGGTGCGCGCGGCATGGCAAAGCAGTTCAAGGTACTGCTTCCTCGATCCTTCCACACGCTGGTAAGCACAGCCTCCCTCGATCGCTGGTCGATCTCAATCGCCGATCGATCTCAATCGCCGATCGACGCTTCACTGTGCTGACGATCTACTAAACTCACGAACTGATTCCGCAGCGCATTTCCGACGAGCTCGCTGGGTGCTTCAACGCCGACGACGGCGGAGGCGAAGGGGCGCGAGAGCCGACGGCCCTCGTGGTCTCTCCGTTCGGCAAGGTGTGGCGTGTGGAGGTGGGCCGGGACGGCGACGGTGCGTTCCTGGGGCGCGGCTGGGCGGAGTTCTTGGCCGCGCACGGCGTCGACCTCGGTTGGGTCGTCGTGCTCCGGCACGAGGGTGGTGGCGCGCTCACCGTCAAGGTTTTCGACACCAGCATGTGCATTAAGGAGTTCGGCACTCCGGCTGCAGGTGAACAATATTTACAGGCAAATCTTGGGTGATGCTAATTAATTTAGTGATCCTAATCTCCTAATTAATCGGCTTGGGACGGTTAGAAACTTAATCGATCTTTTTTTTTGACTAGCTGAGTTTGATGTTCCTAACCACGCTTTCCACGCAGTCTAAGAAAGAATTGATCCTGTGAAAAACTAGAATTGGAAACAAGGTGCTTCGGAAAGACTAAATTCTTTTCCGGTTAAGGGCTTATTTGGATGCATTCATATTTATCTCAATCCACGTGTACTATAGAGTGAACTGGGATGGAAAATTAAGTAATCAAGGGCTTCAAGATTGCAATGCTGAAAACATATAGCCCATTCAACTAGTCAGAATTGATGTTTCCATGCAATCTAAGAAAGAACTGATCTCCCTTAAAAAAAAAAGAAAGAACTGATCTTGTATTAAACTAGAATCGGGAACGGGTGCTTTGGAAAGACAATTATTTCCTTTTTTTTACGCAAACAATTATTTCCTGTTAATGTGGAAATTTGAACTATTTTTAAAAAATTCTTGCAAATGGTGGAATTCATGGGTTCTAAATGGTCCCCTGAATTGCAGTTGAACCTATTGCACATATAATGTATGGTCATTGGTAGCATCATTTTTAGTAATTAGTTAAATATGATGTACGCCTTCTGATTCTAAATGTAGAGTGTTTACGGCAGTGGTCTTCAATATAATGCTTTGACTTGTAATTTTTATTGAAATATATCATTTCAAATAGCGAAAAATATATAGTATAAAAGTTATTTTCCATGATGGGTACCATCAACTATGTATTCTAAATTTATGTAGCTTCTTGTATATTGATGGTCAAGTTAAAAAAGGTTTAGCTGCAGTTAGAATTCTAAAATGATCTGCATTTGGACTTGGAGGTAGTATCATTTTCAGTTTACATTGATACTTAAATCACATTTTCTTCAGTTATGACATCCAGAAGCAGCAAAGGTGTTATCTGCAAGCCACAGTTCATCAGGATTTTTCATCCGTATTTATCGGAAAAGATGGTATGCAAACTCTGGATACTATATTCTGATCAATAAGATCATAAAAATATACATCTTGTTGAACATTTAAACTTGAGATGTATCATGAACATTGTGCATTTTCACATTCATACATATGCTGTTTGCAGATACTGCCTGCTAGGTTTGTGAAAAATTACATCACAGAAGAGTGCCTAAACAGCCAGACGGCCGTCATTCTCAGCCCCCTTGGCAAATTTTGGCATATTGAGCTTAAGAACGATCAATCAGGCATGTTCTTCACAGGTGGCTGGTCACAGTTTCTGGAGTTCCATGGAATATCTAATGGCGACATTTTGCTCTTGAGATATGAAGGGAACATGGTTTTCAAATTCAAAGCATTCGGAATCAGTGGATCGCAGAAAGATTTCAAGAACCAGAACGCTGGGATTCAACTAAGTGAGAAAATGAATTGATGTTTCGTGTATATCTACTAGCAGATATGAGGATATGCGTATAACTTTTGTCTTCTCATTGACAGATACTGAAAAACGGAAACACCTTCTCCCATCAGGAAACGTAAAAGCAATGATGAGAGGTCAAGCATTGAAGAAAACAAGAGGCCAAAAAGTTCAGTGACTTACCACTGAAAGAACCCTATCAGATTGGGACATCATCTTGGATAAGGAAAAAGATCAGCACCTATGCGCTTGAGTCCCATCTTGTAAGCTCAGCTTTTTCTCTGTTTGAGTGCCTTCTCTCTTTTTGTTATTTTATTATTTTGACGCTTTATTACATTGCCTCTTTATTGACACAATTTATATACCAGATGCCTCAATATTCTATATATTTTACTACCTATAGTCATGTAAACATGGGTTTCAGAGTTTTTATTTTTTTTGCAAACAGGCCTCATCAGCCAGTTTTTCATTAAGAGGAGATTAGAGTTTGTTACACAACGCATACCTGAGGACAGCGATTGTTGCCCCACAGGCCACAGTGAAGCCGAAGGTATGTGCTACAACATTTTACTTATATACAATTATACGCACAAGCTTTGGCGACAAAGACACAAATAGAGTTGAAGCTAATTCAGCCCAGCAGCGAGCATCTCCTCCCGGCGCCGTCGACGACGCCCAGGGAACAGCACCTGCAAAGCCACCCCCCCCCCCCACCCCCACCCCGCCGTACTCATTGAATGCCGAGGTGTCAAGCTCACAACTTTCGATACATTACGAGCTTGGATTTCTGGCTTCACAACCCTCTTCTTGTTTTTAGCCACCAGCCGACTACTATGAGGGACCAAGGATGCATCATTCTGTCTGGAGACACGGAGTCTGGGCGGCGAAGCAAGCAACGGGCTCTAGAGTAGCAACACGATGGAGCCGAGGAGCTTCAGAGTCGGGCACCCGAGGAGATTGGCACAATAGCTCCATGCTGGGGCAGCACCACTGAATTCTCATGACCGATCTCTTGCTCTAGTCACGCACTCTGGCCAAGGGCTCTCGAAAACCAGGGACAGCATAGTTGACCGTTATCCCCCTTGAAGAGCGTGCCTTTCAACGACCAACCTTAGCAACTACTGTCTATTGGAGTTGGAGAAGATAATCCAGCCGGCTTTGGGGGAAGAAGCCAGGCTGGAGCATCAGCCTCCCACCTTGGTCAGGCTCAAGAGATGTCCCGCAGCCAGAACCCTCACCAACAGATAACATCATCTTCGGCTGGAGACCAGAACAGGGATGATGGACCGTGCGCTGACCCCTTGGGAGTGCCTAGGATGGAGCCTCGACGCTGCCAAACGAGTCGGCGCTGAACGTTGGCAGCACCAACGGGCACCTTGCCATTGCGACGATGGTGGATGAGCTTGCAATTCCGTGCCATGTGGTGGAGCCCATGGCACCTGAGGCGCCGCTGCGGCAACTTGCAAGTGGCCAGCTCGTCATGTCAGCATCGGGAGGGATGGTTCTCCTGACCACGGTACTAGAGGCCCCGGACGAGCCGAGCGGATGCACGACCCTGACGCTGGTGTCGTGACGGGCGGTGATGTAGCGGCGACTTCTTGCACCGCCGCACACTAGACAAGCCAAGCACAATGGCTGAGAGGATCTTGGGCACAACATCGACCGCGTAGGAGAGGTATCATGGAGAGGATTCACATCTCCAAGGTCGGAGACATAGGCCGGCTCCTCATCCGCCCATTGGAGAAGCTTGGAGCGGCCGGTGGAGCTGCAGGGTGGGTAGAACGGTGCAGTAGGGAAGGAGAGGGAAGAGGGTGACTTGTCGGTGGCCTTGGAGGAGGATTGGGTGGTCGTTGAGGCCATCGTGGTGGTCGGTGAGGAAGTTGCACCGAGGAGGGGAGTGGGAGTGGCTGGGGGAGGGAGGTGGACGACTGTCCCAGAGTGGCGTCGGCCATGGGAGAGGCAGCCAGGCCCGGAGTGGGAGCCGGCGAGCGTTGAAGCACGAAGTTCTTTGGCATGACTGGCTGAGTTCGACCCATCAACGGGTAGATTAGGCGGAGGAGCTGAGGTTGCGGATATGAATCAAATTGGGGCAAATTGGTTGGGGATGGAGCAGATCTGAAGGATTCGTGGTTGGGGTGAGTGGGGAATGAGACGAGTGGATTAGGAGGTTCCATCATCACGCTCCCCTTCAGACTTTATGAGACTACATCTTGTTTTGTTCATCCTTTCCTTATCTGAACTTCAATTTTTGTGACTGTAGGCCCCGTTCACTTCCCAAAATATTTCCTCTGTCATCCGTCACATCGAATCTTTAAATGCATGCATGGAGCATTAAATGTAGGTAAAAAAATAACTAATTGTACAGTTTGTCTGTAAAGTTCGAGATAAATCTTTTAAACCTAATTAATTCATGGTTGGATAAATTTTGCCAAATAACAACGAAAGTGCTACAGGAATATTTTCCCCAAATATTTCAGAAGTGAACACAGCCGTAGATTGTATACCTTCTATCTATCATCCCTCCTTTTACCTGCAACCCTCAAGTTTTGCTTCACAACCTAGAATCTGGTGCATTTCAACAAGCAATTGATGTGAAAGGATTTTCTTTTTGACTGCAAGGTTGAGAAATAGAAACTAACATGCGCATGAATGTTATGACCAAAATAAATGGAATTTTAGCAAGAAAAGCAGCTTTGGCGTGATATAATATGTCGATGTAATAAACAACAGTGCTCTTATGCGTTGGATGGTGCAAAAGGACGGAACCCGTTATCCTTTATCTAAAAAGATAAAGAAAAAAACTTTGACAAAATATTATACCTTCTACAGTATTTTTCATATGTATTGCACCAAGAAAAACCTTGTAAGCCAACCCACATGAAGAGGCACTCATAACTATTTAGCAATTATCAAATCTGTATTTGCCCACTAGCGTTCAAGTGTTAATGCTTGATAAAATAAGTTGTTACATCACGATGCTTGTAGACATTGTCCAAGAAGTTCTGCAATTCGATTGGGTTCCAGATTACTTGCACAATCACCCTTAAGACAGAAATAGACAGCACCAGATCATGGCAGGTGTGTGGTGCTGCATACAAGGGCTCTTGCTATATTATTGGAGAGGGCTGGAAGAGCTTCTGCCAGGATAACAGGCTCAAGACAGGCGACCTGTGCACCTTTAACATCATCAAAACCACACTGTGGCATGTCACTATCACACACTGTAAGCACAAATATAAATCAGTTTCTTTTTAATATGCATAGATTGTTCACAATAGGTTGAATGTGAGTTAAATACTAAAGTGCATGTTCATTTTGTTTTATGATGCAGCAACATTACCAGATACTTTTAAGCAAAAGAAGTCACCTTGTTCATCCAGTAGGGACCACAGGACGAACGAGGGTAGTTCAAGTAGTGAAGGAACAAAGAGGCCAAAATCCTCCATGACATCTTTGAGCAAGGTTCCATCATACACCAAATCTGTCTACGACATTGGGCCGCCATCTTGGATACGAAAGGAGATGAATTGCAACTCAATAACACAGCATCTTGTAAGGATGGTCATTCTCCCGTTGATTCTAGGAAGTTAGGAATAGGGTTAAAGTCATTCAAATTTGAGCATGGATATGAATTGATTGCTGAACCTCATTTTGATTATTTTTTTAATTAGTGAGAGAATACATGCGTATGTGGTATGCTATCAAAAAGTGTAGTTCTCAAATCCACATTACAATAATCAGTTATGTAACTAACGTGATTATTGTGATTATTGCAGTCTTTGGCACAGGCCTTCTGCAGTCAGATTGGGTTGCAGGAACGCTGCACGATCACGCTCAAGATCTCAGTCAACAGCAATTCTTGGCAGGTTCGTGGTCAAAGCTGGCAAAAGGATAGTAGTTGTGTTATTGGGTCGGGATGGAAAAAGTTCTGCAGCGAGAACAATGTGAAGGTAGGTGACGTCTGCACCTTCAATGTCATCAAAACCACGCTGTGGCATGTCGATACCACACGTCGCTAAGCTATGGCTTCTGGCTTGGGCTGTTGAGTACTTGGCTTCAATAACGCCTCTGTAGGGAATATGTTGCCTACTGATGTCCCAGCTAATTGCAGTTACATGTTTCAAAACGCTAGCTTGACTGCATGAAATTAAACGCTTTATTTTGTTTCCTATTGATGTCCTATCTACTTGTAGCCTTGTAGGTGGCATTGAGGCGCTCCTCCTCTTCGTGGAGCTAAATGACTTGTTCCTCTAGGGTTCATTGCATTTACTATCCCTGTATCTAGCCCATGAAGGTCTCCTGAGAGGGTCAGTGGCTAACTGAACTCTCCTCGATCAAGTAGAGCCTGAGCATGGGGAGGATGGAGTCCTTGATCATGCCTCTACTAGCGGGATCCATTCTCGATGGGTGAAGACCCATGTGCAAGCAGCAAATCTAACTATTGGGTGGTTGTAGATTGGACCGTGGATGTCGTGTTCCTCAATCTGATTGGGGTCTGAGAGAGGGGCGTAATGTGATCTCTGATAACTAGCTGGGAGAGTCACATAGGTGAAGCTTTGCCTATCCCGAACAATGGAGACGAAGCCGCTGATGGACTGGCTCGGAGCGAAGTTGCAGATGGATTTGTTGGTTAAGAAACCCATATGGATCTATTCAGATTGATCTACGCGCAAATCCCATACCTAATCCCCAACTATCGATAGATATTTTTACCACTGGCTTTGATTTTAGGGCGTTTTATGTGTAGCATATCTAGATGGTAGCACACAAGACAACTAGTTTATTCTGGTTCAGGCAAGGGTGCTCTACGTCCAGTGCATGACAAGTTGTATTGGTTATGTGCTAGGGTGCTAATGAGCAGGGCCTAAGGTATCGATCAGGGTGTCCTTACCCCACCTTATATAGCTCAGGAGTGTAGGGTTACAGATGGATATCTGATCAACTTACAGATTGGTTTCCTACTTTGTTATAGCAAAATCTCGAATGGTAGGTTTATATTTACACCTTGTGCCCACCCTATGTCTAGAGGTTGGTTCTGTCCTCCATGATGATACCCAATGTAATCATCAAGAGCCTCTTGACAATCAACTCCTTTAGGAAGATCACCTAGTCCTCCACTAGGCCATATAGGTCTTGGCAAATTCCAAGAGTAACAACTCTTCTATCTTAAGTTGATCAAACTCCGAGCTAAGATCACAAAGATGCACACTAAGTCACTCACAAGACTCCTATTGACTTGAACTATCCTCAGACCTTTTCTCTATGTCTTGCAATACGTGTGAAACTATCTACGGATAGAAAGAGCTCCAAATGAAATGCATGACAAATATATATATAGATTAAGGGAGAGGTTACTGAGATAGTGACACAAGATGATCTTTGGTGCCTCACTGAGGGGCACCGGATCATCTGGTGACCCTATTCTTCCTAATTTTTTTAATGGTCACTACTGAAGATTCCCGAATATTCCTTATTGGGTGATACAATGTGACCACTAAGGTACACAACAAATCATACAATGCACATAATTAAGTAAGTACAACTTGAACTAGCCATTGCATAGTACCACCATATGATCTGCCATGCCGATTATGGTGCTACCAGATCATATTGTGCACTCTAGCAAGCATGTCCAAGTTGAAATGATTCTTGCACAATTTTACCGGATCATCTGTCAGTCCACATACGATCATTCACCATATCATCCTGTGGGAAATACTACCTAACACACAATATAGCACAATGTCGCCGGATGATCTGGTAGCATTTATCAATTGTTCCAGTGCACTTGAAATTTGAATTTAGGCTCTTATGGCACTATATCAAAATTAGTAACAACTTTTGGTGACTTTGTATGTAATGAAAGCATATTTAGTAGGATATTTAGTATGACACTATATCAAAATTAGTGTATGTATTGTCACAGTCCACATCGGTCATACCTTGTATGTGATGAAAGCAACAATACCTGAGAGGAAGAACGATAGTTGCAAGAAAAAATATTTCTCAACTATACAGCAACTTTTGACCATTTACACAGATGCATCCAATAGAGCATCTCCAAGAACTTGGCAAATGAACTCCCTATTTGAGTTTTTTAACAAAAAGGAAGAAACTTCTAACAAACTTGGTAAACCAACTCCTTAAAAATAAGAACATGCTAAAACTACCCTCCAACTCGTACTTTCGATGCTTGATAAAAACTACGTATTTGTCCGGGTTTCGCGTTTTCCCCCGTCACGCCCCATGCACATTGATTTGGTGTGAGTTGTTGTGTTCCCAACTCCTACCACCGCCCTGGAAGGTACGTGCTTCCTGGCAATCCTTTCCTCGCCAGGCCACCGTTTGGACTCGCCGGGATAGGCCATGATCAGCTTAATTTGCTGCAGCTGCGCCTCACTGCCCTCAACCTGTCCCTCGACACGCCTAACCGCAGGGACAACCCTACTCGCCATAGTTGTCTACGCCAAGCTGGGGTTGACGATTCCTTTCTTTTTTATGAACAACACACTGAATGTGGAGCGGCGTTTTGATTTATATTGCAACTTAAATTTCTCGTTTTCTGAATATATTTTTGACATATAGTTTGTCAATCTTTTTTGTCATAAAAATATAGATTACAGAGAATCCAAGTTCCTAGATCAACATGGTGAATGGTGAGTATGACAACTGTCTTTCGATGGACTCTTCAGAAGACAATCAATTTAGTGAGCTCGAGGGTGAATTAATTGTGTCAGCTTGGTTAAGATCCGGTGAGTGGAACCAATCAGACTGGCTGGGCAAGGAAGGGCGGTGACGCCTGTTGGGGCAGTTGTCGATGTCTGCTCGCACGAGTCGGAGCAACAGGAACGCTGTGCAGACCTAGAATTGCCGCACAAAATAAAATATGACCTTTTCTATAAGGAAGTTCATATATGAAAACTATTGGAGAGTGAGATAAATTTAGATTACTACTCCCTCCATTCCAAATTATAAGTCATTTTGACTTTTTTACTACATCTATTTTTTTATGAATCAGTCTAGATACATAGCAAATTCTATGTATCAAAAAAGTCAAAGTGACTTATAATTTGAAACGGAGACAGTGGCAGAGCCAGGATGATAATCTTGGGTATTCCCACATAAAAAGCAAGGCCGTTTTGTTCGCTACTTTGGGCTACAATTACTGAAAATACTCTAGAAAATACATTATAGACAAATATATATATATATATAAGTATACATACATATGTACATAAGAGTATATCAAAATAGTTGGGTATTCCTGGGATCTGCCCTTGGATCCGCCCATGAACGGAGGAAATACTTATTTTCTTAAATTGGTAAAGTCATTGGTTTAGCAAGTAAATTACACAAACTTCCTGTAGATGCTCTAAGCTTTCGTCACATAGGAAGTTGGTGGAAATGCAAACCAAATAGTCCAGTTCTATTGAAGATAAGACATGGTGTAGCAAACAAAGCTTTGTGCTTGCAAGCTCACAGAAATTCCTATAATTTATTTATTTTTTTCCTTTTCGTTAGATGCTATGCCTATGCGTATGCCTAAACTTTCTCCTGTTTTGCCATGAAAAGTTGTCTCATCCAACGGTTTCCTTCAAGCTAGAAGAGCGACTTGCATACTCCTGAACCATCGCACCAAAGAGTGATGGCCTCCCCATCAACTTGGCGGGCGCATCGAATTCTGCCACGAGACCTGACACAGATAAACACATACACAATGGTTGAACAGAGGCACAAAATCTTAATAAAGGCAATCAGTTCTCCACTTCATTTTCAATTGGGATGTCCTGTATTGCAGCTAGATCTTTCGCTACAACTATCTGTGTGCGATAATCGTGGTACCTGAACCTGTGTAATTACTTTGTAATTTTGTTGCTATGGTAATGAAATTCAGGTGAGAACGTTCTGGGGAAAAACATCGCAACATGTAACCTAGCAGTCTTCAGAAAATAGGGGAAAGGCAGGATGATCAGTGCAAAGGGCTACCTGCGTCCAACACCAGAACTCGATCGCTGTCCATAACAGTCGGTATCCGATGTGCAATGCTGATGATGGTACATTCAGTGAATTCCTCGCGGATGATCCTCTGGATGGCCGCATCTGTTTGAGAATCAACAGAAGCTGTCGCCTCGTCCATGAAGAGGATCCGGCTGCGTTTCAGTATAACTCGGCCGAAGCAGAGGAGCTGCTTCTGCCCTACACTCCAGTTCTCCCCCATGTCGGCAACTGCAAAGGAACAAACGATAAGCAAAGAAACATTGTTCATGTTTTGCTAATCGTGCCACAAAAAAGGGGGCCACAACTGAATTGCACTGCAGGTCTAAACTTGTGTGTATTTCAAACTGTATCCGTGAAGATGTACTTTTAAGTAGCGGGTTTGTAACTTACTAACTTTGTGACACAAAGTAGTGTGTGGAAACCACATGGGGAATAACATTATACAAGTTCTCAAATATGCTTGGTTAATAACATAATTTGACAACTTGAATAAGCTTGAAACTTATAGCACAGCTATCTTTTACTCAAGAAACAGAGCAAACCTAGTGCATCAAGCTTCTCTGGTTTTGAGGCTACTATATCCTTTAGCTGGCAACGCTCGAGGGCCTGCAGAGAAGTAAATTTGGCCAGATCAGGCTTGATACAAGGGGGAAAAAAACAGTTAAGCATCCAAGAGGGAGTTCATCTTGTTAAACAGAGCATAGGTTTAGGTTGTATTTCCTGCCATATCTCAGCCTCAGAATACCGCCCTGTTGGGTCTATGTTGCTCCTTACAGTTCCTTCAAAGAGCACAGGTTCTTGGGGAATCACACCAAAGCGAGACCTCAGATCACGAAGCCCCAAAGTGCAGATATTGACACCATCGATGATGATATGGCCTTCTGCCGGCTCCACAATCCTGAATAAAGCCTGCACTAAAGTCGACTTTCCACTGCCCGTCCTTCCCACAACTCCAATTTTTTCTCCACTCTTAATACTCACAGTAATTCCTTTCAAGATTAGTGGTGTGTTTTGACGATACCGAACCTGAAAAGAGTTGTGCTTATTACTCATTCATCTTATCACTTATTAAGGTACTAGAACGTGATACAGATAAAAAGTATTGACCTTCAGATCTTTCACATCGATATCTCCTCGGCTAGGCCAATCTGGTGAGGGAAGACAGCCGGCAACTTCCCATGCTGCCTCAGAAGGGAGAGTACTGTACTGATGCACTCTCTCTATGGCTACCATATCATTTTCGATCATACAGCTTATGGAAATTGTATAGTACACCAAGGAATTGAGAGAAAGACCATAGGAAAGGGACATGCCGACAAATTCTGCATCAGAATTGTGTTTTTTTAAGTTTTGCAAAGGATCAAAATGGGAACACAGAGTGATATATATCTTTCAATACAATTTGACAGTAATCCTTTTTGAGTATTCAGCTTCAGACATACAATGATGCAACAGAAAACTTTTTAAGACTTGACATGCTTTCAAAAAACTATTAATGCTTCATTGCTGATAGAAACATCTACAGAGTATTGCACTCAAGGTTTGAATATTCAGACAATAAGGACAATAAGTCATGCTATCAAGTTCACCCCATAAAAACAATTCATTCCTACTTAGCAATTCATTTATTTCTAGTATATTATATTATTCCCAAATGAGAACATCCAATATAACTCGTTTTAGGGGGAAAAAAAGGCAAGCACTCTTATTAGAACAATATGACAGGCACAATAACTAGAAATTCTAACATGACTTTCATGACTTGAAAATTAGCATGGGTACCAATTGATTCAATATACATACTAAATGGGTATCAATTGATTCAATTCTACGCTACCTCATGATACAAAGTTTTATGAATATGCAACTAATTCAGATTAGAATATTACCTTTCTTGATGAAATTGCTAGGCAAGCTAATCATGAGAAAAGCAGTTATGGACAAAATAAGTGTGCCAATTAGCTCCAGGCGAAATCCAAGCCACTCATTAGCTGCATAATTATGAAATGACATACGCAAATTCGAATTGATCCTGTCCAGGTTTGTCTGGTAGAACTCATCCTCCTTTCTGAAACACCTTACAGTTGGAGCACCCAAAAAGGTTTCTGTAAAGTGATCAATAATTGGCGCCCTTGTTACTCCTTGAAGACGAGTAAGCTCTCGAGATGTCGCAATATAGCGATTCTGAAAAACAGGATGAAAGGAAAGAAATTCATTTTATTATTGATTCAATTATGAGTGTTGTATTTATGTTAAGTACTATTAATAGAAGTCCTCTGGGATGCATTGTGGTAGTTGGATCACATCATACCCGGTACCAGATGTTCAAAAGCAGTAGAGGAAGTACTGCAATTACTGACGGCCATGCAACTTGGCAAGTAATAGCTATGTTGGTAACCACTGAAATGCACATTGATGTGGCAAAACCAACATAGAACACAAGGTTAGTATCAATCTTAGATTGGTCCGATGATGCCTGTGAATGTCAAAACCACAAAAATATTAACATTACTTTTCAAGGAGTGATTATGTACATAAGGTACAACAAATAGAAGCTATGTCTAGTGGCTTTATAGCACATACTCGGCTTAGGATCCTTCCTGAAGGAGTGGTGTCAAAAAATGACATTGGTGCTCGTAGAATGCTGTCAAACATCTTGTTGAAAAAGGCCTGTGCTGATTGGAGCCCCAAGAATGTCACAATAAGAGTGGCAATCATTTCCAATATAATTGTGGTAGCAACTATCGAAGCGTAAACACCAAGAAATATGGAAGTGTCAAATACAGGGCCTCCTGATGTCTCATATGATAACCAGTAGTTACTAGCCATACTGGAGCCCTCTGACAGTAGTGACACAGCTAAAATGATCACAACTCCCCACCATCCCCAGGCCTCTGTCATATATAGCTTGTACACACGCCAGCTTACTCGGCCACTCTCCTTTTCCTCTTCCTGGATCAGCTTAGAAGAACCTGCTTCTTTGTTTGTTGCAGTGCCAACTGATTCACCATTTTCATCATTGGATTTCGATGCCAAAGATGGGGCATCTACAGATCCAGTGGAAGCCTGAGAGCTCTGTGTGTTCTGAACATGAAAACCTTGTGCCCCTGCTGTCTCCATTGAACTATGATGAGCAGCAACAAGATCCGAAAATTCTGAGCATGATGCTAGTAACTCACGATAGATCCCTGACTGTATGACTAACCCATCATTCATTACCTGCATGTTGACACAAAAGTTAATGTAATGTATTTTTCTGTAGTTCTCAACAAAATAAGCATGGTATCATCGGTGTAATATCATTTTACAGCATATGTTCACAGCAAAAGCAAACTGAAGCTAGACTTGAATTAAAATGTATCTATATTTCCATATAACCATGGATTTTCTTTCCATACATCAAGAACGAAAACATTGCTATTAACTATAGTCACCGCACAGTATTGCTAAACTTAAGCTTACCTGATGAAGGAAGAATGTAATACTAAACTGTTTCATCATTATATAACTATGGGCCTTTCAAAAAACTTACAAGTATAGTATCCACGTTTTGTGAGAAGTCCAATTGGTGAGTCACAAGCAAGCACACAACATAATACTAATATGTGTTCACCAAACTGTAATGTGGATAGTTCAAAAAAAACTTACAATTATAGTATCCACGTTTTGCAAGAAGTCCACTTGGTGAGTCACAAGCAATACAGTCTTATTCTTGAGTATGCCCTTCAGACATTCCTGCAGAACAAGCCTAGTTTTAGAGTACAGCTTAAGAACGGTAATAAAGCACTGGCCATAATTGGACTTGTTTGGAAGAACTTTTCTTTTTAACAACAAAAGTAACAAAAATAGCAAATAGGACATGAGTCCACCTAACTGTGAACAGACTCCGTACCATCATGGTTCTGCATAAACTATTCATGCTAGAAGAATTATATAGAATAGCATGCAAGGTTCTTTTCTGGAAAGTGAGCGCACTTTGTTTTAAACAAAAAAACTGAGTAAAGGAATGCAAGTCACGGAGCAATGGAGCATTCCCCATGACAAATTGTGATGTGTCACATATGAGGCATGGTGAATATTTATAACACTACAAGCGTAAAGGTTTTTTTTTCTCAAACACAACAACCAAAGATATCGAAAAGACCAAACGCAAGCAGAATCAGAGAGCTTATTGATAGTATAAAATGAAACAAAAGAGATTAGGATTCACCATGAAAATAGCTGATCCAGTATGAGCATCAACTGCACTAAATATGTCATCAAGAAGATATATATCACAGTCTTGATAAACTGCTCTCGCAAGCTGGATGCGCTGTTTCTGGCCTCCACTGAGATTGATCCCTCGCTCTCCTATTTCAGTCTGGTCACCAAACTCCATCATTTCCAAATCCTTTTCCAGGCAGCAAGCATTTATGATTTCTGAATATCTCTCTGGATGCATTGGTTTTCCAAATAAAATGTTCTCTTGAATGGTTCCATTTCGGATCCAAGAGGTCTGAGCAACATATGCTGTGCTTCCACATATGCTAACCTATATCAAAGAGAAAAATGGAGATGAGAACGAAGTAAAATGATCCGAAAAAACATATTGGCTTCAAATATAATAATATGCTTAAAACGCAAACTTTTGTTCATTTAATCCCAAAAACAAAATGATACTTCAAGTGTGAATGTTGGAATTTCATGATGCAAACTCTATGGAATGGTGCTATAAACTAGATTGGGACCGAAATATATACCAATGAAGTCAGGTGTCCAGACACTCACCGTGCCGGAGAGCTTGTGCATCTCCCCCATGATGCAGGACAGCAGCGACGACTTGCCGGAGCCCACTGTCCCGACCACCGCCGTAATCTCACCCCTCCTCACCTCCACGTCAATGCCCCTCAGCACTGTCACCAACTCCGCCCCATTTCCTTGGCCATTCTCTGCCGCTTCATGGCGGGGCCTCCTGTTGTTGTTGTTGCCCTTCATCTCCTCGTCCGCTGGCACATCCCAAGCGAACACCCCGCCTTGCACCTTGACGGCCACCGTGTCCTCAGCGCCGCCACCCTCGATGCGTTCCACGGCCGCAGTGTCGATCTCGGCGTCCGTCAGGAATTTGTTGAGCCTATCCAGCGACACAAACGCCTGCATGGACATGACAATCGTCTGCGGGAAGTTCTGCATGGGGCCTTCCAGCATGCGGAAGAACGCCGTGGCCGTGAACACCTTGCCGGCGTCGAGCTGCCCACCAGAGGCGAGGTAGGTCCCGAACACGAGCACAGTCATGGCGAGCGGACCGCTCGAGAACACCACCGTGTTGGCGCACATGAAGAGCATGATCTTGGCCAGCCACCCGAGCTCCTCCCGCCGGATCTCGCGAACCTTGCCGCCGAAGGTGTCCTCCCACGCCTGCAGCTTGATGACACGCATGTTACTGAGCATCTCGGTGATGGCCTTTACGCGGCTGTCGCGGACGCCAAGGAACTTGAGCTGATACGCCAGGTTGAGCTTGTTCGCGAAGGCGGTGACCACGGTCACCGCGGTGATCACGGCGAGCGTCATGAGCACGGCGGGGCCGAGGTAGGCGTACAGGAGGAGCAACGCCACCACTATCTGCAGCGGCATCAGCCACAGCCCGTGGAGCCCGTGCATGGCGTAGGACACGATCCCAGCGTCAACCTGCATGTAGTTGACGATGGCGCCAGCGCCGTGCGCTCGGCGGGCACCCGCAGTGAGCCGCAGCGACTTGCGGTACAGCGCCGTCTGCAGCGCGCCGCGGATGCGCATGCCCAGAAGCTGGCCCTGGAAGCTGTAGTGGTGGGATGCCAGCGTCTGGACGGCCTTGCCGGCAAGCAGGATGAGAACGAGCCGGAGGCCCTCCCACGGTGTCCCGCCGCTGCGGATGAACTCGACGAAGCGGTCGATGAGCGACGGGCCGACGTACATGGCACCCAGGCGCGCGAGGCCAAGAAAAGCAGTCAGCACGAGCTGCGGCCAGAAAGAGAGCCAGAGCGCCACGCCAACCGGGTGCCGAGACGCCGGCGACGCCGGCCAATTGGACATGAACAGCGCGTGCGCCGCCTCTGCGCGGTGGCCGGCAGAGACCGGGGGCACGTCTTCGGCTTTGAGGGACTCGGCTGCGTAGCCCTTGTTGATGAAGGATTGGATCCAGCTGAACGTCGCGCGCGAGAGGAACGAAGCGGCGGCGTACGGCGAGGAGGGAGGATCCTCCGGGCCGGTGTGCTCTGGTTCAGCGTCTTGCTCCCTGGTGCCATGGCCGGTGAAGCCAGTGACCGCTATGTACGCCAGAGGCAGCGAGACGAGCAGGCCAGCGAAGGCGACGATGTCATCGGGGAAGAGCAGCGAGCCGTCCGCGCCGCGGACCACCGCCGAGGCAGAGAAGAGCGCGGCGCCGAGGGCGGTGGCGAGCCAGAACACGCGGAGGAGGTGCGCCGCCTCCGGCGCAGCAGCTCCTGCTCTCCGCGAAGAGGCGGCGGCGGTCCAGGCAGCCACGCCGTGCGCGACGGCGTGGACGGCGAGGAAGGTTCCCTCCGCGTCGCGCCAGGGCGTGCTGGGCAGGAGGAGGAGCGCGAGCGCGAGGAGGACGACGGACGCCGCCGCGAAGACCGCGGAGGCCCCGAGCGCGAGCACGTGGCGGCGGGAGAGCGGCGGCGAAGGATGATGGTTCGGCTTGTGCAGCAGCGCCTCGCGTTCGGGAGAGGGAGCCGCGGGCGCCGGGTGTCCCTGTCCCCTGCGAAGGCGGCGTCGGGCGAGGTGGACGAGGCAGGCGACGAGGAACGCGAGGTCGGCGGCGGCGAGGAGCGCGCGCTGCGGGCACGGGGAGAGGAAGAGGAACGCGAGCGCGTCGGCGAAGGAGCCCGGGCCCGGCGGCGGCGCGGCGCACGCCGTGGTGGCGAGCCACCATGGGAGCGCCATCCCGTGTGCCTGCTGCGGCGTTGGCTGTGAGCCTGTGACTGCGAGTACGAGGAGCTCGTTGTCGGGGATGAGAGGATCCGTTCGATTCCCACGACTAAATATTACACTTTTTTTTCTTTTTCTTTACACATACACGAATTATTAAATATAGACTAAAAAATAATTAATTATATAAATTATAACTAAATTATAAGATGAATTTTTTAAATCTAATTAATCTATGATTTAACACTGTGGTGCTACAGTAAAGATATATTAATAATAAATTAATTAAATTTAATAAATTTGTTTTGTGCTGATAAAAACTATAATTTAATTTTTTATTAGTTTCTGAACACCTATGCGTCACATCCGATTTAACACCAACTACCTCTGCCGGTTCACATTCGGAGGAAAATTCGTAGCGGTTTCTTAGTTTGTCGTTTTCATTCGGAGGAAAATTCGTAGCGGTTTCTTAGTTTGTCGTTTTCATTGTTGACTACGTAGGCCTCTCCGTTAATTTTTAAGCTGCAATTTTTTTTAAACAAAAGACAAGATTCTAATGAAAGGACATTCTTAATTTTTGTATTTTTGTATGGATGCCACTTTCATTGACTGACCCTCTCCGAGTTGTAGCCTTTTCAGTAATGTCGGAGCCGTTCGGCTGTGCTGATAAGCCGGCTGAAAAATACTATTGGCTGATTTGTTGCGAGAGAAAAATATTGTTCCGGCTAAAAAAAACAAGCTGAAAAAGACGGATTATAAGCCAAATGAACAGGGCCGTGGTATAAAATCGCAGATGTCATGTTGTGCGAGGATCAACGGTGTGTTCCATGTCTTATTTTGAAAGGTCTATGCGTCGCTATCCTACTCGTAATCTTCTGTTTTTAGATGAAAGTTGCTAGTAGTTTTTTCCTGAATTAGAATAAAAAATACAGTAATGCTTGCGCATCGCCAGCTCCGCGCCACCCCCGTCTACGTCGCCCCTGCTTGCTAGACGAACCCTGCCCTCGCCCGCGCCACCCCTGCTCCGCTGCTCCCGCCGCACGCCCACAGCGTGTGCTCCCGCACAGACTCGCGCCTCCCGTTGCGGCCGCGCTCCGTCCGCCTACCACGGCCCATGCCGAGGTTTGTGCCGCCAACGACCTCCACACCGACGACCTCCGCACCACTCCATAGCATTAAACTCCACGCCGGCGTCGAGCTCCGCGCCAACGAGCCTCCATTTTTGTCCAAGTAGCAAGTAGATGTTGCGCTTGAAAGCGCATGTTGCAAGCGTTTGTTTCAAGTGTTTCAAATGTTTTAGAGGTATATTGCAAGTGTTTCATATGGGTGTTGCAAAAGTAGATCTAAATGTTGTAATTGTTGTACACGTATGTTGCAAGCTTTTGTTGCTAATGTTTTATCTGTTTTTTCAGATGTGTATGTTGCAATTATGTTTATCTGGATGTTGCATATGTTTCACAATATATTTACAAGTGTTTTATCTGGATGCAACATATGTTTTTGTAATGGTTTTAAGTGTTTTTGCAAGTGGTTCAAATGCATTTTTAAGTGTTTCATCTACCTTCAGACAGATATTGCAAATGGTGCATATGAATGTTTCAAATGTAGATAGGGTGTTGCATCTCCCTTATTGCCTTATATTGCCTCGTCTCGGTGTCTCCTCCTCCTCCCGAAGCTCGTTGGGCATCCACCACCTCCTTCCTCTCTTATCGATGCCAGTGACGTTCTGGCGGCGCGGGCCCCACGTGGGCGCACGAAACGGTGCGGAAAGATAATTGCAGGCGCGAACGTCCGAGCGCTAATAAGGCTGCCAAAAATATATTATGGAGAGTTTGGGATTGGAGTTTTTTTTCTTTTGTACACTTTAGGATGGAAGATTCCAACAGCTAGAGCTGTTAATAAGTTATTTCCAATTTGCTAAGCATAAAAAGATTATTTTCGATCTTGGTTTGATTATCCTAAGAACTACGTTTAAGAAGATGGTGTAGGAGAATGAACAAGTAGGATATATTCTATGACACCAAAGCATATTCTTTGGTACTACCGCTGAACAATGGAGGACTGGAGGCGGTCAATGTTAGAGTGAACTTTAAAAAAAGTCCAGCTTCTTGCCTATTGAAGTGGATGTGAGTGGGCCCTCTATTTTCAAAAGTCCATCTCAGACATGGAAATAGGTAGAGTGGAACAAATAGATGCTAGCTTTGTATAAACGGTGCGGGAAAGAAGTCATGACTACAAACCCTATAGGTCCAACACCGTAGCATCTTCATTTATAACTTCAGCTAAACACAAATCAAATATAACTATATCTAAGTTTGTCTCAAATCAAACTTTTCCCCTTTGGCTATCAGTATATAAAGTTTTATGTAGATTGTGAACACATGATTGGTGTTACTAGATTTACTGAAACTATTTTCATAGTGTATAATTCTTTTCATTAATATATAATACATTTTATAGACGTTACTAGTCAAAAATGTTATATTGAAGACGTATTGATCCTAATTAATAACTAATACTAGAGAAGAACCCGCACGTTGCTGCAGAAATTGCAAGAGAAAAATTTAGTATCATGTAAATAAAGTTAGTTTTCGTCTACTGCACATGTACTGATTACTATGAATATTACCACTGTATGGCATTTTTGTGAAAGAGTTTGCACCAATTATTGATGTCTTAATTATTTTCAAATTTCTTCATCTATACCTCAATATCTCTTGCCACAATCACGTGATTGTAAATTTAACGGAGAAAAGCAAAATGATGCCTGGGTCAATTTGAATGTTGTATTCCTCTTGCAGATAATAGTTGACATGTCTGCATAACTTTTCAACTCTTTATTGCACCTTTTCCATTAACAGTCAGATAAAAAGGGAAAATGAACAATACAAATTAGACTAAAGATCAAAACCTTTTGATCTCAATTCTACACTTATTTTCTATGGTAATCTTTTTCTAAACATCCGTGAACTTATTCGGCCCCCCTTTGATTTAGACCAAAGAAAACTTGCAAGCAATGAAAGGAAACAACAGCACAGTTGTACCTACCTGCTATATGGTTGCGGTAGGATTCATGGGAGTTTCAAATCGAGAGATGTTGCACAAGTCAGCTGTAATCGTAGGACTTCTCTTAGGGGCATCATTTTATTTGGAGAAATTAAATTCTACTTAATAAATTAGGTTATTTGTCTTGAAATTTGACATTTCACCACTTTTCAAAGTTCACATATAAGCTTATCTCAAATTTATAGGTTGAGAGATGGAATGATTTTATAGATCACCATGCTATGTTTCTACTTTACAACTTATTACACGCTCTTCAACTTATTCCCCTACGGTAGAAATACAGCACATAGTATCTCTCGTATAGCCAACAATAATATATAAATATAATCCATATACAACTATATTAGCTTAATTAATATATCTAAATTATGATTAATAAAATAAATTCAATTATAAGAATCTAAAGGGGGCCTTAGGTTAATGATGAAAAGTCATCGCGTTGTGAGTACCTTGATAATTGGATGACTAATCCATTTATATAGAATGAGTCTTATATTTTGAATAGTCTTAAAAGATGAACAAGGTGTTTTGTTCGATTTTAAAATTTAGAAAGAAAAAGTGGACCTTCACGAAAGTTGAGGAATTTTTTTTTCTTTTTTCATTCTCTACGGAGTCGCTGCTTCGAGCCCAGGCCCAACAAACGTGTCCACTAGAAAATACATACAACCAGGGAAAAGAGTGAAAGAACCAAGGAAGGAGTGCTAAAAAAACAAGGAAGGTACTGGGCATCTTGGAAGGCTGCTCCGCTGGATCGCTGCTACTACCTGCTATCCTCAGTGCGCTCTCTCTTTCTCTACCCCCCCCCCCCCCCCCCCCCCCCCCCTCCCGTGCTCTCTTCTTCTCGCCCATTGCAGCTCCCGCCGCGCCGGTGGACCGCGCAACCCAGCGGCGCCAGGCGTCCACGGGATGGTGGTGCTGGTGGCTACTGCCGCTCGGTGGCCCGGGGGAGGCACGGCCGCCCGCGTGCGCCCGCCGTCTGCGAGAGCGAGGGGTCCCCGCCGCGTCGCCGCCGAGCCCGAGCAGAAGGCGGCGGCCACGGTCAGGTTTGGTACGCGCCACTGGAAGCAAAATCAGTAGCTGTTGCGACCTTTCTTGATGTTTCGTTTGCTTCGTTTCACCGGCTTTCCTTCATGTCGCTGGACCTCCATTATGTTATGCCTGACAGACACAACCTTAAGCAATTGGAATTGCATCTGGATAGACCGATTCGAGGCTCGGATAGCGCGGGAATTAGGAACATTATGGCAGCAAGTTATGGATATTGAACACTAGTTTTGCAGTTTCTTTCCTACTTCTTGATGTAACATTTGGTGAAAACATCCTTTTTGGAGCCATAACAGTAAGACCCTATTAAATTTGCTAAGAGTTTATACATAACTAGCCCTGAGATCTGTAACACTATCTAGACCATCTTTTACTGACTCAAAGGGCTCCCATAATCTTTTATATGCTATTTATGTCTTGCCTCAGGCATTGCCATACGATTAACTACTTACCTTGTTATTTGACAGTAAAATGTAGGCTGTTATCATGGATGAAACCAATAAGGCATGACACCAGGGCCCAAATGTCCAATGTAAATGTTGGTGCTGGGAGTTATGGAGAAGATGAAGCAAATAGCCATGGAGAACGTTTGGATACCTCTTCTACCGGAGACCCCAACAAATTGTTAGTGTTCACCCTCCCCTTGTTCTCTCTCCATTTTCATGCAACCTCTTGTACACTGAACTTCTATCCTTGACAATGCATCACAGAGCAAAACAACTTTCAGGATCTCGTTACCTGCAATCCTTTGGTGCCGTGCTACTTCTGTGTGCCCTGGCAACTAGTTTTTTCGTTTTCTTTAAAGGACAACCATCTGCAGTTGTAGCTATGCTGGCAAAATCAGGTTTCACAGCAGCATTTACACTGATTTTTGTATCTGAGATTGGAGATAAGGTATAAAATTTATTTCACTTGGCCTTTTTCCCCTTCTCATCTTGAACTTCCAGATACGCTGCAAGATGGCTCTTCACCTTCTTTACAGTAACATAAGAAATACTGCACTTTGTAGTGTTACTGAAACATTCACAACATACTTGGAGTCAGTAAATTTACTGAGCAGACTGAAGTTTTGAGGTTTTCACATTCTTTTGAGTTCAGCCATTGGTATATATTATAGAGTTCACCAATATGTTAATGTTCTCATCATTCTTTGTGGTTTTTCATTTTCATTCTCATTCTCCATCTCCATCTCCATCTCCATCTTTGAGATTTTGCTTCCTAAATGGTACAACCTTGGTTTGTAAAGTACATGAAGCTTAGCTGTTAGCAGCATGCAGTTTCATCTATCGTTGTGATCATAACTTACTATATTTAAAGAATTGAGGACTTTGCATTACCTCTGTAGTGAATTGCTATTGTTTAGTTTCAACTATAAATGTATTGGAGTTCTTAATTTTTTGTCGTTTGGTTGCTACCAATTGTAGCTATATGCTGTTCAATTTGTAATTTTTTTCAGCAGAGATATCTTCCTTTTTCATATTATGTTCTATGTTTAAAGCAAGGAATCTGATTGCCTTGACGCTTCTGCCATCACAGACGTTTTTCATTGCTGCACTACTCGCGATGCAATATCAAAGAGCACTGGTATGTTGTGAGCATAGAAATTTAATATATGCCCCACTTTATTGCCTAGCTAATTGATTTTCCCTCTTTGCTCATCTCTAGATATTGCATCTCTATGATCTGATCCTTGACAGAGAAACTTGTATATATGTCACTCCAAAGTGCCTGCTATTTAATAAAAAAATGCCAGTATGCCACTATAAAAATGGTGGAGGGAAGAGGATTTGAGCCTTTGAGGGGGAGGCCAGCACCCACCATGCTGCACCCCCCCCCCCCCCGCACCACCACCACCACCACACACACACACACACACACACACACACGCACGAAAGAAAAAACTGCTGGGCAGAGATCTCCTTGTAGATAAAATATTTACCAAAATTCAGACATTGTTAACTGCACTGCACGCGAAGGAAACTATGAATGGTGTTTCAAATCATGCTTTATCAGACATCACTCATATGTATGGAGTGTTCCATTGGTCACTGGCTAGAGTGCAGAGTCTAGCACCCCCTCATAGCATAGCTTATGCCTGAATGTTGCCAGTGACAACATGGCAGCAACCTGAGATCAGGTGGAGGTAGCCAGTTGGCAAGGACTGTATGTGCAACAGGACTCCAGGACAGTTGAATATATGTGACCTGAAATTTTGCATTGCACGTTGTTTTTGAGTTGAAGTCGTAACTGGAACTATGATAAACAGGGATCTTTTTCCAAGAACTTAGGGCTACAGATTTTCCCATTGCCATATATATGAGAATTATTGTTTTGAAGTGGTGGTTTCATGGTTTCAGTTTTCCAGTGAAATTTGTTTAGCATGTGGAGTATATTCAAATATTCTTCTACTCCCTCCATCCACAAAAGAATGCAACTATGGGACTTGTGCAAGTCATTTCATTAAGAAAGAAAAAGGGAGCTACAAGGGAGAGGTCAAAGACCAATCCTGACCCTCCCCCCCACCAGAATGTTACAAAGGGAGGGTCGAGAGACCAATCCCAAAATCCCACACAGCACCAAAACTAAAAGAAAAAATGAGTAAACCAGCAAACACACACAACCCAACTCAGCTCAACACAAGAGAAGAGGATAGCAATCTGCTGAGGCCTCGGGCTCCAGCAGAGCACCAGAGACCACATTCCTCTCTCACATTCTGGAGCACCAACTGAATACAAGGGCTACCTCCCTCAAAGACACAATGATTCCTATGTTTCCAAATCTCCCAGGCACCCAAAATGATCAAACTGTTCAGACCCTTCTTTGTGTCTGTTGGCAAACCTTTAATGGCCTTGCACCACCAGCCGGAGAAACTGTTTACAGATGGTTGGGCCGCCAAGGAACCAAGGCCAAGCTTGTGAAGAATGACTGCCCAGACCTGTCTAGAAAAAACACATTCCACCAGAATGTGCTGTCATAGATATTAGTACTTTTTTATATAACAAATCGTTTGAGTTCCTGAAAAGTGAGAATGGCATCCTTTTGTGGACAGAGGGAGTATTAACTATATGATTTGCCTTATTTTCTTTTTTCTGTAGAACAATATGTAGTTCTTCAGCAGATGTTTTCAGCATTTTGTATCTCTTGTGAATTTTATGAGCAGGTTTTACTTGGGTCAGTGGCTGCTCTCTCCCTGATGACTATCGTGAGTGTTATAATTGGACGGATTTTCCAGTCTGTGCCAGCACAGTTTCAAACAAGTTAGTATTAACTACTTTAGTAAATAATCAATTATGTTTGGAAAGAAATGCTCATGTCTTTTGTGGTAACTATATGTATTGTAATTGTAATGTATGATCTTTATGTCACGGGCGCATTAGTTTTCTAGCAGCAGCAGTGTAGTGTGTGTGTGTAGAGTTGTGTGTGTTGTGTTGTATGGGTTCTTATCCCATTTTATTATCTTCTTAATATAATGATGCGCAGCTCTCCTGCATTTTCGAAAAAAAAGTAATGTATGATCTTTCATTGTTTCTGAAATTGTGTTTAGTTGTGGTAAGCTTATCTCATTATGATTCAAGGTAAGCTTATCTCATTATGCTAACAAGATAGTTGTGATACCATGGTGTTCCTTCAGCGCTACCAATAGGAGAGTATGCTGCAGTTGCTCTGCTGGCATTCTTTGGTTTCAAGTCAATAAGAGATGCATTAGCACTTCCTGATAATGCCAACGGGAAACTTCAGGGGAATTCGGAAAGTGGGGAACTGGCTGATGCCGAGGAGCTTGTCAAGGAAAAGGTTGTCCTTGTCCAGAAAGTGATTATGTTGAGATTTCTTTTCAAAAACTATAATTGTTTGCTTTTACATTATGTACCTGAAAGCTGGTGCAAGTTTGCACCATACCCATACTCCGATTTTGAGATTTTATTGAATTGTGTTCCTGACAAATTGAAGTACTCGAAAAAGTTCCCAGCCTTTTCTCTGGTCTTTACTAAAAGTCATTTACCTTGTTACAGGTTTCTGAAAAGCTCACCAGTCCTCTTGAAGTCCTTTGGAAGTCCTTCAGTCTTGTTTTCTTTGCTGTAAGCTGTATCTCCTGCACTGAAATTATTTGCCAAGAACATTTGGGACCATGGTCCTTAGATATTGTCAAACAACCATCTTACTGCTTGCCAAATGTTCTGCACCTGTAGGAGTGGGGAGATCGCTCTATGCTTGCTACAATTGCGTTGGGTGCTGCTCAGGTCTGTTTGAGAGTTATCTATACAAATATTCAATTTTAAATTATTTGGTTTAGCTGGTGTAAGCATTTACTAAGCTGTCTTATTTTTGTAGTCTCCTTTGGGTGTTGCTAGTGGAGCCATAGCTGGACACTTGATTGCAACAGCCCTTGCTATTCTTGGAGGAGCATTCCTGGCCAACTACTTGTCTGAGAAGCTGGTAAGACAAAAAAAAGGTCCTTTGGTCATGGATGATCTTCTGTGTAACTGTTGGTAACTTGTCAACATTTATGTAAAGTCTATGGTGCTCATAAACTCAAAACAACAAGTCAACAACAAAAACAAAGCCTCTAGGCCCAAATAATTTAGGTTAATGCATTATAAGTTGTAGACTTACAAAAATACCAAATTAAAAATAAGAACTTGTAATGATTATGAGAAAAAAATTATTGCACAAAATTCAATACAAACAATAGTTTTTAGTTTGTAATGTGTTTTTGTGAGTGGACATGGGTTATCTATGAAAGAACACGTAAAGACAAAAATTTGTGTGTATGTGTGACCGTGATGCTCCAGATCTCCATACTGTTTACTTAAGCAGTGAAAAGAAGAGGTTGGATTTTAAAGCAGTTACTCATGACCTGTTTTGTATCCTAAATAAAATTCCAGTGCTTCATTTAATTGCAAATACCTAAAACACAGTACAGACGCTTGCATGCACATCCTTGCCTCCTGTGAACGCCTCTGGAAGATTGGACTTCCAGCTTTGGAGTTTTGCACTAGAGTTTATAACTAAAGTGGTTTCAACTTATGCGTTTAACCTAGAGTACGAAAAAGATGGCCACACAAACACTTCTAGTCTAGAGTCTATCCCAGATCAGCTTCAAGAAATTTTAGAGCTAGGGATATCCTGCTCCAAGAATTCTCGGAGCTAGGGCTGTCTCACACTAATGTTGCAAGGCACACCGCTGCTTTTGATCGGTCGTACTGGTATAATCATGAATGCTTACCATATTGTTGTCACCTTGTTCTGCATACCCTTTTGATTTAGGACTCATGGAAATACATTATTTTTCAGGTTGGCTTGTTAGGAGGAGTACTATTTTTGCTCTTTGCTGCAGCGACGCTTTTTGGTGTATTCTAACCTATCTGAAGAATCTGTGGTTAGGGAAAGACTTCGCAGTTCGAGTGTGGTCTTAGATTTTGAAGATGAGGGGCAAACCCAAGTAGGCTTTGCACATGTTGTATGTAGATAGGACATTATTATCTTTTGGGTTCCACGAGATGATTTCGATGTGCCAAAAATTCTATCAGACAGACTGGAAACCTGCATCATACGGAACAATTTACAGATGTTACCATTCAAATAATTTAGTTAGATTTGTTTAATGAGAAGTTACTTTGCTAAGGATCTAGTGTTGACTTTTGTCATGTGCTTATTGTTCATTCATGGGAGACAATGACGAAAGGAACTCCCAGGATGAATTGTGCTGAAAAACAACTTTCAGTTACCCGAAAAAGGGAGAATTACACAATTATATATAAAAAATTTGCAAACTCACTTATATATTCAAACTTGCCAGTTATTATCAACGAAAAGGAAAAGGAGAGTAAAGAAAATATCTACAAGGCATCAATTCAAGGTAGGATCTAAATTTTGGGGGATGGCAGAAGACGATAATACCAACAAGAGCTGTATGAGCACTAAAATACTATATTATCTATAATATATTATTAGTTTAATTTGTTTTTATTTTCGCTGGTTATGAATTTGCTTAAATGCTTCCTTGCTAACCTGGGCCTATTGTCTAGAACTCAGGAAAAATAATTGAATTGTCAAAGTTGAACTAAAACGGTCATTATTGAAATGAAAATGTACCGAAATTAATTAGATAACTGCTCAGTACTCCTTTTTTGAAAATTACAAAGATCTCAAAGCAGCCCATCTGTCATGTAGAGAAGGAACATATGAGCTCCATTATTGGAGACTTAGAAGCTATTTGGAGACGAGGAGATGAAAGTCAAACACAAATTTAGGAATAGAAATATTAAGGAGGAGGATAGAAACCCTGCCAATTTTTAGGCAGTTGCTAATCAGAGGAATAGGAAGAACATAATAGTAGGGCTAGAAGGCCCCTCCTAGTCTAGCTGGCTGTCAAGGCCATCATTAAACGTGTCGTCGGAGACGCTGTCAGTGCATCGGCGCTGGCCTCATGTTATTCTACTACGCTTCTGTCGGATGTACATTTTGACATCCCGGCACGTTGCCTCAAACGGGTGCATTGCCAATACCACTTGCATCCAGATAAAGTCTATTTTACCTTTTGAACTATCACCAGTTTTCCTCGCAAGTTCATTTTCCCGCCATCGCTGACCATGAACCTCTACGAGCTTCGCTAACAAGGCCGCTCGAACATCTGCATGGGATTTGTTGAAGTTACCCAGTGGCTAGTGCCCGTCGAGACGGACCTCCAACAATGACTCCACGGTGCTTTAGGAATCAATACATCATGATCCCCGACAAGTAGGTGTCAGAAAACGTCAATATCAGGCAGCCATGGCGAAATGGATAGCGTCAAGGCCCGATAGCCAGTGAAGGCGTTGTCAACTAGCTCCTCTGAATATGATTACCATTGACCACAGTCTACAAACAAGCTTAATTTCACACATGCATACATATGATATCCAGCTTCTAACACGACTGTTTGTATATTGTTGACAAAGCATTTGATGGAAGGCTATCTCTTGGCAAAGGTACCTTTTGAAAGGTCTTGATGGCTAGAGGGGGGTGAATAGCCTTTTAAAATTTTCTACAATGACAAACTAAACAAGTTTATCAATACAACAAATAGCGAGATGCGAGTTTTGCTTAGCCTACGGGGTGTTTGCAAGCCACCTATCCAATTTACAATTCTAGTATATTTGCACTCAACCGCACAAGTCAAACCGAGGAGGTAACTACCACTACAACTAGCAAGCTACACAAAAGAGCTACTTTAGCAAAGCTAACTAGCTAGCAAAGATAACTAAGAAAGTAATAAAGTGAGAGTTAGGAGGGTATCACCAAGGGGCGAAGTATTGAGCCAACCAATATGATCAACAATGAAAACCAAGACAACCGAACACCGGGATCAATCAATCACAATATGAAAGTGATGACACGAAGATTTATCCCGAGGTTCACGTGCTTGCCGGCACGCTAGTCCCCGTTGTGTCCCTTTTCACCACGTGGTTCGGTGGCTAATCGGTCTCACACCGAGCCTCTCAAAAGGCGCCACAAGAACCTACCAAATGGCAAAAGGTTGCAAATGACACGAGCAATCCACTAATGTTGCCTTTGGCGCTCCGCCGAGGTAGGCACAAACCCCTCACAATCACCGGAGGTGGCCAAGAACAATCACCAACTCTTGCCAACTCCTCCAAGCTGCTCCAAGCCGTCTAGGTGGCGGCAACCACCAAGAGAAACAAGAATCCCGCAGCAAATCAACCACCAAGTGCCAACTAGATGCTATCTCACAATGCAAATGCACTTGGATCACTCAATCTCACTTCGAATATGCAAAGAAGCAAGAGAGATGAGTGGGAGGGGAGTTGCTTAGCTCAAAGTGCTCACAAGTATGTCAAATGTCCAAAAAGTAAGAGCCTTGAGCCGGCCAACGAGTATTTATAGACGTACCCCTTCGAATATAGCCGTTAGAAACTTGATTCAGCAGCAGTCGCGCTGACCGGACGCGCTGGTCCAACTGACCGGACGCGCCGGTCGCGCAACGGCTAGTTTTCAAAACGCCGACCGGACGCGCCGGTCACGACGACCGGACGCGCTGGTCACGACCGGACGCGCCGGTCCCGTGACTGACCGGACGCGCCGGTCAACACTGAGTCGCGCAAAACGAACCAACGACCGGACGCGCTGAAGAACTGACCGGACGCCACAGTGCCCGCGTCCGGTCGGAGTCCAGTAAGCTCCCTGGACGACCGGACGCGTCCGGTCGCCTGTGACCGGACGCGCTGCGCGTCCGATCAACCAACTGAAAAACGCTCAGACGCTGAACGCTGACCGGACGCGTCCGGTCAAACAGTGACCGCGTCCGGTGCAGCGTCCGGTCACCACTGTGACCTCTGTTCGCCTCCGTTTGATTTTCGTTTGATTTCCGACTTCCGGCGTAGTGGAAAATAGGCATTTCATTTCCCCGAAATCGCCTGAATCCCGCGCTCGCACGCTCGGCGGGAGGGAGAGAGGACCCCAAACCCTCTCTACCGCTTAAACTCCAACGCCATCGCAAATGTGCTAACACCACCATGTGATCTCGTCAAGTGTGAGTGTGTTAGCATTTTCACAATCATTTTTCGAGGCGTTATTAGTTCTATCCAAATGCATATGATCATGAAATGCACACCTAGAGGCACTTAGGAGTTCAATAGCCGCGTCATTCCCCTCTTTATAGTATGGCTATCTATCCTATAATGTAACCACACCCACTAGGTGTCTTGGTTACTAAAATACAACCCTTAAGCATATACCTTTGCCTTGATCACGTAGGGTCGCGTCCAAATCCAAGTGTGGCCATCATGATCACCATGTCCATCTTGCCACCAACCTTAGAATGTACTAATCCTCATATGCTACATACATCTTAGGCATAGGATTAGTACTTAGGCATTGTCACTAATTACCAACACCAAACATAGGACTTTCACCTTTTGCCACTCAAAGTGTTAGCAAAGGTAGGTCGTGTTATAGTGTCATTGTTCGTTTTATTTTATGAGCTTTAGTTTGAAGTTTGCATCGTGACTGGATCAAAGTTGACATTGCTAATATAATAAAGTCAGTCGATGTTTGATCTCTGCTCTGGACAAACGGGGTAAACAAGAATATGGATACCTAATACCAATGGAACAACTACCAATATGGACGCCCAACAACTGATGGAACAACTAATAACATGGAAACTGACAAAGTAAACATTAACATTGGACGGGGGACAATGATATAACCTATATATGACACCTATACTTGGTATTTGGCAATGGCCCAGAAACACAAACATAATCATGGGCGCGTGATACTTCTCTACTTAGGTCCATAAAACCTCTGGAGCAACTTTTCAATTTCTCTTAAATGATTGCTAATCTGACGACATTCCTCTGGTCATATCCTACCATGGAAGCAACAAAGATTCATATCCTACCATGGAAGTAGCAAGATTTTGATGGCTGAGGTTCACTTGATTATTCAGAAGTGGTCCTTGAGATTGTTGTGATGGGAATGAAAAGCTTGAGGGCTCAGGGTGATCCATTCTAGTGCTATGATGACAGTAGTCACCGCTGGGGTATCTATATAGTTTGAATTGGAGAGGCCCAAGCAGAAACCATATAAGGTGTGAGCTTTCGCAGACACCATGTTGATGATCCTATTTTGTAGCATGCGATCTGTGGTGTTGCCCTTGCCCCCTCCTAGAGGCACCGCCATCTTTGTGTTCAAGTATGGAAGAAATTCTTATGCCAAGGTTGCTTGTCCATGAAATTATGAATTCTTCATGTTCATGGAGTGGTTGAAGTAGTCCCGCTGATGCATCATGGTGTGGTTGTCTCCTCTAGCAATAGGGGCCATCATTGTCTCTCGCTGATGCGTTGGTACAAGTGACAAACTGTTAGCAACATAGAGCTGCTTAGTTCTCTCCCAAGCAGTTTGCCTAGTGATGTGAGCTCCACTAGGCGTCTGATTGTAGAGTGTTGTTTGGTTTATCCCCTGATAGCTCTGTTTGGCCTCTAAGCGTTCCCAGGCATTCGAGCGCCTAGAGCTTGGATATGTGTCTAGCACCGGAGGTGACGGGGAGGAAATCATGTTACCGGTCCTGTTTTGTAGCATATGATCCATGGGTTTGTCCCACCTCAAGGCGCTGACATCTTTTGTGTAGGAGTATGGAAGAGATTCTTATGCTGGGGTTGTCCAGTTTTGCTTCTAATGATGCATAGCACTTAGCAGTGAGGTTCTCTCCTCTGCAAGTGTCACTATTGTCTCTTATAGGGGTGTTGGCACAGTTGACGAACTGTTAGTGACATAATAACAGGACATGTTTTGGTCTAGATTAACGTTGAAATTGTCCACTCCACTAGCAACATGATATGCTAGTAAATTTAAATGTCCTTTAGGGCCTGTTTGGTTACCCTACTAAAATTTAGCTACTAAACTTTAGTCACTTTAGCTACTAAACTATCAAACAAACTGACTAAAAAGAAATTAAAATAGTTTAGTCACATTAGTTACCTAAGAGTAGCTAAAAGTGGACTAAAGTGTCCAGTGGACAAGAGTTGCCCCTCATTATTGCTGGTCTCATATCCTGATTTGGGCATGCATTAGAGGTACTTTGGTCTTTGTTCAACTGCTTTAATGACCTTTAGTCACTTTGTCACTAGACCTAAACATGGGTGACTAAAGTTTAGCCGTTGGATTTAGTAGCTAAATTTTAGTTATGGGAAACAAACGGGTCTTAGCATGCTCGTGAAATCGCGACAAAAGTGTATTGGAGTCGTAGTTTTATACAATTCTATTTCTATGATATTTCTAAATTCAAACTTAAACTGTTTTAAAGGAAATTTCCACTTGAATGTGTAATGATGATCATTCATAAACATGCACCAGTTCTGTTAAATTTTATCAAAAAAGGAAGGACGAAGAACACACTCAAGGAGAAAAACAAAAAGAAAAAAACATCAACACTTGCTTTGCTCCCTGTCTTCTCCCCTTCGTCCAGGCGCCAGATCTGACACCCAAGCTTGGGTTCGCTGCCGCGCCTCTCAGATCCCGATCTCCCCATGCCTCCTCACCTCCGCTGACCCCACTGTGGCCGCCGACGGCCGCGATGGCGTCGCGCCCGCCCCTCCGCACCACCTCCGTCTCCTCCACCGACTCTCCTACCTCCACCGGCCCCCCCGGCGGCGTCCCGCAGTCCATCACCGCGCTCCTCAACAATCCGCTCCCCTCTGCCGCCGCCTCTTCCTACTCCTGGTTGCCCTGGCCGCCCCCCACCATCACGCTACCCGATGCGGCTCCACCGCCGCCGTCGCACCCCTGCGAGGTCACCCGCGCCGACTTCGCGCCCTACCTTGCCGCCGTCTCCGACCCCTTCGCGCGCTTTGCCGACATCCGCCTCCACGCCAGCGCCGAGCTTGCCGCCTCCTCTGACGCCGAGGGCGCCCACGCGGCCTCCTCTGGCCTCGCCGCCTGCCTCCGCGAGGTGCCCGCGCTCTTCTTCAAGGAGGACTTCGCGCTCGAAGACGGGCCCACCTTCCAGGCCGCCTGCCCGCTCGACGACGACGCGCTGCAGGAGCGCCTCGGACAGCACCTCGACGTCGTTGAGGCCCACCTTGTGCGGGAGATAGCACTCCGGTCTGAATCCTTCTACGAGGCGCAGGGCCGGCTGCGCGGGCTTGATGGGGAGATCGTCACGGCGGTAGGGAGGATCCGCGAGCTCAGGGAGGTGGTCCGGGTTCTCACGGGGGACCTCGTCGGGGCAGCAAGGCAGGTGCAAGAGCTCAATGCTACCCGAGGCAACCTGGTGGCGCTGCAGCAGAAGCTCACTGTCATCCTCTATGTCAGCCAGGCGCTTACTGCGCTCAAGTTGGTGAGTGCATTTGCCGGACAACTTTGTCTTTCCTTGCATCTTGCTTGTTGATCAGTCTAATGTAGTTGTCTGGAATACTTGTTGATCACTGCGCCATATATTCTCATGGGCTATGGGCTATTACAAATGTGAAAATGTCAAATGTAGCCTGACATGGAACTACACTGTGGTATATTTTGGAACTTGTTATATGAGAAAAACCTAGAGATGAAATATTTTTTTTTGTTGATGGACCATTGGCACACCTCCCAAGTCCCAACTGAAATGGAAAGAACATTTCCACTCTTTGCTTATCTGTGGGCATCAGCTGTTAATGCTTATTGAAAGCCTATAATGGCTCTGTTCAGGGAGTTGATCTTGTGCATGTGCCTCATAAGCCCATGACTGCTCGAATTCTCAATACAAAGGGCCTAAACATCAATGCTGCTTGCAATTGCATTGCGACCTTGGAACACTGTAAAATAGCGATGGACAAATGCATTCTTGGCCCCAGTGCAAATAATGATGTTATATCCTGCTAGCAAAACTGAACATCATCATTATCATCCATGCCAGTAAAATACCAGTATGTGAATTTGAGATCTTATAGAGATATTTTTGGATTAGCAATCCTAGCGTTCGCTGCCTAAAACTGTTTGGACTTGGGCTGCAACAAGGAAAGTTGTTTTCATACTAAATCTTGTACTTATAATGAGACAAACCTATTTTTTTTAGTTTTAATAGTTCCTTTTCCTCTGCTTTCATTTGTTAATTTTGTTCTACATTTGCAGCTTGTTGCAGCAGCAGATTGTGCTGGTGCCCTCGATGTCATTGATGACTTGCAAAATTTGCTAGTAAGTTACCCAACTCGTTTACTATGATCTGATACAATGTACTGTTGACACATCAACAATTGGGGTTTTTCCAATGAATCAAACTATCTAATTGTTTTAATTGCCATATACCTACAAATACTCCATCTTCCGTGGCCACTATCTTAGAAACATGCAACGTATGTAACTTGTACTATGACGATCCATAAACATTTGTTCTTGTAAATCAGGATACTGATGAACTTGCTGGGCTTTATTGCTTTCGGCATATTCGAGATCAGCTGGGAACATCACTAGATTCAGTGAACAGGTATTTTCTGATTAACTAACATAAATTCGAATACTCAACAGGATGCTCAGTTTTAACATAGAAGGTAGAACTTTTAGATCGAATAGAGTATTTGCAGGCTACTCTAGACGTGGAAACATAGGTGTAAGTTCTGACTGAAATGTTGGGAATTTTCTCTAGCCACAGAGATAAGCTGACTTGTTTTAGAAAGGGCCAATACCCTTTTTGTATTTCATCCCAATGTGAAAAGAATGCTGTGGTTTATTTGGCTGAACTTTTATATGTCGGATTGTTAAATAGATTTAGTTTAGCATTTTAGTATGTGCATCACATCTATGCTCTGCAATGTTGATTCATACACCTTTCTTTTAAATAGAATAGATTGACCAGACCACAAATTTGGATGGGTTATTGTGGTCAGATCTATCAAGTGAATTGGGTGACCGTATTGCTTGATACTAGCACATCAATTATCTACTGGACCTTGTAATTCTAGAAGAATAAACTGTATTCTTATTATTAATATAGGACCTTGAATTTCGTTCTGTTTGGCCACTAGAAAAGTGATACCCTTCACTTATACCTTCTATCATTAGTTAATCGCTGTTTAACTTGGTAATATTCATCCTTGTAGCATTCTTTCAGCAGAATTTGTGCATGCTGCTGTTCCTGATGCAAAAGCTGTAGATGCTATGATTTTATCAACTGTGAAAAGAAAGGCTTCCAGCCCATTGAATGGGACAGACCATGAGGTGTGTGCATTTCAAATCTTTTGCAGTTGTATATAACTCTAAGTTGGTCTATGGCTGCCAGGTTTACTGGATTGCAGATGCATTGATGTCTTTAATATATGATTATATTTTAATATATTTGCTAATTGAAGTTGGGAATACTGATGCTGTATTTAATGATTCTGTCAGCATACTTATTTTTGTTAAAATTACTTTTGAGAACAACAGATTCATGACATAGCATGTTTTTTTTACCCTTTTCTTGAGAGGTTCGTTAAAAAGGGAAACTGGATTAACCAAAAGTCATTCTTTCTTTGTTTTTCTACTTATCTTGTACTCCCTCCATTCCAAATTATTAGTCATTCCAAAAATCTTGGAGAGCCAAAGCATCTCAAGTTTGACCAAAATTATAGGGAGAATTATAAAGATTTTTGACATCAAATAGGTTATACTATGAAAATATAATAGATGAAGAATCTAATGATACTTAGTTGCCATCATAAATGTTATTATCTTATCATATAAATTTGGTCAAACTTAAGATGCTTTGACTCTCCAAGATTCTTGGAATGACTTATAATTTGGAATGGAGGGAGTAGTTTCTTAAAATGAAAGGCTAAAGTTTTGTCTTCAACATGTGTTAAGTAGAAGCAAATAAATTCATGTGGTATTAGATGATTTGAAAATTTTCATACTACATCGTATATCATACACTATAACTACCATGGACATGTCCAGGTATTTTTGATGTTTTCCAAATTCGCAATGACCTCCAAGTAATCACTTCTGTTAAAAATAACGATCTGTTATCACTTAACAATGCCTTAGATTATTACTAACTTCTAATCTATCACACTATGGAACTAATAGATTTGCGCCCCCTTCTGTTCTTATGCTCTTTCAATGTCTCTACCATTGTACTGCAGGGTAACGTAGACGAGGAGGAAAGTTTTATTCTTAGGGATCGACTCCTCCCCCTCATTATTTGCCTACTAAGAACGGTTAGTTCTATCATTGTCTTACATTCTAATTACCTTTTTGTTGTCAGCTGGGCCTGGGTGCACTTGCAGATGAGTCCTTGTCTAACATGTTTATTCATATGAGGCATCTCTTTGTTACCTTTTTTTTTTAATTACTCTGGTATCCAGAATTCCTGTTCCTTGATATATGGACAACCAAGCATTTTCTGGACTTATTTTTCTTTGAAAGCGGTACATAAAAATATATTTTTGGAAGAATATCCAGTTTATGGCGAGGAAATTGTTTGAGCTTTGTACAAGTTACACCATAAAAGGAGTCGCGATCAGGTTTTAACTGCTCATTCCAGTCAAAAACCAAGCTGCTGTTTTAGAAAAAAAAAGAATCTGTAGAAACATATATAGAAACTAGAGTATTGAAATTGAATGAATGATAATTGATGAGACACTCTTTTCATTACAGATAGTCTGTTGATTTTGATAATTTTTTTATTGGGTTAGAGATTCAGATGGAGACTTGATCTGAACAAAGTGAGTGTTCATACACTTGCATTTTGGTGGTTTCTAGGGCCATAGCATAATATTTAGGTTTAACACAATCTGACATCAACATTTGGACCTGTTTATATCATTCCCATAGTTTCCCATAACTCTTTCTGACAATTGTGGCAATTCCATTTTTGTGGTGGACAAAACGCCTGCCACAACCGAGGCAAACTTCTGCATGGAAACGATTCAGTGACAGATAGAGCCCAGTGATGAAAAACTCTAGCATGCCAGAAGTATCGACGCGAATCAAACAATTACCACAGCTGGTTGGATTTTCTTGCCTAGAGTTTAATAAACTACGGTGATGAACGAAGCATGCCTGATTTTATTTGTAACTTGTAACTTTCTAAGATGAGAGACTAAGTCATTCATGTAATAGTCTGTCATCTCAAAAGTTATTTGGACAGAAAGTGAAGCTGCCTCTTTAAAATTTATGACCTACTTTACATCACTGATGTAATTAGCAGAAACTAGTTAGTGTGGTACACATAAGGGAACGTGATGTTTAACGGTTATAAAACCTACATATAAGTGCAGTTTGAATTATTAAAGGCTATGCAACTGAACATTTGAGTTCAGGTTGTACCATATAAATTGTTTTATATGAGACTGTATATTGCTAGAAGTTTAGTATCAAGGCCACTAATACCGCTATAGTTAGGGTGTGTTTGGTTTTGGGATAAGAGGGACAGGATGGATCCAGCCCAGTTTTTTGGATGGGATGGTTCCATCTCTGCATTTGGTTGAGGGGATGGGGATGTCCGTGTTTTGCGTTTGGTACGAGGGATGGGAAGGGAGAGGATGTAGGACCATTTGATATCCGTTGGACAATCCGTTAGGTGGGGCCCAGATGTCATCCTCGTGGACCTTCATTGTTCCCCAACCGAGTCGTCATCCCGACGTCCCGATCAGCGCCCACTTCTGCTCGCTGTCCATGGCTTTGGCGCTGGCCACCTCCGACACAACACCACTGACTCCTCCCGTGTGCTCCTGTACATCGATGTGGCCACCCCCAACATGACGCCACTACCACCGGCGCGTCCGCTAGCCCTGGGCCTGGCCCAGCTCTCGCCCGGTGTGTCCGTTGCTATTGCACCCACATGACGTGGCTGCCACCGCCTCATCCATCACCAGCGCTGGCCCTCGTCCAGTGGCCTCCTCCCCGGTGTGCTTGCACATCGCCGCCCTCACCAAGGCGCCCACGCCGCTGCCTGCCAACACCCGCCATTGCACAGGCGCTGCCGCCCGTGGAAGATAGAAGTGGTAAACGGGGGGGGAGGGTCTTGGAGGGATGAGCGCGTACCTCTCTTTTGAACGAAGGGAGTACCCTTGAATCTAGAGGAATATTCCTCTCCGGGACGAGTGTCCCAAGCAGTATCCCACTTCATCCCTGTCCCACCCTAGAACCAAACACTACCTTAATATTTATGTATGTGGAAGCAATAATGATATGGTGATTTGTTTTAAAATTTTCAGGACAAACTTCCTGCAGTTCTTAGAATTTACCGGGATACACTTATAACTGTTATGAAAGCTTCAATCAAAGCCACAGTAGCAGAATTACTCCCAGTTTTAACCGCCAGACCAATAGATTCTGATTCAGTAACTGGAGACAGAGCTACCGATTCTGAAGGTATTATTTGCACCCAGTCACTTTGTCTTTTCTGATTTTTCCATTTTTTATGTTAACCTTCCTTTGTCTTTTGACCTTTTAACATATACTGCAGCTGGAGGCCAGTCCTTAGCAAATAAGTTGCGGAGTCTTTCATCTGAAGGATTTGTTCAACTTTTATCCGCCATTTTTAGGATAGTACAGGTAAATTAGCTCTTAATAAGAATTCCATTTTCCTATTTGGAGCAAAGCTCCTGGGCAAAATTTGAGGCTTACTTGGTTCCGCTAAACAATCTTTATGTTGGCCTCTATAGCCTATGTCCTGATTGTGTAATTATTTTTATGACATGTGACTTTGTATTAAATGGGTGCACATCAAATACAAACTCCCTACTAGGTACCATATGTTAGTAAAAAAACCCCAAAAAATAATGGCTTCAACATCTTTATGATTTCAGGTACATTTACAGCAAGCAGCTGAAGTGAAAAGAATTGTTGAGTGGATCATGGGAAACCTTGATGGAACGTTAAGTGTTGATTCTAGTAATCCTACATTACAACATGGTGGTTCAGTTGTTTCTGATACCCAAGAGAATGACTCTTCACGGGGCTCTAATACTCTTACACGGAGTACTTCCAAGATCCCATTTGTCCAAGGAAAAACAAATGATTTTTCCATTATAAATTTAATAAAGAATGTTCGGTAAGTTAAGCTGCAACTTGCCCTCTATTGTCTATTCCATGTGAAAATGCAAGTTAAGTTCATTTCTGATGTCACAGTATGTCCGTGATAAGTTATCATAACAGATTAGCACATTGAATAACCCAAGCTTTTGTTTTTTGTTGTATCTGAATTATCTATATCAGTACCATACAAAAAGAAGGTGCATGACTGTTTGCATTTGATGCAGGGCTGATGTCTTGAGAGAAAACACTGAGGCAGTTTTCGCGGCTTGTGATGCTGCCCATGGACGATGGGCTAAGCTACTAGGTGTTCGTGCTGCTTTACATCCCAGGTTAAGGCTTCAAGAATTCTTGATCATATACAACATAACAGAAGAATTTATAGCTGCTACAGAAAAGGTTACATCTCTTCTTGTTTGAAATAAATACACAAAATCAGCCACATTAATTGCATATAAGCAAGTTATAATGTTATCTTAGCCTCTTATTCTTGTAGATTGGAGGCAGGTTGGGTTACAACATTCGTGGAATCCTACAGCAACAATCGAAACAATTTGTTGATTATCAGCATAATGTTCGGGTCAGTAAAACAATGGTGCAGTTCTATCATTGAAGTTAAACCCTATTATTCAAAATTTCGCCTATTTGATTAGAAACTTCCAAAATAATTATTGACCATCATTATTGAAAGCACCCAACTTTCCCTCTTAGTTATGGATGACTTGGCTGTCCATCAAGCTGAATACAATACAGATGCTCAATTTGATTATAACTTTATACCTTTTTTTTACATTAGCAGTAGTTGATCTTTACTGTCTAAATTGTGTTTCCCCTATTTTTTCAAACTACAAACTTTCATTTTTTTTTGAAGATGACAAAAATCAAAGCAGTTCTTGACCAAGAGACATGGGTTGCTGTGGATGTTCCTGAAGAGTTTCAAGCAATCGTTCTTTCACTTTCATCCACTTATTCTTCTGTGAATGGCTTGGAGATGCCTAGCACTGATGATAACTCAAAGTTCAGTGATCATCGGCCTACAAGTCAAGAACTGACATATTCAGCTGAAAATAATGCTGATAATGGCAAAGTAACATCGACTGGTGAAAGCAAGGTTGAATCCACTTCTCAGACTGAAAACAATGTTGCTGGGAATCTGAAGTCTACCTTGCAAACGATTGTACATGGAGGTGTTGGCTATCATATGGTAAACTGGTTAGTCGTCTATAGTTACCTTTCGATAATTTGATATTCGGTCTCTACTTATGAACTTTGCACTGCTGAAATGAAATGGTTCAGTTGCCATGAATCCGTAAATTTAGTTTAAATAAATGATAGTATTTGATTCAGCCATATGTATTTTATTGATTTGTTCTTGTTATATTTAGAGTTCACTGTTCTAAGTTATAGCATTAATATAAAGCAAATTTTCTCTTTTTTGGAACCCATGCTTCTCTCTAACAATGCTTTATTGGTTTTGCAGTGGTTTGATACTGTTGAAGATGTTATCCGAATACGTTGACATCAGTAAATGTTTACCATCACTATCTTTGGAGGTGGTCCAACGTGTTGTGGAAATACTAAAGCTTTTCAACACTAGGACTTGCCAACTTGTTCTTGGTGCAGGAGCCATGCAGGTACATCAGCATGCCATTTCAGTTATTAACAATGCCTCTTTATTTCATTGGCAACTGTATGCAAATGTTTATTGTGATTTTCACTTGATGTGAGTAATGTTTGTCTGCATTTTTAAACAACCTGAGGGTGCATGCACTGAACCACATGCATCGCTGCATGGAACAATTATTTGCAAAAAATAAGCTGTTACTATATGGACACTATTTTAATCAATTTTTATTTGTTTGTCAGAACAGGCAATACTTCAGTGCATGTGCCTACGGCTTTGATCAACCTCAAAAGCTTATTTGATTTAGAAGCTCAGTTTTCTTCCTTGCAATAGTTCTAATTTATTTACATTTTTTTTTCTGTTTTGCTTCTCAGGTGTCTGGACTTAAATCAATTACGTCTAAGCATTTAGCTTTGGCGAGTCAAATCATTAGCTTTATACATTCTTTAATTCCAGGTAAACAGTTGTTTTAATCTTCTGCAACTTACCATTTCTTACATTCTTGAAGTGCTTCAGGATGCTTAGCTACTGGAGTTCGAAAGACCATGTTTCATACAAGTCTACAGCCTGACCGATTAAAATTTTAGCATATTATGTCCAAACTGTAAATTACCCCATGAGCTTGTCATGGTTTTGCTTTCGCTGCACCGAATTGCTGGTGCTGGGAACCAAACATGCACTATATTGGTTTGCTCTTTTTGGATCCCCCTTCAATAAAATTTTGAAATACTAATTCTGTTTCACTATGTCCATACTCCATAGCTACAATACACACAGACCGAAGGAGAACTAAGTCTCATACAAAACTTAGAAATGACCACACATGCTCATAGTTTCATATTAATCATATGGTACAATTGCTTAGTCTCTTCCATATTAAAGAGTTGAAACACTGCAAAAATGTTGGCACACCAACTCGGGTGATGGGATATATATTGCGAAATGCAGTAAGTCTATGGCATATTTGCTTCCAGTGTTTAAGTTTTCCTTGAAACTGCAGATATAAGGCGGGTACTTTTCCTGAAAATACCTGAAGCACGCAAACAGCTGTTAATGTCTGAGCTGGATAGAGTAGCTCAGGTGCAATTCTAATTTTTATATTGGCATTTGAGTTATGGTGACTCATGAGTCCTGAGTGCAACCCTTACTTGTCCTTTCATGAATGCAATTTCATAGAAGTTTTTTTAATGAAATAACAGGACTACAAGATCCATCGAGATGAAATCCACAGCAAACTCGTCCAGATAATGAGAGAGAGGTTGCTTGCAAATCTTAGAAAATTACCCCAAATTGTGGAAGGCTGGAATGGCCCAGAGGATAATGATGTGCAGCCAAGTCAATTTGCTAAAGCTGTTACAAAGGTACTAATGTTTACCTGATTATTAATGGGTGTTTATCTTGTTTTAGTTTAGTTATACAAATTCCTATCTGTGCTTATTTAAGTTATGAAAAATAGTTGTTTTAAATGTCATTTATTTGTTACATGGTTACGAAGTTGCAGTCTTTGGTCTCTTTAACAAGATCATCGTTATCATCATTTATCCCTCAGAACTCAAGCAAGGGATATGTTTTCATAAGTTTAGGTGTTTACTTTCTTGAGTTAATTGTTCTGAGATTTGTATGCAAATAATTTGCAGGAAGTTACCTATTTGCATCGTATCCTTTCTCAAACATTGCTTGAGGCTGACGTGCAAATAATATTCAGGTAAAAGATTTTCACTTCTAACCACTTCTTTCCTTTTGTATGTACATCCACAAACCTATTGTATCTTTCTTTGGAATCATTAGGCAATATTTTTTTTTCCTCTTTGAGAATTTGGGGACTTTCAGCTATGAGTGACCCACTTCTGCAGAATAAATATGCCTTGGAAAAACACTTAACCTTACTATGATTAAAATATCAAAATTCTTATACACGAGAACAGAAATTGTAAGATATCACCGTTTTTCCACTTGTCTTACCATCTCCCCTAATTAATTGTGCTATATTTTCCATCCATTTGGAGAATTGTAAGATTCTCAGGTAGAAATATCTCAAGCATGTCATGACCTGCATGTAGTCGATCAGCTTCCTCATGATACCTAGAACATGGCTCAGAAAATTATTTAAAGCAAATATCGGAATAGTAATACATGACAAACCAATTTATAAGTATTGCTTCCATCTCTCTATATTTCCTAATTTTGTTACTATGAAAATCAGTGTTTGTAGATTCAGTTGTATTTATGCTGCATTGTAATTGATTGGCTGGAAGTTAATCCATGTCTTCCTTTACTTTTCGATGTATTTATGTAAAATTGTTTATTGTAAGTTGTCTCCAGGCTGCTGATTTGTTTGTACTCTTGTGCAACAGGCAAGTGGTTCAAATATTCCATTCACATATTACAGAAGCATTTTCAAAATTGGAAGTCAGTACTCCTCAGGCAAAGAATAGGTATGCTGCTTAATCTGTGCATTCCTTTTACCAAGGAAAAAACAAAGGGATTAAGACTCTGTTGCATTCTCATTTTCTTAAAACATCTTTTTTTTCCCTTGCATCTTTTTTAACCATATGGCTGTTTTTTGTGACCCAGATTGTGCCGAGATGTTCAGCATATTCTTGCATGCATCCGGAAGTTGCCAGCTGAGAACTTCAGTTCAGAAACTATTCCAAATTATGGTCTTCTTGATGAATTCTTGGCTGAGAACTTTGGGACAAAAGTTGGTGAATGATTTGACTGTACATTAGGAACTGACTCATGTCTACAAATGTTCAATGGTGGAAAATATGTTAAATGGGAAGTGCTCCAAGATGTTGCCGTTTTCGGCGTGAATTCTGTGCAGGTACTGCTTTGGTTATTTCTTCTGATTGTTGCCTTCTTTCTTCATAGGCCATTTTAGGGTTTTACTTGTCAATGATGTTAATACCTGCAATTTAGAATGCATTCTGATTGTGTATTTCATTGCTGTAACAAATAGAGCAATTTGTCGCACACCGCTTCATATATCTATGGGGTTGTTGGTTGTTGAATCAGTCCAACTGTGCATTCAGGTTTGGATATTGATTATCATTGAAATGGATAAGTTTCCAAAAAATCGGCCATCAGATGAGCTACTAGTAGTTAATTTGTACAGTACTTGTTTTGAGTTAACATAGATAATTGGATAGTAATGGTCTGATGGTCTGATGAATGTTCAGATGGACATGGAACACTATAGTAGTGGTTGAGTAGCAATACAAAAACACAAGTACTCCTTAATTTTTTTTTGACCTGAGAATACAGCAGGGGAGACCCCCACTGTAAGAGTTTTTTTTATAAAAATTGAAAAAAAGGGAAAAAGCTGTACAAAGAGAGGGAAAAAGCTGTACAAAGAGAGGCTAAAAGAACAAAACAACACGGCCAGCAAGAGAGCAGGAGAGAATGCACTCCACAGAAACAAAAGAAACTAGGAGAGGGAGTCTAAACAGAGGAGAAAAGCAAGTAGATAAAGTGATTATGATCCAGCTCAACTAAAAACTGATTCCACTTTCCTCTATTGCTGCCTAGGTGGCTACCTATCGAGTCTAGCACCTAGCGGTTTTTAAAATACTGGATCCAAGCAAAACAAATTCTGAACTTGACAAAATCTTCGATGCAGGTATTGCTGTGCCGGGTAGTGAAAAAAAATCGGCTCCTCTGATGTCAGCAAAGTAACATGCTGATCCTTGCACTTCCCAAGATGAAATTTTGGCTCCACAGCTTTGCCATTTCAGGCCATATTTTTTGTTTTGTTTTGTTTCATAGTAATTTGATTCCCGTTTGGGAAACTGATATCGGTTAGATGCTGGTATAGAGGAAACCTGAGTTTTGGCAGCACGACCTATTCTTTGCATGATGCATCATGCTGTTAGGTCCATTGTATCGAATATGCCGTTCAGATGGCAGCCCATGTATTTTATCCCTGTAATGTTTGTAATTATTCTTCCTGGTGCGAAAATAATCAGTTGTTAAATGCTAGTATGGCAGAACTTAAAGCTGCGTCTATATCTATATCTAATACTCCCTTGGTTCCAAATTATAAGTTCATCTGGCTTTTCTAGATACATAGCTATCTACCTAGATGCATATTAAAAGCTACTCCGCATGTATCTGTATCTGCAAGGCAGAATGACTTTAGAATAGAGGGAGTATTAAATGAAAGGATCATGTCTGTTTATCTTCCATTTTCATCTCTTCTTTCATCCATCTGCACCACTCCTTTTCTTGAGAAGCAAAACCGTCGTTGGCGTCTGCGCGTGTCAGGACGTCACATTATTATTATTCCTCGTGTGAAAATAATCACTTGTTAAATGCTAGTCTAGTAACTTAAGCTATAGCTATATATCTGATATTAAGAGGAGAATTTCTGACTTCGGTCTGTTGTCACAGTAATGTACGTATCTGGAAAAGACAGCATCTTATAATTTGAATGGAGAGTAATTTTTTCTTTTCCATCGAGAACCTAGGAAAACATTTTTAGTTTATGATGGGTAGAGATGGCAATTCTACCGTTTGGACATGATTGATGTAGCCATGTAGGTGTGGGTGTAAAATTTTATTTGTAGGTATAAAATTCTCCATCCTCATCCGCGGGTGTGGGTTTACGATTCTACCTGGAGGTGCTCAAAATACAAAGGGCTTCATCTAGTATAACCAATTTGTGGATGTGGGTGACGTATAGCACCAATGCAGAATTTCACCTATTTGATAATGTATTATAGGAATGTACGTGAGCAATATTTATTCTGCCTGTATTGTTTGTTTAAACGACCGTTTAACCCGTTTAAACACAAAACGCTATACAATGATATTGCGTTTCTGTTTAATCATCTGTTTAGCCTGTTTAATTAGTCGTTTAACCTATTTAATGGATCGCTTAGCTAGAATAATGACTCAACGGTAGGTGATCAACTGTTTACCGTTTATATATACTACTTGAGCCTGAGTAGTGCCATCGGGTTTTAAGGTTTACAATACTAGAAAAATACCTCGCACGTTGCCGCGGAACATTCAAAGAAAACGTTTATAGAATATTAGACCAAATTATAGGAGAATGGGATAGGAAAACAAAAAGTACAATGTGCATAATGTGCATACCTTGTATGTTGATAGATTGAAAATAATACTTGCATTTAATGGAAGATGCTGTAGCAATTATTAGAGGGATGATGTGGCACTTAGTGGAGTATGTCATGTGGATGGCTTGCACGTGGAGATTGAAAGGGGTTTGCTTTTTATAAGAGATACAGATATAGATTGCCGACTTGCATTCTTGAAGAATAGAGTTCTGGTACTATTTACACTCATAACTGTTACTCCCTCGTTCCAAATTATAAGACATTCAGGCCTTCTCAGAATCATAAATTTTTACTATATATCTAAAAGACTCATAACGTGTTATAATTTGAAACGGAGAGAGTATTCAACATTCCATTTGAAATGTTGAAATCTGACCCAGAATCACCCTGAGGTTGGTTTGGGCTGACACGGCCTGAATCTACCTATACGTATATAAAGGTTCATATACTTTTAGAATGCTGATTTCATCCTGTACTCCATAAAGATAGGTAGTCTCACAAATTACATTCTTTTGACTATGTGGGAACCAAGTTACGGTTGGCATTTCTCACCTTCTATAGTTTAATTTCAAAAACTTCTAAGAAGTACAACTCAGAAGAAATTATAAGTATTCAATATGGATTTCTATTTTTATCGGTGAGAGAAGAAATTTAGAATAATACAAAATATCAACCACCATAAAACAATGGCCTATCGATATGAAATGGCATAGAAAACAATTGATTAAAATTGTCTTTTTAAAAACAGATAGAACTTGCTAGTCCAGGCCTCCAAGATACTCTGTGCTTCCATGAAAACATATTTTCCTTCAACACATGATGCACGTATAGAAGTCATTTTCATACGTATGTGAACTTCCTGGCTTGATCACACGAAAATAAGTCATTAATACTTAATAGTGTTCTGGATAAATCACAATTATGACCCCGCTATCAAACATGCGGTTAATACTTAATAGTGCTCTGTCTAAATCATGATTATGACCCCGCTATCAAACATGTGATTCCCTATTTATCATGTCATTAAATGATATAGACCTTTTTGTCATTGTGTTTTTTTACATAAGTCGGTCTCATGAACATGCACCTTGACAACACTTCCCTCCAACGATTGGCCTTCCGCGTCTGAATACTGGCCTTCCGCTTAAACCCTACAATTGTTTGGTGTCCTGGCTTGGTGCACGATTTTTTTTCCCAGTACGGCCTTGTTTGGATGCGCATGTATTTATTTCAATCCACGTGTGTTGAAGTGGATTGGAGTGGAATTGAACTAAATTTCATTTCATTTCACTCTAACACATGTGGATTAAGGTGGATACACATGCATCCAAACAAAGCCTACACTTGTGCTCGAGAACTCCAGCAAACTTGATTCAGGCAACGGTAGTGGGCCAAGGACTTGATGAGCCGCCTTCAGCCCCTATCTGTCCGAGCCCGGCCTATCCTAAGAATCGACCATAGATTTGATTCAGTGCGATAGCAAAAACGTTAAAGATTTGAAGTGGTAGGCATGCATTTTGCATGTTTTAAATTTTGAATTACCTTCCCTACTAACGGTAAAATATAATAGAAGATTTAGTTGTACTTAATTAGCAAAGATACTTCTTAATCAAAACTTCTATTTCCTAATACTTTATTTTATTTTAACTTTTCATGCATCGTTTGTTGTCCTTGGTAAGAGCTATTTTTAAATGCAAAATTTGTTTTCATATTATTTTAGTTCTAAATTTACATCCTTTTACTATACTGGTGAACAAGCACGTCAGCACATACGTCTCTATAATTAGATTAGATTTACATCTAATCATGCGTCGGAAGTCGCGCGAATGACAAGAAAATTAGAGGGTTGGGCACCGCGATCCTTTTGATTTCTTTCTACCACCATCGCGTGAGGATGAGCATTTCCAAGAGTTTGCCAAATTTCACTTGGCAAATATCGTGATTTGGTAACTTGCTAAAATATATAGCAAGTGAAAAAATTGACTCTCTCCAAGAGTTTACCATTTGGACTTGGTAAAATAAGAAGAGCCCCACTAAGCGAACGAAGAGCCCCGCTAAGAAACGAAGAACCCCGCTTAAATATGCACGCGAAGCCGCGCGCAAATATGCGCGTTGAGAGGGAGATTTGCCAAGTTGCTAAAATTTGCCAAGTTGGATGTCAAACTGTTGGAGCATAATTTTTTCTGTTTTGCCAAAAATAGATGGATGGCAAGTTGATTTGGCAATAATGAGGATCTCAAAAGCTAGCATGTGTAATTTCTCCTGACATAATTTCTTACCTTATTTTTTCCTATACCACCCAATCCGAATAAGACCCCTGTGACATTAAAAAAAAATCATAAAAACATTTTTTTCCCAGGGCTGGGAGTGGCGCAGGCAGTGCATATACGGAGTACTGTATTCAGCACAGTATGTGCAGGTTGCTTCCAATTCCAACACAAGAGGACACAAGGTGCGGCACCACTCCACGACAGGGTGGGTGCACAGTAAGGGCACACACGGCATGGATTCCGTATTCCTACGTCTCTCTCTCAGAAAACATTGGCATGCAGTGGCGCAACGCAAGGCGCATGCACGCTGCTTGGGACCTACCGGACTCAAGGCGATGGACCGGACCGAAGCGTGCATGCATATGCATATGCAGAGTGAGCGAAGCCCAGAGCAGAGCGAGCAGCCGGTTGTAAAATGCTCTCGCCTACTGCTACTATAAAAGTGGCCAGAAGAAATTCTTCTCTAAAAAAATGATTTTTTTTCCTGCCTCACACGGTATTGCAACTGATACGAGTATTTCTAATCTTGCTAGTAGTGATAAAATATAGTGTACTCCCCAGCAGACGATCACCCGGTTCGGCTGCACTTCTTGCGGCTGAATTCTGCCTACTGCTACAGCTAGCAGCAGCAGCCAGCCAGCAGCTTCAGCCCAGCAGCAGCCGAGCAACACAGCCAACTCAAATTCAAACACATCATTTGATGCAATTCAAATTCCGGCGGGAATGAAAAAAAATGGCGCCACAGCTTGTGTCCAGTTACATAACATTCAATACCACCATCATAGCCATTACAATTGATGATTAGTACTAAGTACACAATTTTCAAATTGTGTACAGTCCGCTACATCATACATATGGCATAAGTGGACCTTTACAAAACTTGTAGCGCTTGGGAACCACATATATATCAACCTGCTAGAAGAAGGGTCACATCTGCAACCTTCTTCTAGACAAATAGCCACTACAATGGTTCACTAGTTGTCCTAACCAAATAATTTCAAATGTTTATGGAACAATTGCAAAAGCTGTACCCGTTTCAAGGCACATATGAAACAGCAAGAAGATCAAATCCATCCATCAAACTCTAGCAACCCAACCATCAATCTTGTTCATGCCATCCTCTGCTCCCCGTGCACTATGTCAGCTGCATGTTTACAAAGCCGCATCATTCCCAACTTAGTCATACAAGATCAGTTCGATGTATCATGACATTACCAGCTTAACTATCACACATTCACATACCTGTGCCCAAGGAGTCCAAGTCCCATCGTGATCCACTGACGGACTTATGCGATATCAGCATTCTCACTTGACGCAACAAACTGATCAGACAATTCGCTAAGTCTAGGCGGTTGCCTGTTGACCACTAGAGTCCTTGGTGGTTGCTGATCATGCACATAGTTATGCAGTGCAAAGCAAGTCATAATAATCTTTGATTGCTTCTCCTTCGGATAGCGAGCTACTCCTTTCAACATTTGCCACTTATTTTGGCACACCCAAATGTCCGTTCAAGTACATTACGCAGCTTAGAATGGTGTACTTGAACATCTCTTCCAAATTACCGGCACGCCTATTCTTAAATTCCTTCAGATGGTACCTGTTACTGCAATGTGTCACCATATATCCCGGACGAAGTGCGTACCCTGAGTCCACCAAATAATACCTCCCTGCAAACCAGCATACATATGCACAAGTTTATCAACACATTGCATGCATGACAAGTACGGCATGTAATCCAGGAACTCGATAAGTTAGGCAACAAACCTTGTGGTGGGTGCGGGAAATTGGGTGTTGCCTGAGCCTGCCTCACCACAAACATGTCATGCGCTGCACCCGCCGTCCCCACACCAATAAACATGAACCGCATGTCAAAGTCGCATTCGGCTATCACATTTTGGCTCATCTACCCTTTCCTATTAGTAAAATCATTGTGTGTGTCACGATCAACACACACATGCGCGTGAGTTCCATCTATAGCTCTTATGCAGCCATCGAAGAAAGGTGAGTAAGGGCCTGTTTGGATCAAAGGTTTTTCATAGGAATTTTGGGGGGAAACTTTCCAAAGGAAAGGAATGGCATGGATGCGTTTGGAACGAAGGATCGCTGAAATCTTTTTCCAAAGAAAAGGGAATGTTTTGATGTGCAAAACATAGGAAATAAAACATCCACCGTCAGCTAAGGGAATCCATCTTTGTCGCCTCTCCCGCTCTGGTGCTCTCCCACTACGCTCCCGTTGCTGTGTCTTGCTGTCTTCTATGAACCAGGTGCTAGGTGAGAGAGTAACTACACCATGGGTCCCGCACTATATATAATAAGATAGCCTGAGTAAAGAAGACAATTGTATATTACTATACCAGTTTTCAAAAAAAATATTACTATACCATAATAACATGTCAGGAGAATAAATAAGTGTGTAAATCAGACCTAAAAATAGTTAAGCAAATTGACATAAGTAATTTGTTCCTAAAAAAAATAATAAAATGCGTTTTGTTGCTTGCACATGTGGTGGTGCATTTTGTCGTTTCCTGCGATCCAAACAACTCAAAATTTTCATTGGTTTTTCAGTTTTCACTTACTGGCATTCCTGCGTTTTTTCCTATTATTTTGTTTTGCAATCCTTCGTTCCAAACAGGCCCTAATCGGTCAGGGCATCAGAAAAATTAGAGGGTTGGGCAGCACGATCCTTTTGATTTCTTTCTACCACCATTGCGAGAGGATTTAAAAAATAATGAGGATCTCAAAAGCTAACATGTGTAATTTCTCCGGATATAATTTCTTACCTGATTTTTTCCTATACCATCCAATTCGAATAAGACCCTGTGCCATTAAAAAATCATAAAAACAATTATAAGCAATTTGTAATATTAATCAATCTTAAATTGTACCATTATATATTCCGTACTCTTATGGTGATTATAGTTGTTCATTTATGCTAAAGAAAGAAACAAAAGAGTAGATACAACAGATACGGTCTTGTGAGATGTATTGGTTGACAACTGATAAAGGTACAGTAGTAAGTGGGAAATAAAGGACAGCACTTAAACGGTAGTAGTATATAAATTATAAAACCACCGAAATATGATTTGAATTTTGTGTGAATGCTTATAATTTAGTAAAGGACGATAGCTTTTAAACTTTTTTTTGAACGAACTAGAGGGGCCCAAGCCCCTACAGAGAGAAATATATTAGCCCAAAATAGACAGGAAACAAAGAGATTTACTAGAGAGCAGAAGGAGGAGAGCAGCTCTTAAGAAACAAAAAAAAAAAAGAAAAAAAAAGAAAACGAGGACCAACAGAGTTTAAAAGCTAAAGCGGAACTTCGAAGCTAAAGCTTGATTAATCGACACACACTACACTACAAAGAATGACAGGTTTACTTTTTTGTAACATGTTTGGTGGTTCATACGTACTACAACGTACTGTATATTGCTGATAAACAAATACATACTCACGAATAAGAGGTGGGTAATAAATCTGTTAACCATGCGTGTCTCACTCTGCGATTAGTCATGATTAATTAAGATAAGATCTTTTCTGCCATGCCAAAGAAATTAATTAAGAGGACTAGGGCCGGGGTAGAGACAACACGGACCATACCACGTTCCGATGCGCTGCATTCCCTGAGAGGCCGTGCGTGGTTGTTCACTGTTGGCTTCTTTTCTTCTTCCTCTTCCGCATCTCACCTTTCTTCAGTATCGGCAAGTTAGGGGAGAAGGGCGTGAGGGAGCGGAGCCGAGCGCTAGAGGCCGGAGCCGTGGAGAGGGAGAGAGAGAGCCCTTCTTCACAAGGAAATGAGGAGGAAGTGATGTTCCAATTAAAAGGCGCCGAGACGCAGAGGTAGTCAGCATAGCTTTTTTTTTATATAACAATAGTCAGCATAGCTTTGCAGAGGGGCCGAGGGAGCACTTGATCGAAAGAAAAAGAAAATCGCAAGGAAGCATATACAGTAGCTTTCATGTTAGGCTGCCTGCGGCGGCTCCGGTAAAAGCTTCATGCAGTAGCCTTTTACCGGACCGAAGCCCACACCGGAGGCCGGTAAAAGGAACGCTATACTCGCTTGTACGTCAAATATAGCGGAGCACCGGCCTGTGGCGGACGCTGTTGGCCAAGCGCGCGTGAGAGAGTAGGAGAGAGAGAGCACGTACTAGCGTGGGCCCACTTGTTCAACTATGAAAAAATGTTATAACTCAAACTAAAAAACCAAATTAAATTCTGATTGCACCATTAAATTCGTTTCAATAAATTCTTCAAAACTAGATCTCACATTGATATATTTAAATAAAGTGACAAGTGGGCCCCACAGTGGATAGAGGATGATACAGAGGATGGATGAGTGCGGAAGAATTAAGTATAGAGGAGAAAATCTTGATGACTAGGATATATAGAGGATAAATTTAGAGTAACACGAGTGCGGATAGCCTTACACTTGATATGACAAACCTAACTTTACTCAGTACTCCGTAGTCCTGAATTTAGGCACACGCCTCTGCACGGGGCAGACGAAGCAGGCAGCCAGTTTGCGCGGCACCCAAGGCTGCACTGTACTATCTCCTTTTTTTCCTGCACGAGCCAGACTATAGTTTTTCATCGGGCCGTGCCCGGCCCGCATTGCTCGGGCCGACACGTGTCGCCGTACCTCACCGGGCCGTGTCTTAGCGTGCCTCGTGCTTGACTGGCAGCCCAGGCACGGCCCATCGGGCCGAAAATCGTGCCGGGCCAGCACGTACAGCCCGGCTGCAAAGTCGTGCCGGGCCAGCCCACAGCCCGCTCAGGCTAAAACCACAGATCAAGAAACACAGAAAACATTTCATAGCCACAGATCAAGAAACATAGAAAATAAAGATTAAGCTAAAATGAGCTGTGTGCAATGCTGCCTCATTAAAAACCTTTCTAGGTAAAACTCACCCTTGTGAGAAACCCTAGAAAGAAAAAGAGTACAGCACAGCTCTTAAAGTCTTAATTAAGTTCAAATGTTCAAAGTCAAGTCACAGTCTCACAGATACAATAGAACAGAACAAAAGGTGATGCAAAAACAAGGGATATCTTCTCAAGCTTCAAGCACCAGCACCAGCACGACGCCTTGACGGACCAGTAGCAGCTGCACCCCTTGATGGACCAGCAACAGAAGCACCCCTTGATGTTGATGGATCAGGAGCAGTTTCGCCTGATCCATGTTCCATTAACAAGTAAGCATCATGCAAATGAGGAGCAATATCAAATAAAGATGATGCAAAAACAGTGGACTACCTGATGTTCCAGTTCCATCTCCTTCTCCAGGTTCATCGAGATACAACTTCTCATAGGATTCCTCTAACTCTTTATTCTCAGCATCATGTTGCAGCCTCTTGTCTCCCAGCTCCCAATCCTTGATGCAGCACAGCATCTCCACATGTTCAGGCAACAAACGCCGTTGCCGCTCCTCGATTATCCTTCCTGCTAAGCTGAAACATGATTCTGAAGACACAGTAGAAATAGGAACTGACATAACATCTCTAGCCATGATGGATAGGATTGGATGGGTTAGTTTATGGTCACGCCACCACAGGAGTAAATCAAAATCATCCCCATATGCAGTGACATTGTCACTGTCAAGATAAGCTGAGAGCTCACACAGAGAACCAGATGAAGTGGAGCCAGGGCCAGGGGAAGGACCAGGACGAGCTGCACCAGTTCCAGGCCCTCCAAATATTAATCCCCATGCCTGCTTTCTTTTACCTGTAATGCTTGAAGGCTGTGTAGGCCTTTGAGACCTAGATGCACCAAATTTTCTCTTATACTTGGCAAATAATTTATGAAGTTCAGTTCTCACATCAGCATAGTAAGAAGAGTAATCAAAACCAGTGTACCCTTTAAGCAAATGCAGGACATTAAATAGACCACTCATCTTAGCTCTAGGATCAAGAACAAAAGCAAGTGAATATAGCATAGGTATGTTCTTCCAATATTTAAGGAATTTAAGCTTCATAGGATAAACAAATGTCCCCATACTTTCATCTTTTTCAACCTCATGCAAATGAGCAGCAATATCAAGAATATGATGCAGAATTAGTGGACTGGTTGGATAGTACACCCCAGACAGAACAACAGTTGATTCATAAAATATTTCCAGAAACTCTAATATCTTACCAGCAACATACCAATGCCTTGAAGACAACAACTCAGAACCATAGTTGGAATTAATAAACACATGAAAAACATTGGAATAAGGAAGCAAGTGCTTGAGCATAAGGTATGTAGCATTCCATCTAACATCCATATCCAAGCCAAATTTTCGAGGTCTAACTTCTTGAGCATTACAATAGTTCTTGAACATAGCAATTCTTTGATTAGAGGAATTCAAAAAGTTAATAACAGTTCTAAAATCTTCTAAGTATGGTTTGAACCTTTTTAAATCAGATTTCACAATCAGATTGATGATATGACAAGCACAACGCTGATGAACAAGACTGTACTTAATTTTAGAAGGATCATTAGCATCAGGTGAAGGATCAGCACCCAAATAACCAGCAAACATAGGTGTCAATGTATCCATAGCCTTAGAATTAGAAGAAGCATTATCTAATGTAACAGAGAAAACCTTGTCAATCATACCAAATTCCTGAATGACACAAGCAACTTTTTCATCAATATTTTCACCAGTATGTTTGCAATCAATCAATCTAAAACCAATCACCTTTTTCTGTAACTCCCAATCAGCAGAAACAAAATGAGCAACAACAGTTATGTAGTCTTCCTTAGCATTTCCAGACCAAATGTCTGAAGTCAGAGCAACAGAGGAAGCACCAGCCAACACATGATTCTTAAGTATTTTCCTACGTTCATTAAAGAGCTTAGCAAGATCTCTAGTGGTGGTATTGTTAGACACGCGCACAAATCTAGGATTGTGAGCACGCTGAATGTACTCCTCAAAGGCATCTGTATCACCAATACTTAACGGCAGATCAAGCCTAGCAATCAAGCGACACAATTCAGTTCTAGCAACATCAGGATTATAGTCCCAGTTATGCAAACCATCAGGATTAAGCGCAAGCCTAGACTGAACCCTAGCACGTTGACACATTTTCTCTTTACAGGCTTTCTGGTGCCTCTTCAAGTGGCCAGTGCCGGCAGCAGTTCGCGCAGACAAAGTTGACTTACACATTTTGCAAGTAGCTTTAGTTAAAAGGTCTTTGCCATCAACAGTCTCGAAGATCTTGTCAAAATCATCCCAGACAGGAGATGTGCGCTTACCACCGCTGGTACAATTACCAGCATCAGATGGAGTGTTGTTGGAGCCGATCGTGGTCCCTATCGCCGTCGCCCCTGCACCACCGCCACCGTCCAGATCGATCGGAGCATGATCGTCTCCGACCTGGATACCGAACAAGGCGGCAGCGTCCTCACGGATGTCGTCGTCATTCTCGCCCTCTGGAGCCAAGCCAGGCGGAAGGACGTCATCGTCGTTTGCCGCCATGGCCACGGCCTCTTGAAAGGTCCAAATAGGCTAGAGGGGGGGTGAATAGCCTAATAAAAACTTCTACAATAATTACTTAACCACAAGTTAGTACAAAAGGTGGCGGAGCAAAATGCACTAGCTCTAACTAATTAAGCAAGCCACCTACACAAATCTAGTACAAGGCTATCCACTAAACACAACAACAACAACAAGCTAGATACAAGAAGTAATACGAGAGAAGAGCTTTGAGTGATTATACCGCCGTGTAGAGATGAGAAGTACCAATCAATCAATCACACAAGAGAAATCCTCGGGAAGAGAATGACACAAGAATTTATCCCGAGGTTCACTTGCTTCCCGGCAAGCTACTCCCCGTTGTGGCGATACACCCACTTGTCGGTTCGCGAGCTAATCGACTATCAAGAGTCGAGCCCTCGGCGGGAACCGCACAACCGCACACAAGATGGGGATCCTCCAAGCCACGAGCTTCACTAGAGTATCCAATTCGCGAACTCCCGCGGGGAAGGATCAAGAACCCCTTACAACACTTGGTGATGGCTCCAACAATCTCCAATTGCGAGCTCAATCACCTCCGCTGCTCCAAGCCGTCTACCGTGTCGGGAAACACGGAAGAGTAACAAGAAATCCGCAGCAACTCGAAGATCAAGTGCCTCTAGAATGCAACTCTCAAGCAATGCACTTGAATCTCACTCAATCTCACTCAAGATGTGCAATCAATCAAAGAGATGAGTGGAGGGGTTGTTCTCTAGCTCAAAGGATGTCTCTAGGTCTCAAAATGTGCAAGAGTGCCCCTCAAACCCCGGCCACCATCTATTTATAACGAAGGGGTACGCAGCTAGCCGTTACGGACGACGCAGCAAAAATCGTGCTGACCGGACGCTCCGGTCAGGGTGACCGGACGCGTCCGGTCACTACACGACAAACGTGAATAGTGCGCGTCAGAACTAGCCGTTGCCCTGACCGGACGCGCTCCTTCGATCGACCGGACGCGACAGTGCCAGCGTCCGGTCGCGTTCCAGTAAGCACCCGATGCGACCGGATGCGTCCGGTCGCACGTGACCGGACGCGCCAGCCGCGTCCGATCGTGCTTCGCTGCGCTCGGCCTCTCTGGACGCCTGATCGGACGCTCCGGTCCCGTGAGGCACCGGACGCGCCGGTCGCGCGCTTTACTTTTACGCCCAGTTGAACTGACCGGACGCGCTGGTCAGGCCAGACCCGCGTCCGGTCACAAACCCTAGCGGGCAGCACTGTGATGAACTGACCGGACGCGTCGGGTCAAACCGAGACCGCGTCCGGTGCAGCGTCCGGTCACCACAGTGACCGCCGTTCGCCTCCGTTTCTTTTCCGACTTCCGGCGCAATAGAAAATAGGAATTTCATTTCCTCGAAAACGCCTGAATCCCGCGCTCGCACGCTCGGTGGGAGGGAGAGCGAACCCCAAACCCCTTACTACCGCTCAAACACCACCGCCTTCGCAAATGTGCTAACACCACCAAGTGTACACCATCATGTGCAAGTGTGTTAGCATTTCACAAACATTTTTCAAGGCGTTATGTTAGCTCTCTACTAGATCCTAATGCATATGCTCAAGACATTGATCTAGTGGCACTTGATTCCCGAGCTAACCGTGATTGCCCCTCTTGATAGTCGGCTATGTATCCTAAACCCGGTCAATCACTTCTCTACTCATCTTAGACCGGCAAAAGGAAAACCCTATGGTTATACCTTTGCCTTGCGCTCTTAGATCCTTCTCCTCCACTTGATCATCATGTCCATCATTTTATGTGCATCTTCACCATGATCATCATTTCATGTCCATGCACCATTTCTTTGTGATCTTGTGGCCACCACTCCTTGCCACGTACACCTTCATCACATGTGTTGCTTATGCCTAACTCAAAACACTTAACACATGGCATTAGCAACTTGGTGTCATTAATTACCAAAACCAAACTTGGGCTTTCACCTCTCCAGCACCGTTCCTCAATGGTGCGGGTGGCCGCCGAGCTCGGTGTACGCCGCAGCTAGACGACGACGCATCGGCTACCGACCTGCGCAAAAAAATGGAGGATGTCAGATGCCAGACTACTGGAGAAGACGAGAAGAGAACCCAAGAGAAGCTAGGGTTAGGGTTTACCTGCGCAGCCGGAGCCCGGTGCCGGAGAAGGCGAGCCCCCAAGAGAAGACGACGCACCATTAGAGAGGACGGCGAGCGGTGGAAGAGGGAGGACGGGAGCAGGAACACGAAACCGCAAACTCACATCACCAAGAGCAAGAGAGAAAGGGAAAGGGAGGAGAAAGGAGAGGTCGAGAGGATGGCCGGCGCCCGGCGGATCGAGTTCACCAGAGTGGAAGAGGACGGCGAGCGGCGATGGATTAGGTTAGGGTTTGGTGAGACACTGAGATCGTGAGAGCGGGCGAGCGGTTGCGCGGCTGCGGCGGGTGGCTGGTGCGGTGGATTAGGTTAGGGTTTGGTGGAGGGGCCGGGAGAGGGGGTTTATATATATAGGGGTAGCGGGTGAGGCTCATAGGCCGTTGGAGGCTTTAGCGGGCCGCCTCGGGCCGCCCCTACAGATTTCGTGCCGGGCCGTGCTGGCCCGCGTGCCTGAGTTTCGGCCCAAGCACGGCCTGAATAGCCGGGCCGGGCCAGCACGGGCCCGAACTGCGTCGTGCCGGGCCGGGCTCTTGTCGGGCCGAAAAATCGTGCTTGGGCCAGGCCGTCGTGCTCGGGGCTGCATGAAAAATTATAAGCCAGACCAACGTTCGGTCAAATCGGCTTGCAGTAGGTAGCCCTGGGCATTCGGTATTACCGAACCGATCGGTTCGGTACTTCGGTTCCTCGGTAAATTCGGTTCCTCGAAAACAGGTACCGATCGGTTCCTTAGAAAAATCGGTACCGAGGAAATTCGGTTTCGGTAAATTCGGTTCGGTTCCGGTATTTACCGAAAAATACCGAACTGATCGCAGAGATATATAATTGCAATTTCAAAAGCCATTTTTGACATAATTTTTCATGATTCCATAGAGAATTATAGTGCCAAATACACAGATAAAAGTCCATAAGACAATAAGAGTAAAGTACCACAATTACATAATATAATAGTCTACAATAGTACAATCATTAATATAACAACACTCACAATCAACACATTTCGGTAAATTCGGTAAATTCGATAAACCGAGGTAAAGAACCGAATATACCTCGGTAAATTCGGTTCCTGGGAATTGGGAACCGAACAGGGTACCGAAAATTTCGGTTTCGGTACTTTCGGTTCGGTTTTCGGTACTTTCGGTTCGGTATTCGGTATTCGGTATTTCGTGCCCAGGGTGGGCAGTAGGCACCAGGTGTCTGCATGCAGCACAGGAACGCCTGCACCCGCGCCGCGCATCAGTCAGGTCAGGGTCTCAGGAGGGAGCGCAGAGGCGCGTGCCTTCGCTGCTTCATTTGCGGGCCCCTGCATGCACCTTGGCCCTGTTCTGCTGGTCATGTTTCGGCTTATTTCAGCTTGTTTCAGTTTATTCTCTCTCACAGAACACTATTGAATCAGCCGAAACCAGCCGGCTTTTCCACCAGCCGAACCAGCCCCTTGTTTGAAGAAAAGGCAGGGGCGTGAGCAGCCGTACCATTGTTTTGTTGCTCTCTGCTCTGTCCGTTCAAAAAAAGTGACATTTTTTTACTTTCAGACACTGTGTTTAACCGTTTATATTATTCAAAATTTTTATATAAATTATAAAATAAATAAATCATTATTAAAGTATCTCTAATGATAAAATAAGTCATAAGAAAATATATGATATTTATATAAAAAATTTGAATAAGACGGATGGTCAAACAAGATGTCTGAGAGTAAAAAACAACGATCTTTTTAGGACGGAGGGAGTATGCACGTAGTGTGGGAACCACATATGGGAGGCCATTCGTGGGTGGCATCGCATTACAGAGTAGGGGCATCGCCCGTCGCGGCGGTGTCACAGCCTGGCAGGGCTTGGCTTGGGCCTCGTTTAGTTCGGCGAATAGGGGTGAAAAACACTGTATCAGAATTCCTGTAGCATTTCATTTGTATTTGGTAAAAATTATCCAAATTTTGACTAACTAGGCTTAAAATGTTCGTCTCGCAAAGTACAACAAAACTGTACAATTAGTTTTTGATTTCATCAACATTTAGTACTCCATGCATTTGCCGACATTTTGATGTGACGGGAATCTTCTTTTTGCATATTGGAATTTGGGGGGAGAATTGGGAAACTAAACGTGGCCTTGGCTTCGCTCGATCCATCCAAGAGTGGGGCAGCGACACAGCTACTGCCACGGCTTGGTCAGGCATCTAATGCCACGTGGTGTCCACGGGTGGAGGCAGCCAGTCGGGCAGATGTTCCGCGCTTGGCAGGCCCCGCCGAGTACTCCTAGGGCGCAACCTACGGCCGCCGCGTCACCATCTGCCGCAGCGGTGACCGGGGTGGGTGACAGCAGGACTAGGACCAGCGAGGCTTGGTCGTGTGCGTTACCAGGTGATGTGACGAGGCAAGGTGCCAAGGCGGACACAAGAACATGGCCGGCGTAGCGGGCAGCACTGGCTACTGGCTAAGCATGCAAGGTACGGAGTATGTACAATGCTCCGTAGGCTGCTACGGCTAGCCCCGGCAATTGGCGTTATAAATGTCCATATAGTCCGAGGCTCGGCGGCCCGGCACAAGCCAGCAAATTTGGCCTGACCCAAGCACAGCCCCGCCTGATGGTGTGCGGGCCCGGGCTGGCACTGCCCGGTAGAGCAGGCCGTGCCTAGGCCTTACCCCAGGCACGACGTGCCAGCCCGGCATGGCCCGGCCTTTAGGCTATGGCCCGGGAGCGGCCCGGCCTCCCCACCTCTCAACGGCCCAGCAACGCCTCCCCCCACGTATATAATCGAGCAGATGCGGCGCCCTCCCCTCACCCCGAACCCTAATCCATTTAAGTCCACTCCACCCGCCGCGCCGCTCTCTCGTCTCGCCTCTCCGACTCCTCTGCTGGTGACTAGCGTCTGTCCTCCCCGACTCCAGTGACCTCGATCCGCCTGCTGCCAGCGAGCCGCTCCCTTCTCCTCCTCCTGTCCTCCCTCTCTGCCTCTCCTGTCTCCCTCTCCCTCTCTCCCCTTTAGATCTCGGGGATTATGTGAGTTCGTGTCACTGTTTGTCCCTCCTCCGCCGCTCGCCATCCTTGCTAACCGATGTGTCGTCTTCTCCAGCATTGGGCTCCGGTTGCGCAGGTAAAACCCTAATCCTCCTCTTCTTCCATTGATCTATTTTGATATGATCTTTTCATCCTCCTCCATCTCTTTGCGCAGGCTGGTAGCCGATGCGTCGTCCTCTAGCTGTGGCATAGAGCGACCAAGGCGGCCCCGTGCACCGTTGAGGAATGGTGCTGGAGAGCCGTCCGCCATGGCGGCTGCTGATGACGATATCGTCTAGCCGCTCACCGGCAACGATGACTTGATCATGGTAGGCCTGGCCCCTGAGGACGACGATGGCACCGGAGAGGATGCTGCTGCGTTGTTCGGTATCGATGTCAGTAGCGGCTCTACTGCTCCGACTCCAATCGATCTGGACTGCGATGTGGTGAAGGGGCGACGACGACTGGGAACCCGCTGGGCTCCAACTCTAACAGCTCTGCTCCATCTGTTGCTGGTAACTCTAACTCTAATGTTGGTAAGCGTAAATCACCTGTGTGGACTAATTTTGATGAGATATATGAGACTGTGAATGGTAGGAAGATTTGCACTAAAGCTACCTGTAAAATGTATAAGCAAACCTTGTCTGCTAGATCTAATGCTAGCACTGGCCACTTGAAGATGCACCAAAAATCTTGTAGGCAGAAAACTGATCAACATGCTAGGCTTCAGTCTAGACTTGCTTACAATCCAGATGGTTCTGTGCATAACTGGGACTATAAACCTGATGTTGCTAGATCTGAGTTGTGTCTGATTGCTAGGCTTGATCTGCCGTTAGGTATTGGTGAGACAGAGGCCTGGGAAGAGTACATTGTTCATGCTCGTAACCCTAGGTTTGTTAAGATATCTAGACATACCACCACTATAGATCTTAGCAAATTGTTTACTGAATGTCGTAATATTCTTAAGAACTCTGTGTTGTCTGCTGCTTCCTCTGTTGCTCTGACATCAGACATTTGGTCCGGTAATGCTAAAGAGGACTACATTAGTGTTGTGGCTCATTATGTGAGTGATGATTGGGAGTTACAGAAAAAGATAATTGGTCTTCAGTTGATTGAGGTGAAACATATTGGTGAAAATATTGCTGAAAGAGTTGCTTGTGTGGTTCAGGAGTTTGGTTTGATTGACAAGGTTTTTCTGTAACTCTAGACAATGCTTCTTCTAATACTAAGGCTATGGAAACTTTGACACCTATGTTTGCTGGTTATTTGGGTTCTGATCCTGTACCTGAACCTTCAGATCCTAATAAGCGTAAGTATTGTCTTGTGCATCAACGTTGTACTTGTCATATCATTAATCTGATTATAAAATCTGGTTTAAAGAGGTTCAAACCTTACATAGAGGATTTTAGAACTGCTATTAACTTCTTAAATTCTTCTAATCAAAGAATTGTTATGTTCAAGAACTACTACATTACTCAGGGTGTTAGACCTAGAAAGTTTGGCTTAGATATGGATGTTAGATGTAATGCTACATACCTTATGCTTAAACATTTGCTTCCATATAATGATATTTTTTCTGTATTGATTAATGCCAATTGTGGGTCAACATTGTTAACCGCAAGGCATTGGTATATTGCTGAAAAGATATTGGAGTTCCTAGAAATTTTTTATGAATCCACTATTGTTCTTTCTGATGTTTACTATCCAATTAGTCCACTTATTTTACACCATCTACTAGACATTGCTTCTCATTTGCATGCAAGTAAAAAAGATCAAAATCTAATAGTTGTTGTATATCCTATGAAGCTTAAATTCCTTAAATACTGGCAGGATATACCTCTGTTATATTCATTTGCATTCATTCTTGATCCTAGAGCTAAGTTGAGAGGTTTATTTAATGTTCTTCAAATACTTAAAGAGAACACTGGTTGTGACTACAATTCTTATTATGTTGATGTGAAAACTGAAATTTACATGTTGTTTAACAAATATGAGAGAAAATTTGGTGCAGCTAGGTCTCAAAGGGCTGCACAGCCTGCAAGCCAGACAGGTAAGAAAAAACAGGCATGGGGAAGAATCTTTAGAGGCCCTGGATCATCTGGTGTTGTTGGTCCTTCCCCTGCCTCTGCCCCCACTCTATCTTTATCTGCTTTTGCTGCTACTTGTGAGCTCTCAGCTTATCTGGACAGTGACAATGTCATTGCATATGAGGATGACTTTGATTTACTTCTCTTGTGGCGTGACCATAAACTAACCTTTCCAGTACTTTCTATAATGGCTAGAGATATTATGTTTGTTCCTGTTTCTATTGTTTCTTCAGAATCATGTTTCAGCTTGACAGGAAGGATAATTGAAGAGCGGCGACGACGCTTGTTGCCTAAAACTGTGGAGATGCTAGCTTACATAAAGGATTGGAAGTTAGGAGAAAAAAGGTTGCAGCATGCTATTGACAACCAAGAGTTGGAAGACTCCATCAAGAATCTCTATCTTGATGAAGATGCTTTTGGGATGGCTTCTGCTAGCACATCTGGGGCTGGCACATCTGTATCTGTGGCTTCTGCTAGTACTTAGTGTTTGTGTAAGACTTGAGAGTTGTGAGAGTGCGAGACTTGAGAGTGATATATTATTATGTTATCTGTATCTGTATCTGAGACATTTGAACAATGGTTTAAGACTTATTAAGAGCTGTACTGCACTCTTTTTTCCCTTTTTAGGGTTTTCTCATAAGGTAAGTTTTACCTAGAAAAGTTTTTAATGAGGCAGCATTGCACAAACAACTCATTTATCTTTTAAATTCTCCTATGAGGTTCTGTTTCTTAATTCTTATTTTGTTTGATTTGGTGACTGCCTGAGTTTTTGACTTAGAAGTGTTTGACAGTTCACAGATTGTGAATGAACTAGAGAATTCAATCTCTGTAACTTTTCTGTGACAACATCTGTGAAATTTGATAAGTGTTTGATGAGTGGATTTTTTAAGGTGTTTTGAAATCAACGGGTTGTGGGCTGGCATGGCTCGCAGTTTTGGCCGTGCTCAATAGGCCAGCATGACACGAATTTTGGCCCGTAGTGCCGTGCGTGGGCCGAAGGCCAGGCACGAGGCACGCAGAGGCACGGCCCAGGAGGCACGACGTGCCGTGCCGGCCCTGCGGGCCGTGCCATGCCGAGCCGGACCAGCCCGATGACCATCTATAAGTGGCATGGTGGACGCCCGCTGAATCGCCACGATGCTGCAGAAATGCTCCAGGCTACCAACACAACGATGTGGAGCAGGGCAAGGTCACGGATGGTGGGATGTAGGCAGCGGCGATGTGACGGTTCGGTGACACAACAGAGCATTGGCGACGGAAGGGTGGACTCGACATCATGGCGGTGAGGCTCCATGTCGAGATGATGGCGGGCGGATCGAGGGGTTGTTGGCGATGACAAGGGCAGGTGCAGGGCCAAGGCCACCAGCTATGCACGTCAGTTCCTACGCATGTGTAAGTGCATCTAGCCCTTTAGTGGGTTTTGGTGAATTGAATGACAACACCATTAAAGATCTAACAAGTTTGCGAAGTGTTGAACAGGAAATTGACTTTATTGCATAACTTGTGGATTGTGAAATGAGAAGTGTATATAGGTTCAACAAGAAGAAAAACCAGATGATATTTCACATATTAAGCCTGATTGATCTTAACATTCATATCAAGAAGATATTCAAGCAATAAGGATCACAATATTGAAGAAATGATTTTTTAATGGATGCTCAATATGATGTGACTTGAGTATGGCTCGATAGGGTGAAGATAGCAAGGAAAGGGCTTCAAGGGACTAAGCGAAGGTGAAGGGCAAGCAATGGCTTGTAGACCGAGGTACCATGGCTAAGGTGAAGAAGAGAGTACTTGCATTGAGTCGAGGTACTAATTGAGCCATGAGGAGTCATATTGTGTTGAGGATCAAATCATTAGTGGAAGTGACTTGAAGCCATGGATTGAACTCACATGTGTTGAAATGGTTCAAGTCACATGCTCAAGCTGTACTTGCTCAAAGAGAGGAGATGAAGTCGATTGCATCCTTTCTGAAGTGATATTGAGAAGAAGTGACATATGAAGACATTGAAGACTCAAGTGGTTAAAATGGGTATATTCTTTTGACCTTGAGTTTAGGATATGCCTCACTATAAAGAGGGATGCAAATCTAGGTGGTCTGAGGAAGATAGAGTGCTCAAGCATAAGTTTAAAATCTAAAGAGAGACACTAAATCACCTCACGAACACTTAGTTGCACTTTGCAGACTTTCACCTGTCGAAAGTTCTAGGAATTGCTGGAAGTTTCGGCCCACAAAGTTGCTAGAAGTTCCGGCAATAGCTGGAAGTTTCGGCTCGCAAAGTTGCTGGAAGTTCCGGCAATAGCTGGAAGTTCCGGCTCGTAAAGTTGCTGGAAGTTCCGGCAACTGCTGGAAGTTCCAGCCCGCAAAGCTGCTGGAAGTTCCGGCAAATGCTGGAAGTTCCGGCTCCCTTTGCAAGCAAGCCCCATTGACTTCGTTGTGAACATTGTTTTTGTGTAGAGCCGGAAGTTCCGGCGATCTGCGCCGGAAGTACCGGCTCAGATCTGAACGGTTGGATTTCTCTTTGAGTATAAATAGCTCTCACCTCTCTTCTAACCGTTAACTCTGCGATTCACTACTTATATCCCTTCATCCAAAAAGCGCCCAAGCACTCAAGAGCTCCCTCTCCTCTCCCCTTTTCTCCTAACTTCGATTCCCCACGGATTTGAGTGATAGGATAGTGGATTGAGTGAGAAAATCACATTGGCAAGCTTGAGCACTTGATTTCTTCGTCAAGCCGGTTGGATTTGCGTCTATTACTCTTGGGTTCTTGGAACCCTAGCCGGCTAGGCGTCGCCCAAGAGCTCCCGATCTGTGGGAGAACCTTGGGAAGTTTGTATTACCCTTGTTTTCTAGTGAAGAACTCAAGTTTACCTTTGTGGTTGCTTGAGTGAGGCATGGAGGTGAAAAAGACTCCGACCTTAGTGGACACCTCAACAACGAGGACGTAGACAAGCCTGAGTGGCGAGTTGAACCTCAGGATAAATCCTTATGTCTCGCATGCTTGTTGTTGTTGGAAATTTGTTCTTGCATATTTGTTTTTGTTGTCTTTCTTCCTCCCAAAGCTATTCTTAGGGTTTGGACTCGATCTACCGAGTGGTGGCGTTTTGACATCAAAAGACCAACCCCAACGCTTCACCTTACCACTAGGAAGTGGGGTTGTAAGTTATCATTGACTCCAAGTTCATATTCTAGGTTGTAGCAGTTTTCACGAAGCTGCTGGAACTTTCGGGATTTGCTGGAAGTTCCGGGCCTGCTAGAAGTTCCGGCCCAAACTGCCGGAACTTCTGGCTATCACTGACATTTTCCTTTGAGTTTGTGTAGAAATTTATTAGATACGCCTATTCACCCCCCTCTAGGCGACATCAAGGTCCTTACAACATGCCCCTTGTTTCTATTCCAAGATTTGTGCAACATGGGCGATACAAGTGCATGTGGATGTGTCAACAGTTTATGTGGATGCCAATGATATTCATAGCATTCTAGAGTACTCCCTCCATCCCAAAAATACAGTCATTTTGGGAGTCGGCACATAAACCAACGCAAACGTTAAAATACCTGTATGCTCCTAAGTTTTGTCTCCTCTCTCTTCCCCATTTGTGTCACCGAGCCTGGCATTTGTGTCACCAAAGTCGTGGAGAAGGGGATGGCGGATGCCTCCACACCGGTGGATGAGAGAAGGGCGGCCCGTCTCCGTGCCGGTGGAGGAGAAGAGCGGCCTGAGCACCTGCCTCCGCACTGGTGGAGGAGAAGAGGAGCCACGTCGGCAGATATGTGAGGGAGGGGGCGGAGCGAAGGGGCCAGTGGTGGATCTGGCGATGGCGGCCGTGCCGACGGTGGATCCAGCGATGGCGGCCGGAGGCGTCGTGGAGGAGAAGGGGACGACAGACGCGGCCTCAGCGCTGGTGGAGGAGAAGAGAAGGACGATGTGGCCTCTGTACTGGTGGAGAAGTAGAGCGGCTAGGCGGCGACCTTTGCCCGGTGGAGGAGAAGAGGAGCCAGCAGGGCGCGGCCTTTGTCCGGGCAGCGCAACATTGCTGGGGGCGGTGCGATCTCGCCGGGGGCTATGCGACCTTGTGGGGGCGGCGCCTCTGCTTCGATCGGGAAGGATGCAGTGCAGAGAGGACGAGGTTGAAGCGAGCAGATCAAGGAGGGAGCAGGGGCTATGTGATATAGACAGCAGAGGTTAGAGCGACTTTTTCTTTGAGACAACTTTTGAATCGTAAAAAGACTTTTTTCATGCTGTTGGGCGGGGGTCAGACGGACCGAGAAGATGAGGCTGGCAGCCAGGGCCTAGGGGCGGTGGTATCTGGGGGGGTGGTGGGCTGCAGCTGGCTCTGGCTGGTGTGGCGCGGCACGAGGGCAGACGATGCGGCGTCGTTTCTCCACGCAGGACTGCAGTAGGGAGTAGCGACGGGCGACGCGCAGCTGCTGCAGCATGCACTGCACGTCTGCACCATCCCCACTCCATTTGCTCCCCCACACCATCCACATCCACATCCACCCACTAGCAAAATTTGGAAATTGGAAACCTGGATCAGGGGGTGTTTAGTGTGCGTTTTTTTTATTTTTAACTGTTTTTAATAATATTTCAAAAAACAATCGTGAAATTTTGTTTTTTTAAAACTAACTGAAAGGATCAAGATGCCCAAGAGGGGGTTGAATTGGGCTTTTCTAAAAATTAATTGCAAGAATTAAATCCTACAAGCCGGAATTCACCCCTAGTGCCTACTTGTGTTCCTAGAGATTCTACCGGTAAAATTTTTGCACCCTAAGTTCCAATCCTAGTCTAGCATGGCAATTTCAGGAAAGTAAACCAAGCAATGAAAGTAATACAAGAATGTAAATGCTTGAAAGTAAGGGGCAAGGAACAAGGCGATGTTTTCCCGAGGTATCGGAGAGTCGTCACTCCCCACTAGTCCTCGTTGGAGCACCCGTGCAAGGGTTTTGCTCCCCATTGATCCGTGCAAGGATCAAGTGCTCTCTACGGGCTGATTCTTTGACACTCCGTCACGGTGAATCGCCAAAAACCGCTCACAAGATGAGTTGGGTCATCCACAAGCTCCGTCGGATGATCACCAAACTCTCAATCACCACCTAGCTGTCTAGGTGATGGCGATCACCAAGAGTAACAAGCTAGAACTCTCACTTGACCACAACGAGCCTAATGAGAAGATGGATGCACACTTGCTACTCCCTAGTCACTAGTGAGGGACTCTCAAGCTTTGATTCTCAAATCACAACCCTCACTAGAGCTCTTGCACTCCCTTGCACTCCAAAGGTGTTTCTTAGCTGAACAAAAGAGCAAGAGACCTCTAAAAGAGGTGGAGGGGATGTATTTATACACCCCACAGTCAAATCCAACCGTTACCTGCCAACTCAGCAAAAAACGAGATGACCGGACGCGCCGGTCAATGTGACTAGACGCGCCGGTCGATCGTAACGGTCGAAAACCTGAAATACCGGCTGAGTGACCGGGCGCACCGATCAAGGGTGACCGGGCGCGTCCGGTCGTGCAGGGAGCTTACTGTACTCTGACCTGACGCGCGACCGCGTCTGATCAGTGATGACCGGACGCGTCCGGTCGTCAGAGTACCTTACTGGAACGTGACCGGACGCGCCGATCACATCCCCGTCGCGTCCGATTTATGTGATTTCCCTCCTGTGACATGTGTCAGCCTGAACACCACGTCCGGTCCTCGCAAGGACCGCGTCCGGTCAACAGCGCTGAGACGCAGTAGCGGTTTAGAACTAACCGGACGCGTTCGGTCAAATCAGACACCGCGTCCGGTCAAGGGAAAACGTCTCTAAACACTCCGAAACATGACGCAACTTGAACCAAGTTGCTTCCAACTGAACTTTGAGCTATTCTAGAGCTACCTAGTGCTAAGTTTGACAAGTGTGCACCACACCTAAACACAAGACTCACCTAGGTCAAGCTACTCGCTCATGCCCCCCTTTATAGTACGGCCAAAGGAAAAAGCGAAGATCCTAACGACTATTCCGAATGTAACTCAACACCTTGGCATCCGGAACTAACCGTCCTTAATCTTGACGTCAATCCTTTGAAAACCGAAACGATTTCCATCAAAGGGCATGAATACCATAGTGCCCAAAGCAGTTATCAACCCCATGACCTAACTTACCAAAGTTTCTGCAAAACATACGTTAGTCATGGTAATAAAGCATTGTCATCAATTGCCGAAACCAACTCTCGGGGCCTAGATGCTTTCAATCTCCCCCTTTTTGGTGATTGATGACAACACTAAGATTCAGAAGATAAGAGTTGAGGTTTTCGAACATGCTTGGTTCACATAAGCAAAAAGCAATAAGCACAAGGGATTAGGAGTTGCTTATGTGCCCCAAGCCAATAGTGTGTACTCATAAGATGAAACAGAAAGCGTTAGTACACATAAAGACAAAGCTCAAAAGAAATCGGAGTAAGACACGAAAGCACAACCTTATGAGCTATAACCAAACAAGTGACATGCTATAAAATGGAGACAAGATAGACCACATAGACTCAAAGTATATGACTCAAAGTATCTCACAAGCACACATGTCACAAGATGAAAGTGCGGGAATGTAAACATGATGCATGAATGTAGCACACAAAAAAAACGAAAACCCTCTATCAAAACTCCCCCTGAATCTACTCTCTCCCCCTTTGGCATCAACGGCCAAAAACTAATCTAAGGATCTGACGGGGGAACAGACGGAGTCGAGTCGGGTGCCGAGGAGCGCGGAGTGATCACAAACTGAGAAGTATCTTCCTCGGACTCTGAGCTGTCAGGCTGACCCTCTGAAGAAGCACGTGGCTGTGAAGCGGTCTGGGTCTGAACAACAGGAGTAGGTACTGACGAAGAAGTAGCAACTAGTGGAGCAGTCTCTGTGACCTGAGCCTGAAGTGAACCAACAACTGGAGGATCTGTCGAGGCAACTGACGAAGGTACAGTCTCTGTAGTGCCCGTCGTTGTCACTGGAGGAACAACTGCCTCTGAAGCGGACAACCCTGAAGAAGTCACTAAAGTGGTGTGCGAGGGCATTGGCTGACCAGTCAACTCGCTGTAGGAGGCACTCAAGTCAGCAAACGGAGTGCCTGTCAGAAGGTGAGGGCGAGGCTGGTCTGAAGGAGTGAACCCCATCTGAATAGGCGTGTAGCTTGGGGACTGGAACGACTGGGGGACCTGCTACTGTGGAGAGGTGAACTGGAAGCTCGGCTGTCCCTGACTCGAAGGTCCACTAGACTGTAATGCTGGAGTCAGGACAGATGCAGGAGGAGGTACCCCAACTGTAACCAAGTGACGCAGGAGCTCTAAGTACTGCTGCTGGTTTGCTGCCTACTGTCGCTGCATCTCAAACTGCTGACGCTGTAGCTCAAGCTGCTGCCTCTGGAACTCGTCCTATCTAGCCTGAATATGAGCAAAAGCGGCGGCCGTGTCCTGAGCCTGTCTCTACATCTGAAGCTCCTGTCTCTCCTATGCCTGTGTCAGCCTCTCAAGTATAGCCACCATGGCTGGGTCTGAGCCTGAACCACCGGCCTCATGGTCGTGAGGCCGAGGAGAGCGGTACCGGGGGATGGGCTGGTAATCCTCATCAGTGCTATCAGAGGCCTCATCCTCAACAGGATCAGCAGGCTGAGCATCTAAATCAGCAAGCTCTGCCTCAGCAAAACCCTGAACGGTCGCATCCTGCTCAGCCGCTGTCTCAGGCACCTCAGGTCTCTCTCGCTGTCCTGGCACTGGGGCCTGCTCTCTGGTAACAGAAGCCCATAGCTGACGGATATCATACTCTAGAAAAGCAGTGGTAGTGTCTGATATCTCAGCTTTAATCTCAGAAGGCAGCTCGCATGAAGATCTGATGAGAAAGCATATCCAATAAGCATAGGGCAGCTGACGGTGTCCCTTGAAGCCTTCTGCCAAGGTGTCCTCCATCTCACATAGCATAAGATCCCATATATCAAACGGAGTCTGCGAGAGAAGGTGGTGCACTACCCACAACTGCATACGTGTCAGTCCCTCTCTGTAGCCCAGCCTCGGAAGGAGTGTACGTCTGACAATAGCATCCAAGACTCTGGCAAGAGGTGTCAGGCTGGCGGGTGTACGTCGGGACCCTTCGCCAAAAAGCTCACGAAAGCAGGGTCGGATCAGATCAGTAGGGGGCACTGTCCCGCCGTGAGGGCGTCTAGGTGGAGCAGTCTGACCAAAGCACAGCTGATGTATCTTCGTGTCTGAAGCTGGGAGTCTGAGAATCTCCCGTACTCTGGTGCTGTAGAGTCTGTGGTCACAGCCTCGGAATGCAAAGTGAATAAACTCATGTGCTGGGTCAATCCATAGTGAAGAATAGAACTCCCTGACCCAAGTGCCGCAGTATGCTCCTGTCCGTCCAAGAAAATCTGATAAGCCCGGAAGAAAGGACAGGTGCGGACGAAGCTGCTCACCCACCACCTCAACAAGAGCCTCAAGACGACAGACCCTCTGAGGTCTGAAAGCAATCCCTCTGTCGACATATGCTCTGTAGAAGTCCTCCTGTAGGGGTGTATAGAATCCCTCTGACGCTCTGGAATCCCGCACAGGTGGGAACCACCGACCAACCTCAACAAACCTCAGGGCCTGCACCTGGCGTGCTGTAGCTCCCCTCAAGTCAAAGTGCTCGACTGGGGGGTGTCCTCGAGCCTTGGGAGGTGGGCGTCCTCCACAACGCTAGCCCTCTGGCCTGGGAGTCACCTGAGCTCGTGTACGTCCTGAGCGATGACGCGGTGGAGTCTGGACTGGCTGCTCCTCTGTCTCTTCTGGAGCCTCTACAGGTGGATCAACTGACATAGCCTCTGTCCCCTCTCTCCCCTCTGTGGCCTCAGTACTGAGCTGTCGACCTTCAAGATGAAAGCGACGCTCACCAATGTGAATCCCACTGCTCCTGCCTCCCCTCTCTGCTTGCTCTGCTGCATCTGCAACTGCCTGAGCGATCTCTGCATCTATAAGAGTCTTCTTCTTCTTTCTGGCCATGGTCTTTACGCACTTACCACGCGCAACCTCTGTCAGACGAGGAGGACTCTCGTCCCTGTCACTAGGAGCACCCCCAGCGTTCTTGCAGCGAACCATACTGACAAACTACGGAGAGATTCTAAAAGATGATGAACTGTCACTCAAGAGGCTTGGCCTCAATCCGTATCCACAGGCTTGGCCTCGGATTTAACCACTGACCTGCTATCACCCAACACACCGACAAAACTCACTGAAAAGATGGAATAGATAGATCTACTATAAGCAACATATATAACCTAAAAGATAAGAAATCCTAAAGATAGCAAGCATATGAGATAAGATGTGAATCGAACAGCGATGGCTACCTCGGTTCGACGAGAACTCGGTGAAGAGATGAGATGACCTAGATTCGCGAGAGTTCCCGAAAACGCCGGATGAGCGCTGAAAACGCCGAGACAAGTGAAGATGGTAAGTGATTGAATGAAACTGTCACGGCAAACCCTAACGACGAAATCGAAGGATTGAAAATGAAAAATCGATTTCACCTTTGACGAGGAGGGTTAGGGCAAGCGCGAGCCCGAAGGAGATGACAGTGGCTCAGCCTAGGGTTGGCGCGATTGCAGTGGCTAGATGGAGGAGCTGGTGAGGCCTGGGGTTTGACGCGGGCGAGCAAGGGCTAAGCACGGTGGTGGCGCGCGTCACGGTGATGGCAGGCAGTGCGGCAGCGGCGGTGCGAGCACTGGACGGCGCGCGGCGTGACGAGCAGCGCGGCGGCTGTGCGAGCGTAGGGCGGCGCGCGGCGCGGGCGGCAGCGGAGGAGGTGCAGACGACGGCGGAGGAGGCGCAGGCGGGTCAGTTCGGCGAGCTAGGGCAAGAACACGGTGAGATTTGGCGTGGCGTCAGGTGGCGGATAAACAAAACAGATCGGAGACGAAGAGTTATATGAGGACTCAGATCCGCTCGCTGTGCACTGACTGGACGCGGTGGTCGCATGACCGGACGCGATGGGGCAGCGTCCGGTCATAGTCCAGTAACCTCCTGGAGCGACCGGACGCGTCCGGTTAGGGCTGACCGGACGCGGACAGAGTCCGGTCGAAGGTCATCCGGGAAACTCATCGCGCATGACCGGACGCGGTGGTGGGTACCGGGACCGAACGCGGTGGTCAATCAACGACGCGTCCGGTCGAGCGTCCGGTCACAGGTCCAAGAGAAAGTCTTCAGGATGACCGGACGCGCTGGTGGTCGTCGGGACCGGACGCGGTGGTGAAGCATCACTGCGTCCGGTGCAGCGTCCGGTCCAGCGTCCGGTCACTATTTAACACCTTTCTTTAAACCGATCTTCGACGCGACTTCTCCCAATCAAGTTCCAATTCAAAGAGACTCAAATAAACACCAATTGGAACCTGATATGAGTGACCTCACTCAAACCCTCAAGTTTTTTCAAATAATTTGCCTTAGGCTAATGTTTATTTTTAGGAAAATAAGCAATAAACACCCGAGGAGCAACGTATGGCCATGCAATAGAGTTTGTGAACCCTTAGGAGCGTCAAATGCTCTCTCTATTCATGGACGAACACAGTGGTTGCTCAAAGCCAAACCAAAAAGAAACGACAAAGCAACAACCATGCATATGCAGTGCAATACAAGTAAGTAAAACTAGGTTGCTTCTCAAGTTTGATCCACGGTTATCGTAACCGTGTTAGACAAGCCCTAGATGCATTACGGAGAATTTAAACATGGCATATAATACAATGCAATGCAAGGGACAACACAAGCTCATTTTCTAAAGTTACTAGAGTCAAGCACATTAAGTTCACCTCTCAACCTACAAAAGGTAGCCTCATCCAAGGGTTTAGTGAAGATATCTGCTAATTGATTTTCACTTCTTACACCTTCTAGTGATATATCATTTTTAACAACATGATCTCTTAGAAAGTGGTGGCGGATATCAATGTGCTTGGTGCGAGAGTGTTGTACCGGATTATTAGCAATTTTAACGGCACTTTCATTGTCACATAAAAGTGGCACCTTTTCAAGAACAACTCCATAGTCTAGGAGGGTTTGTTTCATGTATAAGATTTGTGCACAACAAGCCCCCGCGGCAATGTATTCCGCCTCGGCGGTGGACAAAGCCACACTATTTTGCTTCTTAGATGACCAAGATACTAAAGACCTCCCAAGCAAATGGCACCCTCCGGATGTGCTTTTTCTATCAATTTTGCAACCGGCATAATCCGAATCGGAATAGCCAACTAGTTGGAATCTAGCTCCTTTGGGATACCAAAGACCAATGCTTGGGGTGTGCTTAAGATATCTTAAAATTCTTTTTACGGCACTTAAGTGAGGTTCTTTAGGGCATGCTTGAAAGCGAGCACACATGCACACACTAAACATGACGTCGGGCCTAGATGCGGTAATGTACAACAAGCTACCAATCATAGAACGGTAGAGAGTTTGATCAACCGATTTACCTCCCTCATCTAGGTCGAGATGTCCATTAGATGGCATTGGGGTCTTGATTGGCTTATATTCTTCCATCTTGAATCTCTTGAGAAGATCCTTGGTATACTTTTCTTGAGAGATGAAAATCCCTTCTCTCATTTGCTTGACTTGAAAACCAAGGAAGAATGTGAGTTCACCAATCATAGACATCTCGAACTCCTTCGACATCAATTCACCAAATTCCTTGCAATACTCTTCATTTGTTGATCCGAAGATGATATCATCAACATACACCTGACAAATGAAGATCTCCCCATTAAGCTTCTTGGTGAATAGTGTGGTGTCGACCTTCCCAATGGTGAAGCCCTTCTCAATGAGGAAGTCCCGGAGGCGCTCATGCCACGCTCTAGGGGCTTGCTTGAGCCCATATAGCACCTTGGACAACCTATAAACATGATTAGGATATCTCGGGTCTTCAAACCCGGGAGGTTGATTAACATAGACTAGTTCATTTATGAAGCCATTTAAGAATGCACTTTTCACATCCATTTGATATAGTTTCATATCATGATGTGATGCATATGCAAGAAGGATACGAATGGCTTCAAGTCTTGCAACGGGTGCAAAGGTCTCTCCAAAATCAAGACCTTCAACTTGAGAGAACCCCTTTGCAACTAGTCTTGCCTTGTTCCTCACTACTATGCCTTGGTCATCTTGCTTGTTGCGGAACACCCACTTGGTTCCAATGACTCTTGCACCTTTTGGATGCTCTTCAAGTGTCCACACTTGATTGCGGGTGAAGTTGTTCAATTCTTCATGCATAGCATTCACCCAATCCGGATCTTGAAGAGCGTCTTCTACATTCTTAGGTTCAACACAAGAGACAAAAGAGTGATGTTCAACAAAGGAAGCAAGCTTTTGAGATTGAGTCATTACTCCCTTTGTAGGACTCCCTATGATAAGATCTTGTGGATGTGCTTGAAGTAGAGGTGAGTTTCTTCTATCAACCACTTGAGGCGGAGGATGGGGAGCATCAACATCTTGAGCTTGTGCCTCGACTTGTTCATGAGAGACATGTGTATCTTCATTTTCAACCCTCTCATTCTTGTCATCATCTTGGGGCACATGTGATGAAGATGGTGGATCAACAATTTGCACATCGTCTTCATCATCTTTTGGCTTGATGTCTCCCACCGGCATGTTCTTCATTGCCTCTCTCAATGGTTCATCACCTACATCATCACAATTCTCAATTGCTCCTTGGGAGCCGTTAGATTCATCAAATTCCACATCATATGTTTCTTCAACCAAACCGGTGGCATGGTTAAATACTCTATATGCTTTGGACTTTGATGAGTAACCAACAAGAAAACCAATATCACAACGTCTTTGAAACTTCCCTAGGTGTTGACGCTTCTTGTAGATGTAGCATTTGCAACCAAACACCCAGAAGAAAGTGACGTCTGGCTTCTTCCCATTTAGCAACTCATAGGGGGTCTTGCCAAGAAACTTTTGTAGGAAGAGGCGATTTGAAGCATAGCATGCGGTGTTGATTGCCTCGGCCCACAACTTTTCCGGAGTGTTGTACTCATCTAACATTGTTCTTGCAAGGGTGATCAAAGTCCGGTTCTTTCTCTCAACTACACCATTTTGTTGAGGAGTGTAGGTTGAAGAAACTTCATGCTTGATTCCAATCTCATCACAATAGGCTTCAATGTTTGTGTTGTCAAACTCCTTTCCATTGTCACTTCTAATCTTCTTTATCTTGACTTCAAATTCATTTTGAGCTCTCTTTGCAAACTTCTTGAAGCAATTTGCCACTTCGGATTTGTCATGAAGGAAGAAAGTCCAAGTGTATCTTGAGTAGTCATCCACTATCACAAGACAATAGAGATTTCCACCCAAGCTCTTATGGGTTGTAGGCCCAAACAAATCCATGTGTAGAAGTTCTAACACTCTTGAAGTTGACATGTAGGCTTTGGTTGGATGAGTGTTTGCAACTTGTTTGCCCGCTTGACATGCACTACAAGGTTTGTCCTTTTCAAACTTTACATCCTTCAATCCTCTCACTAATTCTTTCTTCAATAGCTTGTTGAGAGTGTTCATTCCAACATGTGCAAGCCTCCTATGCCAAAGCCATCCAAGTGAGGTCTTGGTGAACAAGCATGTCATTAAGTTTGCATCTTCAGAGGTGAAGTCAACAAGATAAAGATTATTGTATCTAAAGCCTTTGAATATTACTTGCTTGTCATCTATCTTTGAAACTACCACTTCATTAGGTGTGAACAAGCATTGGAAGCCAAGGTCACAAAGTTGTCCAACGGATAACAAGTTGAAACTCAATGAAGCAACGTAGAGCACATTTGAGAGGGAGTGATCATTTGATATTGCAATCTTGCCTATACCCTTGACTTTGCTCTTCGAATTATCCCCAAATGTGATCTTCTCTTGACATACCCCATTCTCTTCAATGGAGGTGAACATACGAGGGTCACCGGTCATATGTTGAGTGCAACCACTATCAATAACCCAATGAGATCCACCGGTCTTGTAGTTCACCTACACACAAGAGATCAAGCTTTTTGTTTAGGGACCCACACTTGAGAGGGACCCTTGACTTTCTCAACTAGTGACTTGGCAACCCATATTTTCTTAGGCCTATTCTTGTTTGGGGGACCCAAGAACATAACTTTCATCTTTCCACTTGAATATTTTCTTAGCATGTAATGAGCATTGAAGGCAAAGGGTCTAGCATGCTTGGGCAAGGGTTGTGGTGGTGGAGTTTTGCACTCATGAGCAAAATGGCCTTCTTGTCCACACTCAACACATCTCTTTGGCTTGGGCTTTGACTTGCTTTGTTGTTGTTGAGCTTTAGCCTTCTTCTCTTGATTTGCCAAATAACCAATGCCACTTCTATCCATCTTCATTACGGTGTTCATGAGTAGCTCACTTTGCAAATATTGGCCTCATGTGAACTTGCTTAGGCCGGTCTTGAGATGCTCTTTCTCTTGCTTGAGTTTTTTGTTTTCTTCAATAAGTGACTCATTTGATGTTTGCTTCTCAAGGGCCATCAACCCTTTTAGCTTCTTGTTCTCATTTGCAAGCTTCTCATTTTCACTCTTGATCTTGGCATAATCATCATAGTTGTTGGACTCAACCACACTCTTGCCTTTGCTACTAGAGCCTTGCTCAATGCTTTCAATGATCAAGTCATCACATGATGTAGCTATATCAATCTTGACAACTTGGTTAGTAGCATCATGTGTCTCAAGAGAAAGCTCATTAGCAACCACAAGACTATCATAGTCAATTTTCAATGTAGTGTATTTGTCTTTTAGAGAGTTGTGCCTAGTGTCGAGCTCATCATGCTTCTTCTCAAGTTTATCATGTTGATCTCTAAGCTCTTTGTTAGAAGTTTTGAGCTCCTTGAGAGTAGAAGACATAATTTCATTTTGATCTTTGAGCTCATCACTAGCCTTTTGTGCACTTTCAAGCTTAGATGAGAGTGATTCATTTTCATTTTGGAGCTCATCACTTTCATTTCTAGTTCTTCTTATGACTTTAGAGTATTTGTTCAACAATTTTACAAGTTCATCATAAGAAGGTGCATCATATTCGTCATCACTATCACTATCATCATCATCGCTATTATGGTTTTGTACCTTTCGTTCACCCTTGGCCATAAGGCATAGGTGAGTTGTGGACGATGATGGTGAAGATGGCGGTGAAGGTGGTGATGAAAATGTCGGTGAAGATGATGGCCCAATCACAAATGCGGCAACCTTCTCTTTTTCATCATTGCTCTCATCACCGGAGGACTCACATGATGATTCAATGTCGGTGAGCCAATCACCAACAATGTATGCTTTTCCTCCCTTCTTCTTCTTGTGGAACTCTTTCTTCTTGCCATCCTTCTTCTTGTATGGCTTGTTTTTCTTCTTTTCATCTTCATCATCGCTTGAATCATTTTTCTTGCCCTTGTTCTTGTTTTTGTACTTATCTTTTGGAGGTCTAGGGCATTGATGAGCTAGGTGGCCAAGTTCTCCACAATTGTAGCAATCCATCTCGGATATTGGCTTCCTTTTGCTACTTGTAAAGAATTTCTTCTTCTTGCCATCGAACTTGATGCCACTCTTGTTGAGCTTCTTTAGCATCTTGGTGGTCTTCCTCACCGTGAGTGCAAGTGATGCATCATCAATATCACTTTCACTTGAGCTTTCTTGCACCATCATGGCTTGGCCCTTCTTCTTCTTCTTGTCATGGCTAGCTTTGAAGGCCAAGTCCTTCTTCTTGGAAGATGATGAGCCCTCTTCCGGAGTGATGTGCATGTACATCTCATGTGTATTGATCTTCCCCAATACTTGTGTCGGTGTTACGGTGGAGAGATCACTTTGATGAAGCACGGTGACAATGTGACCATACTTCTCAACAGGAAGAACACTCAAGATCCTCCTTGCAACATCCGATTGGCTCATTTGGGTGAGCCCAAGAGCATTGAGGTCCTCTACAAGAACATTCAATCGAGTGTACATGTCATTAGCGCTTTCTTTAGGAAGCATCTCAAAAGAATTGATTTTCTTTAAAGCAATATGATAGCGTTCCTCACGCTCACTCTTAGTTCCCTCATGGAGAGCACAAAGGTTTTCCCACAATTCATGAGCGTTCTTTGCATTATGCACACGATTGAAGATATCCTTGCCTAAGCCCCGGTAGAGTGCATTTTTGGCCTTTGCATTCCACCGGTCGTACTTCTCGTCACCACTTGGGTTGGCGGGATCCTTGATAGCAGGAAGCCCTTGGGTTGTGGCTCTAAGACACCCAACATCTATGGCTTCGAGGTACGCCTCCATTCAGATTTTCCAATATGGAAAATCATCCCCCTCAAAGTTGGGAGGTGGTCCTTCCCCGTTAGATATCTTGCTCTAGGCGGTAAAGCCTAAAAAAGGAGCAACTCGGCTCTGATACCAATTGAAAGGATCAAGATGCCTAAGAGGGGGGGTGAATTGGGCTTTTCTAAAAATTAATTGCAAGAATTAAATCCTACAAGCCGGAATTCACCCCTAGTGCCTACTTGTGTTCCTAGAGATTCTACCGGTAAAAGTTTTGCACCCTAAGTTCCAATCCTAGTCTAGCATGGCAATTCCAAGAAAGTAAACCAAGCAATGAAAGTAATACAAGAATGTAAATGCTTGAAAGTAAGGGGCAAGGAACAAGGCGATGTTTTCCCGAGGTATCGGAGAGTCGCCACTCCCCACTAGTCCTCGTTGGAGCACCCGCGCGAGGGTGTAGCTCCCCCTTGATCCGCGCAAGGATCAAGTGCTCTCTACGGGCTGATTCTTCGACACTCCGTCGCGGTAAATCACCCAAAACCGCTCACAAGATGAGTTGGGTCATCCACATGCTCCGCCGGATGATCACCAAACTCTCAATCACCACCTAGCCGTCTAGGTGACGGCGATCACCAAGAGTAACAAGCTAGAACTCTCACTTGACCACAACGAGCCTAATAAGAAGATGGATGCACACTTGCTACTCCCTAGTCACTAGTGAGGGACTCTCAAGCTTTGATTCTCAAATCACAACCCTCACTAGAGCTCTTGCACTCCCTTGCACTCCAAAGGTGTTTCTCAGCTGAACAAAAGAGCAAGAGACCTCTAAAAGAGGTGGAGGGGATGTATTTATACACCCCACAGTCAAATCCAACCGTTACCTGCCAACTCAGCAAAAAAACAAGATGACCGGACGTGCCGGTCAACGTGACCGGACGCGCCGGTCGATCGTAACGGTCGAAAACCTGAAATACCGGTTGAGTGACCGGACGCACCGATCAAGGGTGACCGGATGCGTCCGGTCGTGCAGGGAGCTTACTGTACTCTGACCTAACGTGCGACCGCGTCCGATCAGTGATGACCGGACGCGTCCGGTCGTCAGAGTACCTTACTGGAATGTGACCGGACACGCCGATCACATCCCCGTCGCGTCCGATTATGTGATTTCCCTCCTGTGACACGTGTCAGCCTAAACACCGCGTCCGGTCCTCGCAAGGACCGCGTCCGGTCAACAGCGTTGAGACGCAGTAGCGGTTTAGAACTGACCGGACGCGTTCGGTCAAATCAGACACCGCGTCCGGTCAAGGAAAAACGTCTCTAAACACTCCGAAACGCGATGCAACTTGAACCAAGTTGCTTCCAACTGAACTTTGAGCTATTCTAGAGCTACCTAGTGCTAAGTTTGACAAGTGTGCACCACACCTAAACATAAGACTCACCTAGGTCAAGCTACACGCTCATGCCCCCCTTTATAGTACGGCCAAAGGAAAAAGCGAAGATCCTAACGACTATTCCAAATGTAACTCAACACCTTGGCATCCGGAACTAACCGTCCTTAATCTTGACATCAATCCTTTGAAAACCAAAACGATTTCCATCAAAGGGCATGAATACCATAGTGCCCAAAGCAGTTATCAACCCCATGACCTAACTGTTGGGCATTCTTAACGTCAATACCAAAAGTAGACTTAGTTTTCTAATTCTGATAACGGCGCCAAAAATGCCAAACCTATCCCTCATGCCACTTAAGCCAAGTTGTCATCCCTAGCATGACATGAGAGACGCGGTATTGAAATATGCATTTGCTCATCAAGATAAATAATAAAAGGGATCTGCAAGCGCACAGATTAATACCGATGTAGCATTTTAACCGGGAAGTATTCCAGGTATCGTTATTTATATTTTTACCACTGGGAAGGGATTTCTAAGTATCATGGTTGATAATGGAATGAGAATATGGAACTGAGTACACATCATTGCATGTATAACAGAGAGTATTTATCAATCTCTTTATACAGGTATGAATGTCACATTAAGTAAAGGTAAAGTGATAATGGTGACAAAGATAATTAATCTGATCAGCTAGCCACATATAATAATGATAAGCACCTCAACAGATATTCTAGCAAGTCATTAGCATGGAATTAGGATGAACTACAAAGATATTCCCTAAGTTATTATTAACTATAAAGTCTAGCATATCATAGTTAGTTCAATTATACTTGGCAATCATGGTGAGAAAAGACTATATCCATGCATAGTGAATATTAGCAAGGAAGATGAAGAACATAGCAATCACTCCCCTGTAATAGTGTTGCTCTGCCTGCCCTATACACGAGAGGGGGACTATATAAGAATCAACGAAGCTGTCACTATCGCGAACTACCCCACAATCCGGCATATAGGGTGCAATCGCAGATAAATACGGTATAGACACCACGTCTACACAATAGTTATCATTCACCCACTGTACACATGGATAAACGCTATACGATCCTAGGCATGTATATAATTCCAATCTAACTAAGCCAAGCATATAACTATGATAAACTAAGAACAATATAATTGCAAATATAATCAAGTAGAGAAAAGTCATAACCAATATATTGAAATAGAACAAAGTCATATTCATAATATTGAAGAACAATGATGAACAATTGAAGAACAATAGAGGAATTACCAAGAATCCTCTTGACAGATCCGGGAACCAATCGAAGATTGACTCCTTCTGTTCTAATCCTATGTAGCTATGCTAACTAGAGATCTAGTTGATGTGGTGGCTCTAGGGCTTGATCAGAGGCTCTCCTCCTGAATTAGGGTTTGAAATATGAGACGAGGGCCTCTCCTCCAGGGGCAGGGGCCTTGCTTATATAGCCCTTTCGGATGAATCTGGGCCGTTGGATCAAACCGACATTGATCGTGCGGTTTTCCTTGATCCTCTAGGTCGGTGGAGCATAATCCTCGAGGCGGAGCCTGATTGGCTCCGGGGCCAGGGCGGGCGCCCTAAGGACCAGGGCGGGCGCCCTGTGTCCGGCTCCGTTACGCCTCCCGTTCGTTCTCGTGGCTTCTGGACTCTTCTAGATGTAAGATAATTACGTGTTCGGTTAATATCCCGTCATTAATCCGACATGTGGGCCTTTCTTCCGTATTTCCTGATAACCCCCTGCAGAAATAGATAAACAGCAAAACTCGTGGAATTCTGTCAGATAAAACCCTAAGTCTAGGTGTTGGTTTCATTTGGATCCTTTTCTCTATTTATTTGATAGTTATAATTGATACTTAAGGACCGTCAACAAACTCCCCCAAGCTTACCTCTTGCTCGTCCCTGAGCAAGGAGAGACTCAGTAGTTGCTGAAATGCCTTTGAATTTTGACGGTACACATGCTTTCAAATAGAGTCTCATCTCTGAGTTAAAGTAAACTGTCAAGACTTAAAACTTACTCATTATACCTTTCACCATGGGGCTTGCAACCGTCACCTTTGTCTTGAGCGGTTAAAAGATAGAACAGTCTAGTCAAGCGCCATGTCTCTTATTCTTGATTAGCTATAGCTCTTGGAGTTTTTTTTACAGATTTTCAAATAAAACTCAGAGATTCCTTGTATGACTCTCTCCGGTCTCTCTTTTGTGGTATTTCTGGATCCTTACCAAGGCAGTAATGGTGTCTGCCATCTCTCAAAGCAAAGTATGTAGTATTTGTGGTATATGGCAGAGTGACATTGCCTTCTCTCTCATCCTATTCTAATAAGGCTTTTGATATCTGGAGCTCATCGGTGGGAGATAAAGTATACATACTTACAAGACATTTATTGCATAGTCAAACCATGGATCCAGAGAAACAAGCCAATAAGTCAAATCAAGATGTGCATGTGTGGCGAATAAATGGTGTATGGTGGTAGTGATGATAACAATGATGAAAGTCTAATTCTACTTTTGCTCTTTTGAGGGGATATGTACCTTTCTTGCTTTCTAAAGCTCTTGAGGAGAATGAGGTGCTCTATATTTTCTTTTTTTTCCTCTCAGGTGGGTATCTTGTACCCCTAATTCTACTGTCGGACACTTGTCCATTTTTACCTCTCTTCTCACATTTTTTTTTTCATCGAGGTTCCGAGCACTTGCTCCTTTTTATTTCCTCGTATCTTTTTCTTTTCGAGGTTCCGGGCACTTGCCCCTTTTTATTTCCTCGTATAGAGCACTCATCTCCTTAGAACAATATAGCAAGTGGTAGTAACCAAAATAGCTTGAGCATTTATTTCACAGGGGATAACAAGAATGGGAAAATATTTTTGGCTATTCTCTCCCGGATTAGGAGTAGAATAATTTTATGTGGATCTGGAGATGAGAATGAGTGGATATATGTGGATGCGTACTTCCGGAGTAGAAGCAGCATGTATGAGTGATCGTGCAAGTGAATCTTGATTTTAACCGCATGACAAGCTCCTAAGGGTCTACACAGCTTGACTACACTCAATGCTCATAAGCAGTAAAAAGTAAAGGTATGGCTTAAAGTCTAACAAGCATGTATGTATGGCTATGGTAGGAACTTAAACTCTCATCATACAGGAACTCATCATGTAGCATTTTAAGATTTTCAAAGATAAAATTCTCCAGAATTCTAGCATCTCTAGGAATAGATAAACAGCAGCTCAACCTTCCCATATCATATCCGTTAACAACTTAGACTTTAGATCAAGTTCTCTTCCCACAAGTTCAGGTTTAGAGCAAGCTTTAAATGATAACAGTTATGTCTAAACTTAGAGAGAGGACTTCAAATTTGAAAGTTAGGCAAAGCAACTATTCATCATATCCATGCTAGAGTTTTATTATTATTTAGATTCAGTTTAGCATAGCCACTTTATTTATTTATTAAAACACACTAAGCAAAAGATATAGGTATATATATAAGCACAAAATCTTTATTTGGTTTTTTTTTCATAGTTATGTATATTTTTATTTTTATAGGGTAGAAGTATATATAAATATAAAGATAAAGATAGAAATACTTAGCAAGATAATGGAGGTGCTCTCCCCCAAGCTGGATCTTGACATAATCTCTTCTGATGTAGCTAGCAGATGGTGGAGGTGTAGTTGAAAGTCGGCAGCACCCTGACAGCGATTAGAATGTCCTCTGTCTGCTAGTCTCCTTGAATTCTGTGAAGCTCAAATAGACAACAAAGCTCTTGGCAAGGCGTTCAGTGTTTTTAAGTCCTCCGAACGGGACTCTTATTCGTTCAGTCGTCCTGGGACTTGGTGGATGGCGTAGTCGGTGGTTCCAGCGGCGCCTCCTCTTCATGTACAACTGTCTTTTCTTTCCATACCTGTCTCGGTGCTTTGGTCTCCTCAGGACAGTGTTGGTTGAGTGGTATGTCTTCAGATCTTACCACTTCTCCTTCATAATCTGCCCATCCGTCCTTGATGACCTGTTGCTTCTGATTGTGGTTACGCCGCCTTCTTCTTGTCCTGACCTGCTTGGATTCTTCAAATACATAGTTAGGGTCAGTAAAGTAAAGACATACCTTCTCAGAGGGGAAGTGCATGTGGACTTCTCTAGTTCCAATGTAAATGATTGCTTTGACAGTACTAAGGAATGGTCTTCCAAGGATGATGGGTGGATCGTATTCATCTTCTCCCATGTCAATAACCTGAAAGTCTGTATGGACAAAGTGATCGTCTATCTTGACAGGGATGTCAGTTACTGTACCTTCGACCTGTCGGAATGTCTGATCTGCCATCTGGAGCTGAATATATGTTGGGTTTAAGGGCATGGTTCCGAACAGAAGTTCATAGGTGACCTTGGCCATTATGTTGACGCCCGACCCAGTGTCGCAAAGTGTCTTGTAGAAGTGGGACCCATTAATGGAGCAATAAATGCTTGGCATACCTGGGTCGTCCTTCTTAGGCAAGAACGGTGACTTGAGTTGGCGATCTTGACCTTTGTGCACGGCAGTGACCATCTTAGCTGTCTCGGTCCATACTTGCTTCTTGCTCTTGTTCCTCCTGTTGGTCCTCTTCCTTGGTTCATATTGGGGTTGCTCTGGGATTTGTGCGGTCTTGTTCTTGAAGGAAAACGTTTCCTTCCTCCCCTTGATGTAGAAACTGATCTTGGCAGCACTAGCATAGATGACAGCTCCCGCGGTGTTCAGGAATGGTCTCCCTAGGATGACGGGAGCCCTCTCATCAGAACCGGTCTCTATTACTACGAAGTCTGCTGGAGCGTACGAGGAACCCACTCGGACACAGATGTTCTTCAATATTCCTCTCGGGAAACTCAGTGTCCTATCTGCAAGCTGCAAACACATGGTTGTTTCTAATAATGGTTGTGAAAAGAGTTTTTCATAGAGTACCCTGGGCATGATGTTGACGCTGGAGCCAAAGTCACAGAGTGCTTCTGGGAAGTCTCGCATGCCGATGGAGATCGGGATGACGAGGCGTCCTAGATCACCTCTCTTGACCGGCAGACGGTCAGTACTTACTTCCATGATAGGGTTACTCTAGTAATCTCCTGCATCAAACATGTCTACAAGATTTGCAGATTCTAGTCCTTCCGGTTGTGATGGTATACCGGGGTTAGTAGCAGGAACAGCAGCAGCTATTTGATTCAACTGAGATTCAATCATTTTATTAAAGCTAATCTGGTTCTTGATGGCAGTAGAGAAATTATCCATTCTATTATTTATATTTTCTAGTATTTTATCATTAGATGCCAATTTCTTAGACAGGTTATCCATTAGCTTTCCTTGGTTGGACACTAACTCTCTCAAAGGTGGATAATTGTTATTATTATTGAAAGAATTGTTACCTTGGTAATTACCTGAGTAGTTAGGCCTCTGTTGATTCTAACCTTGATTCTGCTGAGGACGGTTGTAGTAGTTGTTGTTATTGTTGATGTAGTTCACGTCCTCCAGCAACTCAGGACAGTGATTGCCCGAGTGTCCAGTACCTCCACACTCCTCACAAGTCATGTGGGAGTCGTAGACGTGCATGACTTCTTTCTTTTCTCCAGCTCGATCATCGAGCTTCTTCATGAGTAGGTCTAGCTTGGCAGACAGCATGTCTACCTCCTTGAGCTGGTGCATACCTCCACCTCTCTTACGTGTCTGAGTTCTTTCTTCATTCCAACCTTGGTTGGATGCCATCTTCTCCACAAGAGCTGTGGCTTGAGGTATGGTGAGTGATAGAAATGCTCCTCCAGCTGCAGCATCCATGGTTTCACGGGCACTGTTAATGAGCCCATGATAAAATGTCTGCATCAGTAGCCAGCTTTCCATTCCATGATGGGGACATTCTAGGATGTAGTCTTGGAAGCGCTCCCATGCTTCTGGAACGGATTCATCATGTTGTTGCTGAAAACTTGTAATCTTCCCACGGAGAGCATTGGTCTTGCCCATGGGAAAGAATTTGGCCAGAAAGTTCGTGGAGTAGAGTGCCCACGTAGTGTTCTTCTCCTTTGTAGCGTAGAACCACTGCTTCGCTCTCCCCAACAGTGAGAATGGGACAAGGCGAAGTAGTATGGCGTCTCTGGGGACTTCAGCCATGGTGAAAGTGCTGCAGATCTCTAGGAAGTGTTGAAGATGAGCACTAGCGTCTTCATGTGGCTTCCCACAGAACTGGTTAGCTTGCACCATGTTGATGAGCCCAGGCTTGAGCTCGAAGTTGCGGTCGATCTCCCCAGCAGGTCCAGTGCGGATGTTGTCCGTAGTGGGAGCTGAGAACTCGTGGATCGACTTGTTCGCCATGGCTTCGAATTCAGTCGACAAATTCCGGATGAAACTTCGGCGGTCTTCAGATTTGGATGAAGCTTTGTGCTGAAGTGTTGACGATGTTTTCTTGAGCTTGGCTCTTGTTCTTCTGAATAAGGCTTCGGGATCGTCAACAAAGTTGTCTGGAAGATGTCTTCTATTCATGCATCACCCTGCAATAAATAATCAAAATGGAAAATACAGGGGTAAAACTGTATAAGAGAATTGATAAGCTCGATCAGATTAGTGATGCAAATGATGACTCAAAGTTCCGTATTCATTCCTACTTAGTAATCAACCTTCCCCGGCAACGGCGCCAAAAATGCTTGTTGGGCATTCTTAACGTCACTACCAAAAGTAGACTTAGTTTTCTAATTCTGATAACGGCGCCAAAAATGCCAAACCTATCCCTCATGCCACTTAAGCCAAGTTGTCATCCCCAGCATGACATGAGAGACGCGGTATTGAAATATGCATTTGCTCATCAAGATAAATAATAAAAGGGATCTGCAAGCGCACAGATTAATACCGATGTAGCATTTTAACCGGGAAGTATTCCAGGTATCGTTATTTATATTTTTACCACTGGGAAGGGATTTCTAAGTATCATGGTTGATAATGGAATGAGAATATGGAACTGAGTACACATCATTGCATGCATAACCGAGAGTATTTATCAATCTCTTTATACAGGTATGAATGTCACATTAAGTAAAGGTAAAGTGATAATGGTGACAAAGATAATTAATCTGATCAGCTAGCCACATATAATAATGATAAGCACCTCAACAGATATTCTAGCAAGTCATTAGCATGGAATTAGGATGAACTACAAAGATATTCCCTAAGTTATTATTAACTATAAAGTCTAGCATATCATAGTTAGTGCAATTATACTTGGCAATCATGGTGAGAAAAGACTATATCCATGCATAGTGAATATTAGCAAGGAAGATGAAGAACATAGCAATCACTCCCCTGTAATAGTGTTGCTCTGCCTGCCCTATACACGAGAGGGGGACTATATAAGAATCAACGAAGCTGTTACTATCGCGAACTACCCCACAATCCGGCATATAGGGTGCAATCGCAGATAAATACGGTATAGACACCACGTCTACACAATAGTTATCATTCACCCACTGTACACATGGATAAACGCTATACGATCCTAGGCATGTATATAATTCCAATCTAACTAAGCCAAGCATATAACTATGATAAACTAAGAACAATATAATTGCAAATATAATCAAGTAGAGCAAAGTCATAACCAATATATTGAAATAGAACAAAGTCATATTCATAATATTGAAGAACAATGATGAACAATTGAAGAACAATAGAGGAATTACCAAGAATCCTCTTGACAGATCCGGGAACCAATCGAAGATTGACTCCTTCTAGTTCTAATCCTATGTAGCTATGCTAACTAGAGATCTAGTTGATGTGGTGGCTCTAGGGCTTGATCAGAGGCTCTCCTCCTGAATTAGGGTTTGAAATATGAGACGAGGGCCTCTCCTCCAGGGGCAGGGGCCTTGCTTATATAGCCCTTTCGGATGAATCTGGGCCGTTGGATCAAACCGACATTGATCGTGCGGTTTTCCTTGATCCTCTAGGTCGGTGGAGCATAATCCTCGAGGCGGAGCCTGATTGGCTCCGGGGCCAGGGCGGGCGCCCTAAGGACCAGGGCGGGCGCCCTGTGTCCGGCTCCGTTATGCCTCCCGTTCGTTCTCGTGGCTTCTGGACTCTTCTAGATGTAAGATAATTACGTGTTCGGTTAATATCCCGTCATTAATCCGACATGTGGGCCTTTCTTCTGTATTTCCTGATAACCCCCTGCAGAAATAGATAAACAGCAAAACTCGTGGAATTCTGTCAGATAAAACCCTAAGTCTAGGTGTTGGTTTCATTTGGATCCTTTTCTCTATTTATTTGATAGTTATAATTGATACTTAAGGACCGTCAACACTAACTTACCAAAGTTTCTGCAAAACATACATTAGTCATGGTAATAAAGCGTTGTCATCAATTGCCAAAACCAACTCTCGGGGCCTAGATGCTTTCACTAACCATTTTGGCGGCGCCGTCAACCATGGCGCCACATTTCTACACGGTGCCGCCATGGCAGCGCCACAGAGCGCTGGCGTGGCGGCCGAGGCACGGGCGTCGAGATGATGTGGCAGGGTTTGTGGCACCACCATGCATGGTGCCACACTGTGGCGCCGTGGATCATGGCGCCACAAGACCGCAATAGGCAGCCCGGTACCCCTTCCATTCTTCTCTGTTGTTTCATTTCTTCCCCTCTCTCTCTGCTTCTCTCTCCCCCCATGCACCCAATCCTTTAAATTGGTGATTTCAAACTTGGAAACTCAAATTTTGTCCATACATCTTCTCAAGCAAGGTAATCTCACTCCCCCCATCAATTTTTAGGCTTTAATTTGCTATACATTTCTTTTATTTTGTAACCCTAGAGACGTTATTGATTTTTTTTGTTTTACATAATGGTAGGATGCCAAGGCGTGGTGGTAGGATTCCAAGGCGTGGTAAAGCTAGTATCCCAAGGTAATCTCTAGGTGTAATCATTTTTTAGCAACAAATGGAAAACCCTAGACTTAGAATTCATAGTTATTGGCTTTTGGGTATTGCAACTAAATTGTATGAATTGTAGCCGGGAGTCCGTACGACCTACTCCCTCTCCCTGAAGGTGTTCCAGTACCCATGTGCTTCTGTGGTACTCCTTGCAAGGTCGACATCTCTGAAGATGAGGAGACCTATCACCAGAGGTATGAGATGTGTAAAAACTTTGCATGGACACCTACTAAGCGTCAGCGCCGCAGTAAATTATGTGTGAGTAATGATTTATAGTGCATTAATTTATCTAGTCATGTGAAGTATTGCATGATTTTTGTTTTGTAACAATTGTCACTGTTGCAGACCCCTCCACCGCTCTGTGATTTTGAGCAGTGGATCGACACTGAGATCAGGGAGTCCGACAAGAGGCTCCTACAAGGCATGAAGGAGTGGGATGCGGAGATTAAGGAGAGATATGAGCAGAGTGCAGAGATTAAGGAGAGATATGAGCAGAGACTTAGAGAGGAGGCTCTGCAAAAGGAGCACAAGGAAGAGGAGGAAAGGAGGCGTGAGGCTGCGGACAGGGCGGATAGGGAGAAGAAGCTTGAGCGTGTGTGTTGTGCAAAGGCAGCGATGGAGGAGAATCCCGACGCGTAGAGGAAGGTAAAGTGGCCTCGTTGCACTCAGTAGCCCTATGGTTTATTCATGAGAAATGTCGTCTAGTCTTGGACCTTTTAATTATGTTGTCATGCACTGCACGTTTCCTTCTGATGCTATGTATTGCGTTATGTAGTTTGTCGTCAAGTACTTCTATGATCGTTGTGTTGTTAAGTATGGCGTACTGTTGGTCTTTTCATTGTGTTGTTGTATATTTGAAGTGGTTATTATTTTTTGGAGTTAACGTCTTGCAACTAAAAACTAACATAGCACTGCATTACATTCTTAGACACGCACAACACACGAACTGGCATGTGAGAACATATACCGAACAAGGGTACAGGGGTCCTGCACTAAACCTAACATGCCTTAGGTAATTAAAACAAATAGCAGACACACGAACTGGCATGTGAGAACATGTACCAAACAAGGGTACAGAGGTTCTGCACTAAACCTAACATGCCTTAGGTAATTAAAAACAAACAGCAGACACATGAACTGGCATGTGAGAACATGTACCAAACACAGGTGACCTAGTAGTGTTCCCACATATTGAACTGCGTTGAGCCTTCTCCACAGTATCCATCTAGTGTTGGTGGGGGCGGTGGTGGCGGTGGTGATGGTGGCCTCTTATTCTGGTGACAAGGGCAGCCGCAGAATGGAACAGTGCATGGTACCTCCTGTGACTCGGCCCCATTGCTGTCGTCATCCTCTTCGTAGTTCTTCAAATCCTTGCTGACCTCCTTTTCTAGATCGAAGATACGATCTTGAAGGTAGTAGATGTACTGCTGATGCAGAAAAAGTGGACGAGGATTGACCCACCTAGTGAACCCGCAGTTCTCCTTTGACTCTGAACTCTAAAGAGTATATCTTGTTAGACATTGTTGAAGCGATGAACATATTTAACAAAAATTTAAGTAGTAGAAATTACCCAAGCTCGCGGGCATCTGAAGAAACGACGACCTCCTTTGGCCCCCTCAGTGCACATCTGCACAAAGAAATCCTCATCATACATACATTTTGGCCAAGGTTCCCTCCATCTGGTGTAGTTTTGTAGAGGATTGTCTCTACTAAAATCTCTCTTAGTCTCAACAGCGAAGTGATCTACGGATTCACTAAAGACTTTAGGACCAAGAGGCCCGTCCCAAGCATTGGGATCTACCTCCCATGGACTTGGATCTACCTTTTGCTTCCCCTTCCCTCTCCCACTAGACGAGCCTCCAGACATTCTTACCTGAATGAAAGGGAAAACTGGTCTGAGTTTGCCTACCGATGCTTCAAGGTATGCATATATATAGGGGGAGAGTTTTCGTAGCCGTTGTATATGTTGAATTTGTAAAACGGACCGGTAATTTCTAAGTAGAAATTCCAAGCCTTCGTACATTCACGATAGTTTCATGATACCTCGGCTATCACGTGTAATCCTATATTCAGATGATTTCAGATATATACAGGACATTTATATCTAATTTTATACATAAAATTGAGATTACTTCCAATTAAGCCTAATACTGTTTCGTTTTCCACCTTCTTGGATACCTGCCCTCTACTATTTTTGGAATCAACTACCAACAGTCCTTCGGGTTCCCCTAACTGTCTCGAAGGTATTTAGAATTTTAGTTATCCTAACAATAATATTAAAAGCAGGAGCAATTTTTTTTTGAACATCATCCATTCCATCCAATGGTAAGTGGGCCCTTGCCGCTCCTAAACCTCCCTATAGCTAGTTAGGACTATGTGATCATCTAATGATCTAAATTAATTCAAAGAGTACATAACAAATACAATAGAGTGTAGCTTGCTGAGTCATCCATTTTGGATGGGTAATGCTCCACCCACGGGGGTCCGTTCCGTGCCCGGACAATGGATGCTACGTGGCTTCATGGGGTCCATGTATTTTTTCATCACACCAATATCTACTCCCGTCAGTTGGCCAAACTTACCGTCTTCGGTTCCATCTTCTCTCTCTCATTCGCCTATCCATTCAAAGCAATAGGGAGAGGAAGGATGTCGTGGAGCCTGTGACTCTCCTCCTCATCTTGAACTCGTGTGCTTGCTAGCCAGGGGTGCTCGTCGGCTGCTGGTCGCTCTCGCTAGGGGTGCTATAGGGGGTGCTCACCCAGCAGGCTATCGTGCTCGCCTGAGTGCTGCTCTCGCAGCCTCGCGCACGTGCTCTTGCAAGCGCACTGCCTCCCCTGGGGCATGGGTGACACTGCCTCTGTTGGGGCACCGACGCGAGTTCCACCGACCTCCGCACCAGCGTCGAGCTCCGCAACGATGAGCCTCCATTCGTCTAAGCAGCAAGGTGATATTGCGCTGAAAGCACATGTTGCAAGCATATGTTTCAAGTGTTTCAGATGTTTTAGAGGTGTATTGCAAGTATTTCACATCAATATTGCAAAAGTAGATCAGGATGTTGCACATGTTGCAATGACTATACACGTATGTTTCAAGTGTAGGTTCCAAATGTTTCACCTGTTTCAGATATATGTTGTAAGTGTTTCATTTTGGTGTTGCAAAAGTAGATTTGGATGTTGCATATATATGCAAGTGTTTTGAATGTTTTCATACGTATGTTGCAAGTGTTTTCATCTAGATGTTTGCAATGGCTGCACACGTGGTTTTAAGTTTTTTCTGATGTTTTTGCAAGTGTTTCAGATGAATATTGCAAGTGTTTCAACTGTTTTGGACGTATGTTACAAGTATTCCATCTAGATGTTGCAAAATCTGGTGTTGCACGTGTTGCAGTGGGACCCACCTACCGCAGCCGCCTGCTACAGCTGCTGGGCCTACATGCATGCGCGTGGGAGTGGAGGGGGCATGAGCGACAGGCGCGGGAAACAGAGCAGGCCACAGATTGAGACGCGGTCCCCGAGTGGGCGCATGCAGGCATAGGAAATGGAGCGGCGCAGGCCCCCACGTGAAGCTCAGCAACGTCCTACGCTAGCTCCCCAAAACAGACGTCCGGACGCTAGCAAGTTTGATTTTGGATTGACAGACAAGGCGAGTTGATCGCTGTTGCAGTCCTCACGTCAAGGCAAATTGATAACCCAAGTAGATTTATCCTGCATATTTGTTTACTTTAGTCACTTTTGCCATGTAGATTTTGATATTTTATTTTTTACAAAATAGGAGGAGACGCCACCTACTTGTTAGAATAAATTAAGTAAAAGTCCAAAGAAAGGTTACACTAGAGAAAAATAAAAAAGAACCCAAATTACATTCCCTATTTAAGCTGCCTTTTTTCCAGAAAGAATAACACAGTTAAATTCTGAAATAAAACTAAGATGTACCGATTTTGCCACAAGAAACTTTATTTAGACAATGGAGGGTTTTGGGTTTTAGACATCTTCTAATAAAAATACGTCATACCACGATTATTGGTATTTTGTAAATCGGACTAGGAAACTTATACGATTGCCGCGCTGCTCTAGGAAGACGATGATGGCATCCAATAGACACGAGGATTTACACAGGTTCAGGCCGGAGCCCTACGTCCAGTCTCAGAGATGATCGAGTGCGTATTCCTCGCTTGAATGCTCTGAAGTTCTTACAATGGGGGGTGCAAGAATGGTGGAAGAGAGCTAGAGCAGGAGATGGACTGCCTGAAGAGAAGCTCCAGGAGCCCTGCTATGATGGAGAATGAGTAAAATGGTAGAGGATGAGAATATCTGGAGATGGTGCCCTGGCTGCCCTTATATAGAGTTCGGGACCGGGGCATTACAAAGCAGTGGGTTCTCCTGACCGAAGGGTCGTGAGCCTGAGGGAGGGCCTAGCTAATTTGGCTTGCAAGCTATGTCGTCTTGTGGTGCATGTCTGGGCGTGGTTGTTGTTGGGCATTCTTAACGTCACTACCAAAAGTAGACTTAGTTTTCTAATTCTGATAACGGCGCCAAAAATGCCAAACCTATCCCTCATGCCACTTAAGCCAAGTTGTCATCCCCAGCATGACATGAGAGACGCGGTATTGAAATATGCATTTGCTCATCAAGATAAATAATAAAAGGGATCTGCAAGCGCACAGATTAATACCGATGTAGCATTTTAACCAGGAAGTATTCCAGGTATCGTTATTTATATTTTTACCACTAGGAAGGGATTTCTAAGTATCATGGTTGATAATGGAATGAGAATATGGAACTGATTACACATCATTGCATGTATAACCGAGAGTATTTATCAATCTCTTTATACAGGTATAAATGTCACATTAAGTAAAGGTAAAGTGATAATGGTGACAAAGATAATTAATCTGATCAGCTAGCCACATATAATAATGATAAGCACCTCAACAGATATTCTAGCAAGTCATTAGCATGGAATTAGGATGAACTACAAAGATACTCCCTAAGTTATTATTAACTATAAAGTCTAGCATATCATAGTTAGTGCAATTATACTTGGCAATCATGGTGAGAAAAGACTATATCCATGCATAGTGAATATTAGCAAGGAAGATGAAGAACATAGCAATCACTCCCCTGTAATAGTGTTGCTCTGCCTGCCCTATACATGAGAGGGGGACTATATAAGAATCAACGAAGCTGTCACTATCGCGAACTACCCCACAATCCGGCATATAGGGTGCAATCGCAGATAAATACGGTATAGACACCACGTCTACACAATAGTTATCATTCACCCACTGTACACATGGATAAACGCTATACGATCCTAGGCATGTATATAATTCCAATCTAACTAAGCCAAGCATATAACTATGATAAACTAAGAACAATATAATTGCAAATATAATCAAGTAGAGCAAAGTCATAACCAATATATTGAAATAGAACAAAGTCATATTCATAATATTGAAGAACAATGATGAACAATTGAAGAACAATAGAGGAATTACCAAGAATCCTCTTGACAGATCTGGGAACCAATCGAAGATTGACTCCTTCTAGTTCTAATCCTATGTAGCTATGCTAACTAGAGATCTAGTTGATGTGGTGGCTCTAGGGCTTGATCAGAGGCTCTCCTCCTGAATTAGGGTTTGAAGTATGAGACGAGGGCCTCTCCTCCAGGGTCAGGGGCCTTGCTTATATAGCCCTTTCGGATGAATCTGGGCCGTCGGATCAAACCGACATTGAACGGACGGTTTTCCTTGATCCTCTAGGTCGGTGGAGCATAATCCTCGAGGCGGAGCCTAATTGGCTCCGGGGCCAGGGCGGGCGCCCTAAGGACCAGGGCGGGCGCCCTGTGTCCGGCTCCGTTACGCCTCCCGTTCATTCTCGTGGCTTCTGGGCTCTTCTAGATGTAAGATAATTACGTGTTCGGTTAATATCCCATCATTAATCCGACATGTGGGCCTTTCTTCCGTATTTCCTGATAACCCCCTGCAGAAATAGATAAACAGCAAAACTTGTGGAATTCTGTCAGATAAAACCCTAAGTCTAGGTGTTGGTTTCATTTGGATCCTTTTCTCTATTTATTTGATAGTTATAATTGATACTTAAGGACCGTCAACAAACTCCCCCAAGCTTACCTCTTGCTCGTCCCTGAGCAAGGAGAGACTCAGTAGTTGCTGAAATGCCTTTGAATTTTGACGGTACACATGCTTTCAAATAGAGTCTCATCTCTGAGTTAAAGTAAACTGTCAAGACTTAAAACTTACTCATTATACCTTTCACCATGGGGCTTGCAACCGTCACCTTTGTCTTGAGCGGTTAAAAGATAGAACAGTCTAGTCAAGCGCCATGTCTCTTATTCTTGATTAGCTATAGCTCTTGGAGTTTTTTTATAGATTTTCAAATAAAACTCAGAGATTCCTTGTATGACTCTCTCCGGTCTCTCTTTTGTGGTATTTCTGGATCCTTACCAAGGCAGTAATGGTGTCTGTCTTCTCTCAAAGCAAAGTATGTAGTATTTGTGGTATAAGGCAGAGTGACATTGCCTTCTCTCTCATCCTATTCTAATAAGGCTTTGATATCTGGAGCTCATAGGTGGGAGATAAAGTATACATACTTACAAGACATTTATTGCATAGTCAAACCATGGATCCAGAGAAACAAGCCAATAAGTCAAATCAAGATGTGCATGTGTGGCGAATAAATGGTGTATGGTGGTAGTGATGATAACAATGATGAAAGTCTAATTCTACTTTTGCTCTTTTGATGGGATACGTACCTTTCTTGCTTTCTAAAGCTCTTGAGGAGAATGAGGTGCTCTATATTTTCTTTTTCTTTTTTTTTTCTCTCAGGTGGGTATCTTGTACCCCTAATTCTACTGTCGGACACTTGTCCATTTTTACCTCTCTTCTCACATTTTTTTTCATCGAGGTTCCGAGCACTTGCTCCTTTTTATTTCCTCGTATCTTTTTCTTTTTGAGGTTCCGGGCACTTGCCCCTTTTTATTTCCTCGTATAGAGCACTCATCTCCTTAGAACAATATAGCAAGTGGTAGTAACCAAAATAGCTTGAGCATTTATTTCACAGGGGATAACAAGAATGGGAAAATATTTTTGGCTATTCTCTCCCGGATTAGGAGTAGAATAATTTTATGTGGATCTGGAGATGAGAATGAGTGGATATATGTGGATGCGTACTTCCGGAGTAGAAGCAGCATGTATGAGTGATCGTGCAAGTGAATCTTGATTTTAACCGCATGACAAGCTCCTAAGGGTCTACACAGCTTGACTACACTCAATGCTCATAAGCAGTAAAAAGTAAAGGTATGGCTTAAAGTCTAACAAGCATGTATGTATGGTTGTGGTAGGAACTTAAACTCTCATCATACAGGAACTCATCATGTAGCATTTTAAGATTTTCAAAGATAAAATTCTCCAGAATTCTAGCATCTCTAGGAATAGATAAACAGCAGCTCAACCTTCCCATATCATATCCGTTAACAACTTAGACTTTAGATCAAGTTCTCTTCCCACAAGTTCAGGTTTAGAGCAAGCTTTAAATGATAACAGTTATGTCTAAACTTAGAGAGAGGACTTCAAATTTGAAAGTTAGGCAAAGCAACTATTCATCATATCCATGCTAGAGTTTTATTATTATTTAGATTCAGTTTAGCATAGCCACTTTATTTATTTATTAAAACACACTAAGCAAAAGATATAGGTATATATATAAGCACAAAATCTTTATTTGGTTTTTTTTCATAGTTATGTATATTTTTATTTTTATAGGGTAGAAGTATATATAAATATAAAGATAAAGATAGAAATACTTAGCAAGATAATGGAGGTGCTTTCCCCCAAGCTGGATCTTGACATAATCTCTTCTGATGTAGCTAGCAGATGGCGGAGGTGTATTTGAAAGTCGGCAGCACCCTGACAGCGATTAGAATGTCCTCTGTCTGCTAGTCTCCTTGAATTCTATGAAGCTCAAATAGACAACAAAGCTTTGTGGAACTGATTAAGTGTTAGCATAAATATCTAGCCTTTATCATGCTGAGCCTCCTTGATTTTTTATGTTGTTGTTTTTTTTCTTTTATAAAGCAGAAGAAAATATTTATGTATTTATTATATATATATATATTTTTTATGCCACCACAGTGAATGTACTTATGGGTTTTATGCCACTCGCATACTCACATGGGGCTTTAGGGTTTTTAACATTTTTATTTTCTTTTTAAGATAGTATGAATATGATTAACTAAGCAAACTATTTAAGATAAAGTAAATAATTAAAAGGAAAGGATAACTACCAAGTTACCTCTTGGCAAGGCGTTCGGTGTTTTTAAGTCCTCCGAACGGGACTCTTATTCGTTCAGTCGTCCTGGGACTTGGTGGATGGCGTAGTCGGTGGTTCCGGCAGCGCCTCTTCTTCATGTGCAACTGTCTTTTCTTTCCATACCTGTCTCGGTGCTTTGGTCTCCTTAGGACAGTGTTGGTTGAGTGGTATGTCTTCAGATCTTACCACTTCTCCTTCATAATCTGCCCATCCGTCCTTGATGACCTGTTGCTTCTGATTGTGGTTACGCCGCCTTCTTCTTGTCCTGACCTGCTTGGATTCTTCAAATACATAGTTAGGGTCAGTAAAGTAAAGACGTACCTTCTCAGAGGGGAAGTGCATGTGGACTTCTCCAGTTCCAATGTAAATGATTGCTTTGACAGTACTAAGGAATGGTCTTCCAAGGATGATGGGGGATCATATTCATCTTCTCCCATGTCAATAACCTAAAAGTCTGTATGGACAAAGTGATCGTCTATCTTGACAGGGACGTTAGTTACTGTACCTTCGACCTGTCGGAATGTTTGATCTGCCATCTGGAGCTGAATATATGTTGGGTTTAAGGGCATGGTTCCGAACAGAAGTTCATAGGTGACCTTGGCCATTATGTTGACGCCCGACCCAGTGTCGCAAAGTGTCTTGTAGAAGTGGGACCCATTAATGGAGCAATAAATGCTTGGCATACCTGGGTCGTCCTTCTTAGGCAAGAACGGTGACTTGAGTTGGCGATCTTGACCTTTGTGCACGGCAGTGACCATCTTAGCTGTCTCGGTCCATACTTGCTTCTTGCTCTTGTTCCTCCTGTTGGTCCTCTTCCTTGGTTCATATTGGGGTTGCTCTGGGATTTGTGCGGTCTTGTTCTTGAAGGAAAACGTTTCCTTCCTCCCCTTGATGTAGAAACTGATCTTGGCAGCACTAGCATAGATGATAGCTCCCGCGGTGTTCAGGAATGGTCTCCCTAGGATGACGGGAGCCCTCTCATCAGAACCGGTCTCTATCACTACGAAGTCAGCTGGAGCATACGAGGAACCCACTCGGACACAAATGTTCTTCAATATTCCTCTCGGGAAACTCAGTGTCCTATCTGCAAGCTGCAAACACATGGTTGTTTCTAATAATGGTTGTGAAAAGAGTTTTTCATAGAGTACCCTGGGCATGATGTTGACGCTGGAGCCAAAGTCACAGAGTGCTTCTGGGAAGTCTCGCATGCCGATGGAGATCGGGATGACGGGGCGTCCTGGATCACCTCTCTTGACCGGCAGACGGTCAGTACTTACTTCCACGATAGGGTTACTCCAGTAATCTCCTGCATCAAACATGTCTACAAGATTTGCAGATTCTAGTCCTTCCGGTTGTGATGGTATACCGGGGTTAGTAGCAGGAACAGCAGCAGCTATTTGATTCAACTGAGATTCAATCATTTTATTAAAGCTAATCTGGTTCTTGATGGCAGTAGAGAAATTATCCATTCTATTATTTATATTTTCTAGTATTTTATCATTAGATGCCAATTTCTTAGACAGGTTATCCATTAGCTTTCCTTGGTTGGATACTAACTCTCTCAAAGGTGGATAATTATTATTATTATTGAAAGAATTATTACCTTGGTAATTACCTGAGTAGTTAGGCCTCTGTTGATTCCAACCTTGATTCTGCTGAGGACGGTTGTAGTAGTTGTTGTTGTTATTGTTGATGTAGTTCACGTCCTCCAGCAACTCAGGACAGTGATTGCCCGAGTGTCCAGTACCTCCACACTCCTCACAAGTCATGTGGGAGTCGTAGACGTGTATGACTTCTTTCTTTTCTCCAGCTCGATCATCGAGCTTCTTCATGAGTAGGTCTAGCTTGGCAGACAGCATGTCTACCTCCTTGAGCTGGTGCATACCTCCACCTCTCTTGCGTGTCTGAGTTCTTTCTTCATTCCAACCTTGGTTGGATGCCATCTTCTCCACAAGAGCTGTGGCTTGAGGTATGGTGAGTGATAGGAATGCTCCTCCAGCTGCAGCATCCATGGTTTCACGGGCACTGTTAATGAGCCCATGATAAAATGTCTGCATTAGTAGCCAGCTTTCCATTCCATGATGGGGACATTCTAGGATGTAGTCTTGGAAATGCTCCCATGCTTCTGGAACGGATTCATCATGTTGTTGCTGAAAACTTGTAATCTTCCCACAGAGAGCATTGGTCTTGCCCATGGGAAAGAATTTGGCCAGAAAGTTCATGGAGCAGAGTGCCCACGTAGTGTTCTTCTCCTTTGTAGCGTAGAACCACTGCTTCGCTCTCCCCAACAGTGAGAATGGGAAAAGGCGAAGTAGTATGGCGTCTCTGGGGACTTCAGCCATGGTGAAAGTGCTGCAGATCTCCAGGAAGTGTTGAAGATGAGCACTAGCGTCTTCATGTGGCTTCCCACAGAACTGGTTAGCTTGCACCATGTTGATGAGCCCAGGCTTGAGCTCGAAGTTGCGGTCGATCTCCCCAGCAGGTCCAGTGCGGATGTTGTCCGTAGTGGGAGCTGAGAACTCGCGGATCGACTTGTTCGCCATGGCTTCGAATTTAGTCGACAAATTCCGGATGAAACTTCGGCGGTCTTCGGATTTGGATGAAGCTTTGTGCTGAAGTGTTGACGATGTCTTCTTGAGCTTGGCTCTTGTTCTTCTGAATAAGGCTTCGGGATCGTCAACAAAGTTGTCTGGAAGATGTCTTCTATTCATGCATCACCCTGCAATAAATAATCAAAATGGAAAATACAGGGGTAAAACTGTATAAGAGAATTGATAAGCTCGATCAGATTAGTGATGCAAATGATGACTCAAAGTTCCGTATTCATTCCTACTTAGTAATCAACCTTCCCCGGCAACGGCGCCAAAAATGCTTGTTGGGCATTCTTAACGTCACTACCAAAAGTAGACTTAGTTTTCTAATTCTGATAACAGCGCCAAAAATGCCAAACCTATCCCTCATGCCACTTAAGCCAAGTTGTCATCCCCAGCATGACATGAGAGACGCGATATTGAAATATGCATTTGCTCATCAAGATAAATAATAAAAGGGATCTGCAAGCGCACAGATTAATACCGATGTAGCATTTTAACCGGGAAGTATTCCAGGTATCGTTATTTATATTTTTACCACTGGGAAGGGATTTCTAAGTATCATGGTTGATAATGGAATGAGAATATGGAACTGAGTACACATCATTGCATGTATAACCGAGAGTATTTATCAATCTCTTTATACAGGTATAAATGTCACATTAAGTAAAGGTAAAGTGATAATGGTGACAAAGATAATTAATCTGATCAGCTAGCCACATATAATAATGATAAGCACCTCAACAGATATTCTAGCAAGTCATTAGCATGGAATTAGGATGAACTACAAAGATACTCCCTAAGTTATTATTAACTATAAAGTCTAGCATATCATAGTTAGTGCAATTATACTTGGCAATCATGGTGAGAAAAGACTATATCCATGCATAGTGAATATTAGCAAGGAAGATGAAGAACATAGCAATCACTCCCCTGTAATAGTGTTGCTCTGCCTGCCCTATACACGAGAGGGGGACTATATAAGAATCAACGAAGCTGTCACTATCGCGAACTACCCCACAATCCGGCATATAGGGTGCAATCGCAGATAAATACGGTATAGACACCACGTCTACACAATAGTTATCATTCACCCACTGTACACATGGATAAACGCTATACGATCCTAGGCATGTATATAATTCCAATCTAACTAAGCCAAGCATATAACTATGATAAACTAAGAACAATATAATTACAAATATAATCAAGTAGAGCAAAGTCATAACCAATATATTGAAATAGAACAAAGTCATATTCATAATATTGAAGAACAATGATGAACAATTGAAGAACAATAGAGGAATTACCAAGAATCCTCTTGACAGATCCGGGAACCAATCGAAGATTGACTCCTAGTTCTAATCCTATGTAGCTATGCTAACTAGAGATCTAGTTGATGTGGTGGCTCTAGGGCTTAATCAGAGGCTCTCCTCCTGAATTAGGGTTTGAAGTATGAGACGAGGGCCTCTCCTCCAGGGTCAGGGGCCTTGCTTATATAGCCCTTTCGGATGAATCTGGGCCGTCGGATCAAACCGACATTGAACGGACGGTTTTCCTTGATCCTCTAGGTCGGTGGAGCATAATCCTCGAGGCGGAGCCTGATTGGCTCCGGGGCCAGGGCGGGCGCCCTAAGGACCAGGGCGGGCGCCCTGTGTCCGGCTCCGTTACGCCTCCCGTTCATTCTCGTGGCTTCTGGACTCTTCTAGATGTAAGATAATTACGTGTTCGGTTAATATCCCGTCATTAATCCGACATGTGGGCCTTTCTTCCGTATTTCCTGATAACCCCCTGCAGAAATAGATAAACAGCAAAACTCGTGGAATTCTGTCAGATAAAACCCTGAGTCTAGGTGTTGGTTTCATTTGGATCCTTTTCTCTATTTATTTGATAGTTATAATTGATACTTAAGGTCCGTCAACAGTTGTCGTCATGGTCTTGTGGCCACGTCATGGCATGGTGTGACGTGGTGCTACTGTGCCCGCTATGGTGGTACTGTAGGTATGGTGGTGGTTCGCCAGCCGTCCTGTGCGACCAGGTCCTCGTCGTGGTCTTCATCATCGCCTCCTAGTTTCCTAGGCGTCGTACACGAGTTGATAGCCGCCCCTGGGTCGTCATTCGCCTTGTTGGCTTGAGAAACTAAGGGCCACGATCCTGATCGTTAGGGTCATGGCTCCCGCGCGGGTTGGATGGCCTCTAAGTCGAGGCCTTCATCATGGATCCCATCCCATAGTGGGTGGAATCATACATGTGTCCTGTCGGACCGTATTTGGATGGTGGGCTCCGTACCGATTGTCGCCGCCGTGCGGTGTTGTCTTGTCTATGTAGTGTGGCATAGGGATGGCGTCTGATCGGATTGTGGTGACCGCTGTCCCCTCGGTCCTTGTGGGGTCAGTGCGGCATGCTTGTTCTTGTCAGAGAAGGCATGCTTGGCTAGGCCCAACCTCTCCCTATTCCCTTTGGGGGTCGTGACAGGGGATAGGTCATGCGCCTTTCAAGTGCCGTGCAGCTAAGGCAAGAGGAAGGGGTCGTGGCTGACCCCGACCTTAGCGTCCGGCCTGGTTCGCTTGGCTTAGCTGGGTCTCAGTCATTTGGGCTTTCGCTAGCTGAGATATTGCGGGCCGCATGGCCTGCTAACTAATCGGTGTCTTGAGACACCCTCAGGGTTATCACCCCAGCAGTAGCCCCCGAGCATTTTTATGATCACGAAGTGATCGTGAAAGCGTTGAGATGCATGTGCATGGGTCCATAGTCGTGACTTATTCGAGCTTCGTTGCTCGACCCCTTGCGGGCTGATGTGTTCAATGCAGTTGGTGGCTGTTATGTTCCGCCCCGTTAGGACGCCCTAGTGGTGCGGTTTGTGACCACCGAGCCCTGCCATGTGCCGTGTCAGTGTGCTGCGTACCGGGGCTTGTGACCTAGGCGAGACCAAGTAGTCTCATCGATGTCATACCGGTCCCGCCTTTGTGAGAGTCTCGATTTTCCTGACCTCACGCGGGCATCTGACATCGGCTATGACCTCCCGTGGTTCGCCACGTGGCACGGGGGTCTCAGGCTATTTGGTCTGCCCTTGGGCCTATAAATATAGGCCTTCCTATTGTTTGGGCCACTCATGACTGTAACTTCAAGTCCTCCTAGATTTTCTTGAATGGCTATATGTTGAGAGGGCAAAGAAATGAGAGAGGAAAGTTTGAGGATGACCGCATGGTTCCTGTTATGTGTCCCACTGGGGGCCGTTTGTGGTGGCCAGAGTTGGTGTCGCCCTTTCAACAACTGGTGCTAGAAGGGAATTTGCGAGCAGAGGAGGGTATGCCCGTGGTGTGCGCACACTATGGGGATCAGGCAATCCCATCTTGGGCGAGATGGGTCTTGCCTGACTCTAAGGCTCTCTGCCTGCGCCCGCTGGTGCTCGTGAAAGCCCGCCGGTGCCCGTTCAAGCATCTTTGAGCTGGTGCGGCCTCCGGGCCTCCTCTTATGCTCTTGTGCCCGGGAGTCTTGTTGCTAAAGGAAGGTTGGCGCGACGCCTTCCGTGGTAGTAGCAAGTCCTCCCAGGGCTTACTGGAGATGTCACCGGTGTGGTGATTTCCAGATTTGTATTTTGGTGCGCGACTTGGCCGCGCCTATTTTCGTAGTTTGATGAGAGACGCTTCCTCCATGTTGGCTTGCTTTCCTAGGGTCTCTCGGTGGTGGCTAAGTCATGGTCGCTTACCCTGGTTGCAGCGTGATCTGAGATGCCCTCGTTAGCCGAGGATTACCGCGTGGGTTTTAAAGCATCTCTCATCATGCGTGAGCAGGGTGCAGTCCACGTAAGCATAGGCATTCTCCTTGCGGAGGCACCTTTGTGAGTCTTTTAGCCGCTGGTCTGGTTAGTCTCCCCTCCCGTAATGGGGCTGTTAGCCTCCACTGGTTCGCAGAACTCCGATACGGCAACGGGTTAGTGACCTAGGACGTGTGGAGGAAGCGATCGTGGCTTGACCACGGCCCCTGTCGGGGTCGCTGGGCCCTGCTCCATTTTTCCTCGGCGTCCCTCTCGACCTCGAGAGGTTTTGATGCCTATTCGCAAGCGACTTTGATTTCACCCCATGTGGGGAGAGGCTTGTCCACTGTAACCACATGGTCGGAGCGGTGTGCCTCGTCAAGGTCAATGGGTAATTTAAGTGGGACCTGATATCCTCCCCAATCGACGTGGAGTTCGGTTGTGCTTCATCGAGAGATGTCCCATACATCATTGGTCGTCAAGCCCGTCAGTCCCCAACCACTTCCGCAGCCACCAGAGGGCAAGATGCCTCCCCCCGAGGGGGTCAACCCGGGTGACTTCGAAGCGAACGACTCAAACACAAGAGGAGATGGTCGTGAGGTTCTGCACCACTGATTAGAACTGCAGGGGCCCATCTCGTGCTACCCCTACCTCTTTTGTGGCCTCGAGCCCGTCTAACGGCTGACCCCAAGAGTGGGTTTCCTAAGCACGATGTGGGGTCGTGGGTGCGGCAGGCTGCTCTGCACGTGGACATCAAGGCTTGCTACCTCCTCGGTCATGACGTGACTTAATGGCACTTGTCCACGTGTGAACACATGATGCGTAGCACCGCATGGTTGCTGCGGTGCAGTGATTCGCTTACCAAAGGTCTGTGGGACTCGTTCCTGAGTGGATTCCGCAAGGGTGTGGTTCACACTCCTGGTCACCGCCACATATACGACCCCTTCGGCTCGAATTCTCTTACCATGTTTCTGCCTTCCATTGTTGAATGCTACTATCGAGAGAGGGATGGAAGGGAACCAAACTCAAGGGATTTACCTGGGAGGTGTGCAGTCGCTAGTGATCGCTCGACGCCGTCTTCTTCCACTGCTGCCTCTGCCATCGCCCTTACCTGCGTTAGAGATGTGTGAGTGGGTACCTTCGATGGTGACAGAGGTGCGGCTGTTACGGCTCGTCGAAGATGGTCTTCTCCCACTAAAGGAAGTCACTGGGTGGAGGGCCACCGCTGGAGAGGTGCTCCCCAACCCGCGACCTGGGGAAATGGTGTCTTTCACCGATTTCCACGAGCATGGGTTTAGGATTCCAGCATCGGATTTCCTCTGGGGATTCCTTCGGGAGCATGGCGTCCAGATGCAACATCTTCCTCCCAAAGGCGTGCTGTAGCTGGCTGGCTTTGTGGTCATCTGCGAGGCCTTCCTTGGGGTAGAACCCAACAAAGACCTATTTCGGTGGCTCGTTGAAGTCAAGAGTCAGCAGGCGCTAGGGTCCGATGGTGGAGCATTGGCCCCTGTTGGCGGGATGAACATCCATATGCGCTCTGGGGAGTCTTATATCTACCCGTGCCTACTGTTGAGGAGTTCAAACTCTGGCTGGCATGGAAGTTGGTTTTACATTCGTGACGATGCCTCCGCCACTTTGCTTCCCTTCTCAGTCGCTCCCTGATAAGGTCGACCTCTTGGGGTCAGGGGTGCGACTGGAGACGACAAGCAGAGGTGGAGAAGATATTGGAGATCCTCAAGGCCGAGTGTTGGCTAGTTTGGATGGTGTTGCAGTCCTCCAGGTCATGGTCGAGCGTCGGGTTCTTCTCTTGAAGCAGCGGGCTCATCCGCTGTGTGACTTTTTCGGGGTTGAAGACTTGACCCGGGAGGCTGCGGAGGAGCTTGAGGACAATATGATCATGTAGCAGATGGCTGGGCTAGTCGACGGAGGAGTCATGGTCTCGACCGAGTGCACCGTCGTGGCATTCTCGATGAGTCATCGTCCTGACCTGGTTAGTCGCTGTTGACGGTTCTTAAGTATCAATTATAACCATCAAATAAATAAAGAAAAGGACCTATATGCAAGCAACACCTAGAATTAGGGTTTGATCTAACAGAATTCCACGAGTTTTGCTGTTTATCTATTTCTGCAGGGGGTTATCAGGAAATACGGAAGAAAGGCCCACATGTCAGATTAATGACGGGATATTAACCGGACACGTAATTATCTTACATCTAGAAGATTCCAGAAGCCACGGGAACGAACGGGAGCCGTAACGGGCCACGACACAGGGCGCCCGCCCTGTGCCCTAGGGCGCCCGCCCTGCCCCCGGGACCAATCAGGTCGAGTCTCACGGATTATGCTCCACCGCCTTTGAGGATCAAGGAAAACCGTAGGATGAAGGTCGGTTTGATCCGACGGTCCAGATTCATCCAAAAGGGCTATATAAGCAAGGCCCCTGACCCCTGGTGGAGAAGACCCCAATTCATTATTCAGTTGCATATCTCTAGTTAGGGTTTAGAGAGAGAGGTTCCCTCTAGGGTTCCCACCTCTTAGGGCTTAGCATCCAATGTGAAAGTAGAATTAGTTCTACTAGATTGAGAGAGATAGAGTGGAGGTGTAGATCGGAGGAAGCCGGCCTGTCGGTGTCTACTCCGAGGTTGTACCTGCGGGAGCAAGTTCTTCTAACCTGAGGCTTGTTCTCAGGATTCTTCAGTATTTCGACTTCTAAATTCTAGTAAGTTCTTTGTTTTATTGTTCTTTGGTTTATGAGTTTACTTTGATCTCTTCGCGTAGAGTTTAGAGTAATCATCTCTAGCGTAAACGTGGTGTTTAAGCTAGGATACTCATAGATATCCCCTCGTCTAGCCGGACCGTGGTAGTAGCGAGGAACGTGACAATTCCGAGTTACCTTTGTATTCCATATCCCGTTAGCAGGATTGATAGGGTTTATAGGTGCGGGTTGAACATCCTTTGTGGTGTCTAGATTCCGTAAACCTCCCCAATAGAACAGTAGATCATCCTTACCAAGGTTAGAAGAAGAGTGCGGTTGTAGTCTTCTCTATACATCACTCACATCGAATCATAGTGGTTGTAGCCTAAAGGTTAGTAGTAATAGATTTGGTTAGTCAGATGCACTCTTTCTCCTAAAGGTAAAAATATAAATACGATACCCAGGATAACATCTCGGGTGAAGTGCTCACCGATATCCGTGCGCTTGCGGATCCTATTTCCTAATTGCGTTACCAAATATCAACAAGCATTTCTGGCGCCGTTGCCGGGGAGAAAGACGGTTTGCTGAGATAACCTTGAGTCTTACTATTAGCTTGTATTCATACTTTTTATTTTCTTATCTTTTTCATTCTTTCTTTTTCTTTTTACCAAAAATGGAAAACCAAGGTTCTATATCTATCTTTGATGCCGCAACACCTTCAGCAACTGACCTTTTACCATGGGAGTCATCACAGCCTATCCAAACATCCCAGTATAAGTTAAGTTCAAGGTTGATTGCGATGATTCAAAATTTATCTTTTTCGGGAAAGGAAGACGAAAACCCTTACCTTCATATTAGAGATTTTGAGCAGACATGCGATTGTCTTCGCATTGACGGCATCTCTGATAAGACTTTACGTTGGAAGCTTTTTCCTTTTTCTTTAAGAGGAGAAGCTAGACGATGGTATAGTCAGAAGGTAAGTCAACAGCAAGGTGAATGGGGAGTTTTAAGAGCCAACTTTTGTCTAGATTTTTATTCCCTTGACCGTACTGGTGACCTTAGACTCGAAGTCCTATCTTTTAAACAAAAAGATAATGAAACTTTGGGGAAATCCTGGAAACGTTTTTCTGATCTTTTAGAATCTGGTCCAAAACTTTTGCTTGAAGACACTGTTCTTTTATTTCACTTTTTTCGAGGTCTTCAGAAAGATAATAAACAAATGCTGCATACTATGGCTAGAGGTTCTTTCTTTCGTATCCCTACTGATGAAGCTAAGGGGATCTTGAATAGAATCCTAGAAGCTGAGATGGATAATGCCCTCCATGATAAAACCTACGAAGCCGAAGTAGACACTCTGCCAAATTTTTCATCTACTTTAGCTATCCCAGGTTCTGAGCCACAAAAGGAAGAAATTCTACCACCTGATTTCATGCTAGACATAGAATCCGATCTCTTTGCCGATTTTGGAAACATTTCAAACTACCATTCTATAGACAAACCCCAAAGCGGCCATTTTAGCATTTGTTTACCAAGTGAATATCAATTGAGAGAGCTTATCTCAGTCATGAGTAGCGAATGGTTGGAGGAGTCAGAGCTTTCCTCTGAAGTGATCCATTTGGATACACCTCCTATCACTCTACGCTGTGCTTATGATTCTGATCAATTTAACGCTCTCTATAATCCTGTTGTGGGGATCAATATTATGTCCGAAGCTTTTGCACTTAATTTATTTGGGAAACTTGTTTTAACCCCCACAACAAAGGTCATAAAGGAATCTTCGGGACGATTAGTCCCCAGTCTTGGAATTATTAATGTCCTACGCTTTATGGTAGAAGGCTCCATGGTTCATTTGAACTTTTATATCTTTGATACATGGGACTTCGACCTGTTGATAGGACAACCTTTTAGAAGACTCCTTTATGAAGGTCAAACTGGAAAGCTCCACATTTCCTTGGGAAAGGATTTTAAACTTCCAATTACAATAACTCACTCCTTGAATAATAAGACCGAGCCATATCTTTTGCCTGATCCTATGGAGGAGGTAAAGGCTGCATCTCTAGAACTTTTAGATGATCCAGACTTAGAAGAGGAAGCCCCCTTCTTCACTGAAGAAGAGGCCGAACCTTCTGAACCTGAACCCTTAGATGAGTTTGCAGAAACACCTAGACCCCCCATAGAACTCAAAACTTTACCACCCGGTCTTACCTATGCTTTCCTAAACAATAATCCAGAGTTTCCTGTGATCGTTAGTAATAAACTCACTCAGGAGCAAACTCTGCGATTAATGACCATTCTTGAAAAACACCACTCTGTTTTTGGCTACTCACTTCAAGATCTCACAGGAATCAGTCCTATGATTTGTACCCATCGTATTCCGACAGATCCTTCTGTTACACCCTCTCGAGAGCCTCAACGTAGACTTAACAACGCGATGAGAGAGGTAGTTAAAAAAGAAGTTATAAAGTTGCTGCATGCAGGGATTATATATCCTGTGCCGCATAGTGAGTGGGTAAGACCTGTTCAAGTTGTGCCTAAAAAGGGAGGCATGACTGTTGTTACTAATGATAAGAATGAGCTAATTCCGCAACGCACCGTCACTGGGTGGCGGATGTGCATAGACTATAGAAAACTTAATAAAGCCATGAAAAAGGATCATTTTCCTTTGCCTTTTATAGATGAGATGCTTGAGCGGTTAGCAAAACACTCGTTTTTCTGTTTTCTAGATGGATATTCAGGGTATCACCAGATCCCTATCCATCCTGATGATCAAAGCAAAACCACTTTTACATGCCCATATGGAACGTATGCTTATCGTAGAATGTCTTTTGGGTTATGTAATGCACCAGCTTCTTTTCAAAGATGTATGATTTCTATATTTTCTGATATGATTGAAGAGATTATGGAAGTTTTCATGGATGATTTCTCAGTTTATGGAAAAACTTTTGATAGTTGTCTTGAGAACTTAGATAAGGTTTTGCAAAGATGTGAAGAAAAGAACTTAATCCTTAATTGGGAAAAATGTCATTTTATGGTTAGAGAAGGAATAGTGCTAGGACACCTAGTGTTTGAAAGAGGTATTGAGGTAGATAGAGCTAAAATTGAAGTAATTGAACAACTACCTCCACCTGTGAATATAAAAGGAATTCGAAGTTTTCTTGGCCATGCTGGTTTTTATCGCAGATTTATAAAAGACTTTTCATTTATTGCGAGACCACTTACTCTTTTGCTAGCCAAGGATGCTCCTTTCGAATTTGATGATGCATGTCTAAATTCTTTCAATTTATTAAAGCAAGCACTCATTTCTGCACCAATCATTCAACCCCCTGATTGGTCGTTGCCTTTTGAAATTATGTGTGATGCTAGTGATTATGCTGTGGGGGCAGTTTTGGGACAAACTAAAGATAAAAAGCATCATGCAATTGCTTATGCAAGTAAAACTTTGACAGGAGCTCAACTTAATTATGCAACCACTAAAAAAGAGCTTCTGGCTGTTGTTTTTGCCATTGATAAATTTAGATCTTATTTAGTTGGAGCTAAGATAATTGTTTACACTGATCATGCTGCACTAAAATATTTGCTCACTAAGAAAGATGCTAAACCTCGCTTAATCAGATGGATTTTATTACTCCAAAAATTTGACTTAGAAATAAAAGATAAAAAGGGAGTAGAAAATTCTGTTGCTGATCACTTGTCTAGAATGTACTTTAAGAATTCACAGGAACCCCCCATTAATGACTCACTCCGGGACGACATGCTTTACGGGATTAACAGATCTGACCCCTGGTATGCAGATATTGTTAATTTTATGGTTTCAGGTTATGTACCACCCGGAGCAAACAAGAAGAAGCTTATTCAGGAAAGTCGTTCACATATATGGGATGAGCCATATCTCTTCCGAGTATGCGCTGATGGCCTACTTAGAAGATGTGTGACCACTGAGGAAGGATTGAAGATCATCGACAGATGTCACTCATCACCATACGGAGGTCACTATGGAGCATTCCGTACACATTCAAAGATCTGGCAATGTGGATTCTACTGGCCTACGATGTACGATGACACGAAGCAATATGTCAGAAGATGTGGGCCATGTCAAAGGCACGGAAACATAAATACAAGGGATGCCATGCCACTCACCAACAACCTTCAGATTGAACTCTTTGATGTCTGGGGAATAGACTACATGGGTCCATTTCCCCCATCTAAGAAGTGTGAGTTCATCTTGGTGGCGGTTGATTACGTCTCCAAGTGGGTAGAGGCACTACCTTGCAAACATGCCGACAATATCAGTTCGAAGAGGATGTTTGAGGAAATCATATTTCCAATATTTGGAGTCCCCAGGATAGTGATAAGTGATGGAGGATCACACTTCATTGACAAGCGCTTCGAGCACTATCTATCAAGACATGGAATCCGTCACAACGTTGCTACCCCATATCATCCTCAGACAAGTGGCCAAGCAGAGACTTCCAACAAGCAAATCAAGAACATTCTTCAGAAAACGGTGAACGAGATGGGAACGGCATGGAAGGACAAGTTACCCGATGCACTCTGGGCTTACCGGACAGCATACAAGACCCCAATTGGAATGTCTCCATACCAATTGGTATACGGAAAGACCTGTCACCTACCTGTTGAACTTGAGTTCAAGGCACACTGGGCCATAAAAAGATGGAATATGGACCTAGATATCGCCGGAAAACATAGAAGAATGCAATTATCGGAGTTAGAAGAATGGCGGGAGAAAGCATATCACAATTCAAAGATCTACAAAGAAAGAGTCAAGAGATGGCATGACAAGAGGATCAAGAAGAAGGAGTTCTCACCCGGAGATAAGGTATTACTTTTTAATTCCAGGGTGAAGCTTTTCGGGCATGGAAAGCTCTGGAGCAAATGGGAAGGACCATTCAAGGTAATTCATTCATCATCCCACGGAGCTATCACACTTCAAAATGACGAAGGTACGTTATTCAAGGTAAATGGTCAACGTCTTAAATTATTTTTAGAGCCCAATAAAGAATTAGAAGAAATAGACGTGATCAATTTTTACCTTCCAATTGAAAATTAAAGCCCGACGCTTTTAATCTTAGGAGGCGTGAGCGTCGCTGAGCTATCTAGATTAGATCTTGGGGCTATATATGTCTTAGTTATTATTAGATTCGATTAGGTTCGCTTATAATCAGTTTAGATCTATTATATTCGGTTATTATTATTATTCGGTTGTAATAAATGCCTCAAGATTAATAAAGATTATTATTAGTATGTCTTGTGTGTCTCTACTTTACTTTTGTGCAAGAAAGCAGAAAACAAGTATGGGGGAGATTCCCTGACATGTCACACACACTTCGATCGCACCACTCCATGAACCAGGTACACACTCTGCACACTTTTATTACACACTTACACACTCACCTTAGTTTGTGCAGAATTTTATCTCTCTAAACATGATAAATTAAAAGGATAAAAATGCTTATAATCATGATCAATCTCACTCTGTGATATTTCCTGGAAACCTGCAATTATTAAAATTATTTCAAAACCCTGTGTTGCTAAAAGTCATTGTGGAATAAGAGATGGTAAGGGTATGAGTACCTTATTCTTAGTATCTTTATTGCTTGGAGAATTTGTTTTAAAAATCTCAAAATTATAGCTACCATCCTCAAGTTTTATATGCCTGCTAAACATGAAAATATTAATTAAAGCTATCTGCTTTGTATTGAGTTTGTTCAAAACAAGTTAGACCCTTGTTGAGAGATTTATCATACTCCTAAGATCAAGACATTTTTATTCAGAAAGATTCACTCTTCCGAAGTATTATTGCGTTAGAGGCATGGGCTATGCAAAATTATGAATATATCGAGGAAATAAAAAGGAGCAAGTGCTCGATAACCTCATGGAAAAAAATGGACAAGTGTCCGGCAGTAGAATTAGGGGTACCTCGGTATCCACCCAAAGGAAAAAAAATGAGATATGATAAAAATATGATGGAAAGAAAATGATAGCCCATGGTCCCTCTAATAAGCAATATGCCAGTAAGAGTGACAAGTTTTTAATTTTCAAAGTCTTTGATCTAAAGAGTATGGTATTCTTCTCCTCGGATCTGGTTTTGACCATACAATGCAAGGTATGTATGCTTAAAGAATTATTTTTGCAAAATCAAAACAGCCTCAGAGAGAAATATAAAAGATAATGAGTGACTCTGAGAGCACCTATGAGGATAAAGGTATGCTAAGTTTTTCTTTTCAAAAATATGTAAAAACTCCAAGTGATAGGGATTAAGAAGAAGAAAGGCTCTTTACTTTGACCATATATTTCCCTGACTATAAGTGCACAGTGGATTTTTACAACACCCTGCAGGTATGAAAGAATGTTTCAACCCTAGATGTTTTATTAACCAACCTTTTCTCGAGGACGAGTAAAAGCCTAAGTATGGGGGTGTTTGTTGACGGTTCTTAAGTATCAATTATAACCATCAAATAAATAAAGAAAAGGACCTATATGCAAGCAACACCTAGAATTAGGGTTTGATCTAACAGAATTCCACGAGTTTTGCTGTTTATCTATTTCTGCAGGGGGTTATCAGAAAATACGGAAGAAAGGCCCACATGTCAGATTAATGACGGGATATTAACCGAACACGTAATTATCTTACATCTAGAAGATTCCAGAAGCCACGGGAACGAACGGGAGCCGTAACGGGCCAGGACACAGGGCGCCCGCCCTATGCCCTAGGGCGCCCGCCCTGCCCCCGGGACCAATCAGGTCGAGTCTCGCGGATTATGCTCCACCGCCTTTGAGGATCAAGGAAAACCGTAGGATGAAGGTCGGTTTGATCCGACGGTCCAGATTCATCCAAAAGGGCTATATAAGCAAGGCCCCTGACCCCTGGTGGAGAAGACCCCAATTCATTATTCAGTTGCATATCTCTAGTTAGGGTTTAGAGAGAGAGGTTCCCTCTAGGGTTCCCACCTCTTAGGGCTTAGCATCCAATGTGAAAGTAGAATTAGTTCTACTAGATTGAGAGAGATAGAGTGGAGGTGTAGATCGGAGGAAGCCGGCCTGTCGGTGTCTACTCCGAGGTTGTACCTGCGGGAGCAAGTTCTTCTAACCCGAGGCTTGTTCTCAGGATTCTTCAGTATTTCGACTTCTAAATTCTAGTAAGTTCTTTGTTTTATTGTTCTTTGGTTTATGAGTTTACTTTGATCTCTTCGCGTAGAGTTTAGAGTAATCATCTCTAGCGTAAACGTGGTGTTTAAGCTAGGATACTCATAGATATCCCCTCGTCTAGCCGGACCATGGTAGTAGCGAGGAACGTGACAATTCCGAGTTACCTTTGTATTCCATATCCCGTTAGCAGGATTGATAGGGTTTATAGGTGCGGGTTGAACATCCTTTGTGGTGTCTAGATTCCGTAAACCTCCCCAATAGAACAGTAGATCATCCTTACCAAGGTTAGAAGAAGAGTGCGGTTGTAGTCTTCTCTATACATCACTCACATCGAATCATAGTGGTTGTAGCCTAATGGTTAGTAGTAATAGATTTGGTTAGTCAGATGCACTCTTTCTCCTAAAGGTAAAAATATAAATACGATACCCAGGATAACATCTCGGGTGAAGTGCTCACCGATATCCGTGCGCTTGCGGATCCTATTTCCTAATTGCGTTACCAAATATCAACAGTCGCCCTTTCCTATGCTTTTCCCTTTGTCCGTGGTCGGCATCAGGTGGGTGATTGCTGACACAGCTTGTTTCTGGCAGCCTATCTTGTTGTTCTGCTCTCGCTTTGACGTGCCCTGTCCTGGGGGCGCCGATCGCGCTACCCATGAGCAGGCGGCCACTGGCGAGCGGAGGCGGCCTCGAGCGGAGAAATTGCTTAAGTGGGTGGAGCGACGAAGACGTGGGGCTCTACTGCTGGATGAAGGTGGTGCTGATGAAGGTGAGAATCCAGAGAGCGGTTTTGATGAAGAGTCAAAGGTGCTCCAGCATGTCCTTGCTGAGTCCCGAAGATCCGAAGATGGGGCTGGGTTGAGCAGTGGCAGTAGTGCGGCACATGCCACGAATGAGGACGAGGCCACGCAGAAGCGTTCGACTTCATCGCCATTGAGGAAGCCGAGTTTGAAGCGCCCCTGTGCCACCGACAGTGGTGGTTAAGGCCTTTTGTCCTCGACTCCGTTCGGCCCATCCTTGGTCGATTTGCAGCTATCCGACCATGGGGCAGAAGTTGGCTGGCAGTTGGAGGCCGATGCCGCCGTCACGGCCCGTGGTGCCTCGCTGGCTTTTGGCCCCCACGGCACCAGGTGCCACGACCCCGGTTGCGATTCTGCTTCTAGGGAGAGGCTTGACGAGTCATGTTGTCCCCCCTTCGATCAGCCACTCCAAGAGGTATGTTACCCCCTGGCCTTTTTCTTTTAGCGGTGGAGCCTATATGTCTTCTTTCTCGCGTCTTCAGGGAGTTCTGTTGTAGGGAGATTCTTCCCGGGTTCGTGATTGCCAAGCCGTTGGGCTTTGTGAATCCACCAATATGGCTGGGCCCTTCGTCAGGCCACGGCAAGGCTGAGGTGACCGTAGCCCGGCACCTTCCTCTCGCGACCTTGTGTTCGCCGATCGGGGATGAGGACTACTCCAACATTGGAGCGTCGGTAGGTATGGTCGAGGGAGAGGCACCGAGTGTCATCAAGATTGAAGTGACTACTATCTCAGAGGAGGGAACAGGCTCACCACCCACCGTTGATCCATCATTCGTGGGGACGGTTGCTGGTCCTGTTGGTGGGGTCTGCCCTGGTTCCTCGCTGTGAGGAAGTCGGTCTTGGCGAGGATCTTTTCGTTTGGCCGCACCCCACGGATCCTCGTGAGGCTTTGTTTGAGGTGAATGATGTGGCTGAATAGGCCACATGGGGGCACCTCACAAAGTGGTGAGGGGTCCTTGTGACCCTATCAAAGCTTATTGATGCCGCTGCCATCACTGGGTTGAGCATGGAGGCCCAATGGCTGATGACCAAGGAGGTCACGCCCCATGAACAGGTGTGGCCTTGCTGCTCTGCTTTGTCTTCTAGGCTTGCTGTGTGAGTTATTCTTTTAGTAGCTGAGTGGTGCTGTTATTTCTTTATTCTCTTGCGGGAATTGATGAGGACTTTAGTGGAGAAGTCCTAGTTTCTACATCTGGCCTTCCAGGCGTTGTTGAAGGATGCTGCGGATGATGATTGCCTAGCCAAGGTAGAGGCGGAGGTGCAACGCCTGCGAGAGGAATTGGGGGTCTCCAAGAAAACACAGGTGGAGCTCTGCGAGGGCCTGGTCAATGCTATTGGAGGGGTTGACTCGGCCCAAGAGCGGCTCATGGAACAAGGGGCGCGAGATTGATCTCAGATCGGTTTGCTGGTGGCCCATGTGGTTGGCCTCAAGGCGGCAATGGCCGCTCAAGAGGCAGAGTGCACCGTGGCAGAGGCTGCTTGGAACGAGGCCGGGCAAGGTCATTAGCATCTCAAAGCTGAGTGTCAAGGCCTTCGTTCCACTTGTGCTGGTGAGTTCTTCTTTGTCCATATTGGGTCTTAGTTTGATGGCCATGCTTGATTGCGGATCAACCGCTTATTTTAGGTTTGTGCGTGAGGGCACTCTTGGATTTGGAGGCGAGGACAGCCATGGAGTAGAGGGCACAGGAGGTGACCACGGAGGTGATGGCACTGACCAGTTCTGGGTAGGCCATGTGCGACGTCGTGCTTGGTGCCAGCTAAGGGAGAACCCAACTGGTGCTTTGTCTCGATGAGGCTCGTCACCAGGTGGACCCCTTGGTCTCTGCGGGGGTTCATAGTGGTGTGCTTGTGGCTTTGACATCGGTCGGATCCCACTACAAGGGTGTAGATTATGACACCATGGGGCAAGGATACTCGTCGAGGAAGTCTGACGCCGAGATCCTTGCCATCAGCGATGCCGTCACTCATGGCGTAGAGGTCCTCGTACCACTGTTTGTCTCTAGTTTTAGGCTTCTGGTGTATAGGAGTTTTGTCGATGTTCGGAATCACCGGCTAGTAAATTTCTGTGATTGCGCATTTGGGCTTGGATGATGTGCAAAGGGGACACAAAGATGTATACTACTTCAGGTGGAATGTCCCAACGTCCAGTGGTGAGCGGTTCGTGTTACTTGCACTTGGGTCTGTAGTAGGGGTTACAAATGATCGAGAGAGGGATGAGCTCCTAGGTCTCTGGTGAAAGTGAAGTGGAGTTGAAGTGCCTCTGAGTGATCGAAAAAGAGATCCCCTAATGGGGCGCCCAACCTTCCCTTTTATAGGCCAAGGGAAGGACCTGGGGTACACGAGAGAGAGAGAGAGAGAAATAGAGAAGGTGACAGCCCTGGGGCCGTGCTGCCCTTCTCCTCCGTGGGTGGGTCTTGTGGGTCTTGTGGACGAAAATGAAGGCATGCGCGTACTGCGACTACATCTGTCTCTAGTGCTATAGGCGGGTGTTGCCGTCTTTGGTCATGATTCCCTGTTCGTCACTGGTCCTATAGGAAGGCGCCGCCGCTTGGCTGCGGCGCTCCATCCCTTCCTGGCATGCGGTATGGTCGACAGATCCCTTATCTGGAGCCACACTGGGATCGAGCAGCATAGTGCTGGTCTACCTGACACTGTTGGGGACGTGGGTGCCTAGCTATAGCTTGGGGCGGCCGCCGATCACACCAAGATGCGCCTACCCCCTTCTTAGCGTTAGGGGCGTGGTCTTGGGCCCACACCCCGTGTTCGTAGTGGTTGGAAGCAGCGGGGGCCCTCGTAGGGGCTCGTGCCCCCGCCCAAGGCTAACCCCGTAGCCCTTGGGTCAGGCAAAGCGGTACCATTTCCAAGGGGTTGGGTGAGACGAACCCATGCCCTAGGGTCGGACGAGGCGAAGCCTTTCCCCTAGGGGTCAGACGTGGTTGGGCCCGCACCCAAGGGGTCGGGTGAGGCGAAGCCCTCACCCTTGGGGTTGGTCGAGGCGAGACTTTCCTTATGGTCGGCCGGGACAGAGTTCCACACTGAAGGGCCGGCTAGGTTCATGATTACATTCCTGATTTGTCGAAAGGCTAGTTCTTAGCATCGTCTTCGGGCTTGGGGACTATTGATACCCGACAGTAGCCCCTGAGACCTTGGGGGAGCTAAGCGCTCCTTCAGGGGCTTCTTTGGTCATCAAGATCTACCCCTCCTGTTGCCTTTGGATTGTCCGGTGGGTGTGCGTGAGCGCACCCACCGAGTGTAGCCCTCGAGCCTTTGAAAGAGTGGGGCACTCCTTCAAAGGCTTTCTTTGCTGTCAGTCTATGGCCGCGCTTTTTGGGTCTTCCTATGAGTCCCGCCCCTGAGCTCTGGTGCGCTGCGGGGGTTTGATCGGTGACCAATCGACTTTAGGTCCCTGGCGATAGGGGCATATAGTTCCCGGGTCCGTCCAGTCGATCCTAGGATCTGTTTGTCCTCCTTCAAGGGAGTTCCCTAGACTGGTAGTGGTCAGGATTCGGTCGTGGGCTGGGATGTCCATGATCCCGGCTGTCTGGGTATTGGCCGTAAGCGAGCCCATCCTTTGTTACCCCTTACTCACGGGTGTTCTGGGGCAGTTGTCATGCTAGGCCACACCACGCACCCTTGAGCCTTAATCAGGCCGTAGGAACGTTTTTGGCTCTATACCCCTTCATTATTGTGGTGCCAAGAGTCACGCCTAGTCCCAGGGCGGGACAGGAGACGAGGCGCCGCTTTGCGAACTGCCCACTTCAGGAGTGTTGGGGAAACCAAAAAGGCGCGCTGCGCCGCATCCGCTGCGACAGTTGGTATCAACGTTGGTTGGGCTCCGCACAAGCCCTTTATAAGTTGTGGCTTCAACGGTACATCGCTGTCTATTGCCACTCCAGCCTTGACCAGTGGATTCCCAGCGCTTGCCTTCCCTTCTCCGTCGCTTTATCCATGGACTGTGGGAAGTGCTCTGCTGGTGACGTGCTTGGGGAGAGGAGGCCCCTCCGATGCCGTCTGTTCGATCAGGGGTGAGAGAGGCATCTCCCTATTTTTGCCCACTGTTGGTGTGAGTTTTCTCCTGACTTTCACTTGTGTTCAGGGCTGCATCGGATGTGAGCCCAGTCCTGGAGTCAAAGTGACTCTAGGAATGCCTCGAGGCCATCTAGGCTGCGCTCTGGGCCACTGAGGTGGAGGCGGAGACCATCCGTGCACAATTGGCGGACACCGACAGCTGGGTGGCCGGTAAGTCCTTTTGGCGATCGCTGTTTTCTCCTTCCCAGTTCATCTGTTCTCTGACTCCCGTGTGCTTTTGCTAGAATTGGAGATAGAGCTACAGACGCTCCACCAGACCGTGGACACCGCCGTTGGTGACGTGCGTGCCCATGGTGAGCATCTCAAGGAGTGCCCCCTCGACATTCCTAAGTGCCTTAGGGATGCGGTAGAATATGGTGTCCATCGCGGAGCGGCCGTCGCCCTGGCAGCGGCTCATGTCCGGTCAGGCCATGAGCTCCACTTCTTGGTTGGCTTCCAGGAGGGCGAGGGGGCGACCGATCATGAGAGGCTTATCGAGGACTTCGACAAGGCCATGGACGCCATCACCGCCAAGGTGCCCGCTAAGGAGGTCATCCTCGAGGCCCTTTAGTTTGTACCTAGGGCCTTTCTCTTATTAATAAAGACTATCCATTTTCATTTCCTGTTATTCATTGGACTTCATCTAATGCTCGGAACGATGCTTGCCATAGTCAGACGCTTAACCCCCAAATCGGTGGGGTCTTCGTTGGTTTCGACTATCTCTTGCGATCTTAGTAGTTCTGACCCTTATTTAGGACATGAGTGTTTCTCTATTTTTCAGTGACCTGGCGCCAGATATCTTGTGAGGTTGACCCCCGTGCCCCCACGTATAGCGTGGGTTGGACCAAGGGGTCGGGACGCCCATTGCACTCTCACGCCTGGGTGTTTGCTTCATAGTTTGTCTGTGACCTCGCACAGGGCCTCTTTTGCGGGTCCAAGCCCCCGAGCCCCCACGCGTAGCGGGGGTCCGGCCGAGGGGTCAGCCTGTCTTGTGATCATTATCCCTCAAGAATTTTTTTGACAAAACGGAGGGGTTGAGCCGTGCCTTACTTTTCCTCGCTAGATGAATCATGGTGCTCGATGAGTTGTTAATAGGTTAGTCCGAGTGGGGCCTCGGTTCCCCTTCGTGGGGATCCGGCTTGGGTCGGTTGGCGACTGACTCCAGGTTCCTGATGGTCGATCTATAGAGTTCCCAGGTCCGTTTGACTGGTCTTGGGGGCTCACTGCCTTTCTTTGAGGAAAAACCATGGTTCAACTATAGTCAAGACTCGAATGTGTACCGGGATGCCCACAGCGCTCAGGCACCTAGGTACTAGCTGCTAGCAGGCCCATCCTTCACCACCCCTCACTCTAGTGGTGCCTTGGAGCGGTTGTTGAACCCGTCGCTGGGCCAACCTGTGAACTCCTAGGCCTTATTGGGCCGTAGAGCGTTCTTGGCCTTGTACCCCTACTTGCCTGTGGCGGTTCCCGGCCTGGTGGCCGTTGATCCATTGCCTAGCGCATCCTACAAGGGGGGCGGCCGGTTAGTGGCACGAGCGCAACTGGGCAGAATAGTGTGTCGGTTTTGATGGGATGGGACAGCGTGTGAATCTAGGCGGGCGGTTCGCCTTCCGTCTCCCTCTTAAATATAGGGGGTTTCCCCTATCTTTCGCCACGCACGCTTCGCAACCTCGCCTTCTTCATCATCTGTGCTTGCATTTCTTGCGCTCGTTTTCTTGCTGCCACCGTCGCCACCCTCATTAGGGTTCACCGTGCGCCTCCTTCCATCGCAGCTTAGTCGTCGCGCTGCCACCCCTGTCCTTCAATGGAGCCGTGGTCTCGCTCTGATGTTCACCATTCACGCATGGAGGGCCTTGTCAAGAAGGGGCTCCTCCATGCGAGGGTGACAGGGGACGAGTGGATCGTACCTGGCGATGAAGATGGGCCGGTGGTGCCCGATGGCTACATCATTTCATTCATGCACTTCCACGAATGCGGGCTGGCATCTCTCCCCACATGTTCCTCTGCGGGCTCCTTCACCACTACAGGATTGAGCTACAACATCTGAATCCCCATGGGATTCAGCATATCTCGGCCTTCATCATGCTCTGCGAGGGGTACTTGTAGATCGAGCCCCACTTCAAGCTCTGGAAGTATTTCTTCACCCCCGAGCTGCGAAAGAAAAAGTCAGAGAAGAAGAAGAAAATGGCTGACCTGGCGGTGCCGATGGGGTGCGCCAACATTTGTCTCCTGAGCTCCCAGGCATTAGGGTACATGCCCATCCCATTGAGGAAGTCCAACAAGGGGTGGCACAAGTTCTGGTTCTACCTGAAGAACGACGATGCCGCCCCATGCCGATCTTCTCTGGCCGCTCCATTGAGGAGGTGCCGGACGTGTGGAGGTACGGACCCGTTGCCAAGACATAGAGAAAATTGGGTGACCTCCTCTGGGCCATCAAGACCCTAAAGAGCACCGGCCTCCGCGGGGCTGGTGTCATCGAGGCTTACCATGTTAGGAGGCTGGCGCTGTTGATGGCACGCAGGCTTCGGATGTGGGAGATGATGCCCGACTCGGCGCTGGAGGGGACGGTGATGTTTTTCGGAGAGGCGATCACCCCGGCGAGGTGGAGGACCACCTTAAGGATACGCTGGATCGCCTGACGGGTCAGACGGCAGATCTCATCATTGTGTACCCTGTCCTAGGCCATCCCCCAATGCATCCTGATGAGGGATTCATTGAGCTAGTAAGCCATGTCGCCGTCTCCTTTCCCGCCGACTCTATTCTGGATCTAATTATTGTGGTTCACAGCCTCATCTTCACGTCCGAGCCTCCGATCCACCACTGGTAAAGGGCATTGAGAGGAGGGTGAAGAACCATGCTGCAGGTGAGGCGACAAAGGCGAAAAAGGATAGGGAGACAGAGAGGAAGTGGAAGAGGTTGTTGAAGCAGTAGGGCGATGATGATGAGGATGATGAAGACGACGACGACAAGGACGATGACAAGAAGACGGGGAGGTGGCTTGGTGACGGCACCGTGCCCCCGCTCCATGAAGAGGAGGAGGCGATTGGCTCCATCCCGGCCTTAGACTAGGATGACCTAGAGCGGGAGGAGGAGGAAGACGACGCACCCCAGCGGTCGTCGGGTCCCTTCCTATTCCATGCCACGGGGTAGGGGGAGAAGAACATCCCCCTAGGGCAGCGAAGGTGGACCGCCCTGCCCCGCGCAGGCTCCCCGAACAACACACTGGCTAGAAACGGCCTTGCACCGATGAGGTGTCATCGGGGTCGGCCCCGAAGGTTCATCGCCCGATGGCGCCTAGGTATACCACGCATCCTCCTATTTCACTGCTTTCTGATGAGAATTCACTATGGGTCTGACATTTTATGCACGTTGCAGCATCATGCGACTACTTACCCGCCTGGCAGTGGCGCCACGAAAGGTCGTCGCCATGGGGGTGACCTAGCAGTCGTTGGCCAGTGCCGCGCCCCGCTTGAGCGAGAGCGGTGCTAGGATGGCCATGGGGCTATCCAGGCAAGCCAGACTGACAACAATGACGGCATCCATGGCGGGTCAAGCGGTGCAGTCAGGGCTATCCACCGCCACGGTTGACGCATCCATGGCTGAGCGGGCGAGAGAGGAACGGACGGTGGAGGATGTGTCCGCGATGCGGGCCATGGGGGCCGTGCAGTCAGATGCAACTCCATTGATAAGGATTGCGAAGCCAGCGGCTATGGGGGCTTGGGCTGGGCCATCGGCTGCCCAGTCAGCCGTGTCTGCGATGCAGCAGGCGGGGCGGTCATCGGAGGAGGAAGGGTCCGCATTGCGTGTGGGGCCCGAGGTGGAGCGCGTGGAGGGGGACGCATCCGCGTCATCCCTGGGAGCTATGGCGACAGTGCAGGCTGCCACTTTCACCTCTGCCTAGGAGGCAGTTTTGGTAGGGGGACTACCGCAAGAGGGGTCAGTGCTACCCGAAGCCGTCACGGAGCCACCCAAGACCTTGGTCCTAGTGGGGAGCAGCTCTAGTTGGGGCAATCCTAGGGTCGAGTGGATCGACCCGTTGACCCCTGGGGCTGCGCCTTTCATCCTCAATGACATTGCAGAGGAAAAGGAGTGGGGCAGCTTCACTGGGGAGCTCAGAGGTGTGGCTCACTCCTTAAGCATCCTGCTTGCCAAGTTGAACAACGCCGCTGACCCCTGCCAGGTATGAGGCATGCATGCCCTCAATTTTTGTTTCATATTTTGCTGCTTCTAACTCGTGCTCCTACCGTAGTCACTGATAAAGCGAAGCCAGGAGAAATCCCAGTTCCTTCACCAGTAGAAGAAGGCCTAGGACCACCTCATCACAGAGGCCTAGGACACTCTGTCACACCCGGTTTTAAGGACAAAACCAGACATACACCATATGTGAAATAAAGAAGTCAAATCTCACATATAGCCGCAGATAAGTGTAATATCAAGAGACAAATGCTTAATAAACATAATGCAATAGTATAAGATATAACCTTAGAGAGCAACACAGCGGAAAGACAACTCCGAACACCGGGTGTAGACTTCACTCCAGGAACAAACTGACTGGTTGATCACAAACCTAAAAACTCCAGAGACTAACCTGAGATGTGGGAAATAGCAAGAGTGAGCACATGTCGTACTCAACAAATATAACATGGGGTTCATGAAGCTCAAAAGGCTGACACTGGTTTACTGCGGTTAGCTTTTATGAATCATACATTTTAATAGATAGAGTAGCAACAGGTTTATCACAACTCCCTCCATCAACAATGATCAAGTAATTATGAATAACGAATAGCAAAACACATATTAAACCAATAAATGTTCATCTATTCTGTGAAGGTCCAAGGCCGCTCGTGTCCGTGAGCACGGTTGTTATAACAGTTTATTAAACTCTGCGCAGAGGTGTACACTTTCACTATGAGTCATGATTTCCAAATGCATGGGGTAGCTAGTCCCAAAACACCGAAAATCATATAAAGTCATTAAAAAGTTTGTCTAACAAGTTAGGGCCATTAGATTCACTCGGCAAGCAGATATAGGAACCCCCTTTTCACATGGCACATTCCTTCCCGGCTATACACATGGGACTAGAAGCTGTCCTATACCCGAATCGTCAAGCCATTCTTACGCCAATTAAGGTAACCACTAACAAGCTAGAAAAGGTCTTTCAAACAACTAGAGCCAGAGCCATATAGCCCTCACAGCTGTACTGTAAGTCCCGGATGTTCGTTCACATATGAGTCCTTATGGAGAGAAACTAGAGCAATATAAAAACAACATAATGCTCTAGCACCCTTTAACAGTAAGAAAGTCTTCTTAAAAGGTTGGTTGCATAATTCATTAGTCAAATTACAAGATCATTGTTCATAACTTTTGCACTAGCCAAGCTACCCAAATGCACATCCCATAGGTGACAAGGGAATAGGAAATCAATAGCTATGTTATAATCGCTACGGTTGTCAAGGAGGACACATGCATATGAATAGTAATTTTAGTGAATAGGACAACAAGGATAATCCCATGTTATACTTGCCTTAAATCAAGATCCTTTCTCTGATCCAAATCTTCAATTAATAGCTTCTTGAATCTCCATGTAAATCTCACCGACTGGACTTGATCAATAAATCATCACACACGCATCGAGCAATCATACACGAAACAAACAATGAATAATAATTAGAACAGTACACCAAACATATGAAACAACGTGTGAAAAGGTTTTAAAGATGTTCTACGCGTTGCTACGAACACACAGGCGCGAAAAGCACGCTAATCAGAGCTACGGTTCGAAAGAAACAACTACCAAGTCTTTTATATTATATTAAAGAAAAGGCTATATTTATATACTTGATTTATTTTAATTGAGCAAAAGCATGTATAGATTTATTAAAACAGGAAACATAATTTAATTCAAAAGCCGGGTAAAACTACTCATAGTTTATTTGTAAAGAATGTCATATAATTAAGTGATGTGAAAACAACTACTCGAGTTTATTTGATATATAACGTGTTTACTAAGCAAAACTTTGAATTTAGAAACTCATGTAAATAAGCAACTAACCATATTAATATTTGAATTGAAAAACTAAAATAAAATTAATCATATTTTATTTGTAAAATCCAGTTACATAATCATTATTTAAGTTAGGATTTAAGCCATGAAATTCCAGAGCTAAATATATGACAAACATTGTTACTAATGCGTAAATTACGTCGTTATGAATCTAACGCAAGTTGAACGGGTTGAAACGGAGTTAAAACGTAGAAGTTATGAATTTACGAAGATTTCCTATAGAAAAATGATTACTTTAATTCAAACTTGAAAATAAATTGTCACAAACCTACTGTACAGTACTACTAACATGTAGAGCTCGCAAATACGAACCTAACGCAATTTGAACGGGTCAAATCGGAGTTAAAACGGAGATTCTACGCATGAATTAACCTAGTGGCAAAACTGTAAATAAGTGAAAACGTATTACGGAAGTTACCGCGATCAAACTACGCTTTACGAAAAAGAAAACGTGATTCGGGAATACGCCATGGACTGCGGGTTCTATATTTAAAATTTCCAGGGGCTCTTTAACAAAAACACCGGCCGAACCGGTATCGTCAAATCCGAGCCGTTAGATTTGATTTGGACGCTCCAGATTGGATTGGGGAGGACGGGCGGCGGTGCTCTGGCCGGAACAGTGTCGCGACGGTGTTCCGCGGTGGCGCCATGGCCAGAGATGGCTATCTCGCGCTACAAAGCATGAGCTCGCGAAAGAAAGGTACCGGCAGGTAGAGCAGGACACGGCGATCTCACCTCACTTGAAAACGGAGCCGAGAATGAACCGAGGGAGACGCGCGGCTTGGAGAGGCGGACGTCGGTGGCTACGGCTCGAGCGCGGCCTTCTCGGGACGATGTCGGTCCTCCACTTCGGTGAAAGATGGAGCGGAGGGGGTGCGGCGTCCCGTTTTTATAACCCGTTGATGCTCTAAACAAGGAAGGGGAAGATTATGGCGGCAGATTCGATCGAGTGGAACAAGGAAAGGAAATCCGGCCGGCGTGGGGAGGAAGAAGGTGGCCTGACACACGGGGCCACGATGTCAGTGACGGGAAACCGAGGAGGAAGGCGCACGCACGTTAGTTGGGCCAGCGGCGGCTCGCTGGGCTCAGCCCAAGAGAGCGAAGCGGGATGAAAAGGGAGAGAGACGGGCGGCGCGCGGGAGAATGCGAGCGTGGGCGCGCTGCCGGGCTACAGAGGAGATAAAGGCCGGGCCGGAGTGCTGGGCCGAAACTGAAGAGGAGAGGAAATCCTTTTCTTTTTTTCCTTTTCTAATTTTCCAAAACATTTTTCCAAAAAGATTTTGAATCCTCTTTTGAAATTGATTCAAACCACTTAATTCAAAAATTTCAAATGCAGCAGCATGAGTGCACAAACATGTTCCTACCCTTATATTTGATTTTAAGTTAATAAAAATTATTACTTTTCTAAGTTTGTATGCCCACAAAAATACATAAAAATCATATTTACCTATTTTTAAATCTTCCAAAATTTTAGGGTGTTACACTGCTTGCCAAGTTGAACTACGCTTCTAACTCGTGCTCTACCAGGTATGAGGCATGCATGCCCTCAATTTTTGTTTCATATATTGCTGCTTCTAACTCGTGCTCCTACCGTAGTCACTGATAAAGCGAAGCCAGGAGAAATCCCAGTTCCTTCACCGGTAGAAGAAGACCTAGGACCACCTCATCACAGAGGCCTAGGACCACTTTAGACCTGGGAGGCCTAGGACCACCTCGTCACCAGTAGAAGAAGGCCTAGGACCACCTCGGACCCGGGAAGCAGAGGCCCGTCAACATGCTGGTGAGGCGGAGAAGATGGTGTCAGACTTGTTGAAGAGGGCCCACAAGGATGGTGAGGAAGCCACGCAAGTCAAGAACAGGTGCGATGAGCTACGTTAGCGGGATGTTGAGGCTCGCTAATTGATCCTCGACCTCCATAGGGAGCTTGAGAAGGAGAAGGGGCTAACGCTGGCGGCCTAGGAGAAGGTCACTATGCTAGAAGCAAAGGCTCACTAAGATGCTGCGGTGGCCGAGCAGCTCCACAAGGGGTGAGACGACTCGTGCCAGATCGAGACGAGGCTTCGCGGGGAGCACGACGGGGCCTGCTGAGAGCGCGATGATGCTTAGCAGCGGGTCAGCTCCCTCTAGAACGACCTCAAGAGGGAGAAAGTCCAAAAGCTAGAGGCTGAGATTGTCTCGGCCGGGCTTGCCAAGGATCTGGCCTAGAGCCAGATGGAGCTGACCGAGGTGAAGGAGGCCCTGCAAAGGGAGACCGTGGCATACGACAACAAGTGCCTCGCCACCAACCTGGTCTGCCACGACCTTGGGGTGCCTCAGCCGTCGGAGATGAGCTCGCTTGCGGCCCATATCACTCTCGTCTTGGACTGCATGTGAGATCTTAAAAGGGGCACCCTCTAGGCCGCATCAATCGTGCCTTTGCCATCGCTCGCTCCCACTACGTGGCGTCTATCAACCTGGAGGTGATGAGCCATGGTTACGCACCTAGCTATGAAGACAAGGATCTGGAGAAGATGGAAGATGACGTGGCTCACCTCCCCAAGAGGGAAGGACAAAACTACCGTCATGGGGTGTGACTCGAAGTAGTACCACAGCTTTCTCCTGGCGATCAGGACAACGTACAAGAGCTTTTGGATTTGAGGGTAACAGGTCTTGGAGTCAGCCAAGACCTCGCTGATAAAATAGATAGGGCGTTGCACCTTGAGAGCGTGCCCTACCTCCTCCCGCTCTATAGCTAAGGCAGCGCTGACCACTTGTGTGGTGGCCGCAATATAAAGTAGGAGCAGTTCCCTTTCGATCAATGGGACTAGGATCGGGGCCTTCATTAAGAGCTCTTAGCTTGTCAAGTGCCTCTTGAGCCTCGGCTATCCACATGAACCAGTCGGTTTTCTTTAGAAGCCATGACACATCCCATGATCTGCTGTACCCCCTTTATGTTCTGAATCGAGCCCATCCGAGTGATGGCCATGATCTTCTCTAGGTTGGCTTCGATGCCGCGCTCAGAGATGATGAATCCGAGTAGCATTCCTCTCGGGACCCCAAAAACACATTTTTTAGGGTTGAGTTTTATGCTGTTTTCTCAGAGTTTCTTGAAGGTTTTTTTGAGGTCGACCATGAGTTGGTCAACCTTTTTGGACTTGACTACGATGTCGTCCACATAAGCCTCAATGGTCTCTTTGATGAGATCGCCAAAACACTTAAGCATACATCGCTGGTATGTTGCTCTCGTGTTTTTAATCCAAATGGCATGCTGATGTAGCAATACGATCTGAACGGGGTGATAAAAGAAGTCGTGAGCTGGTCAGACTCTTTTATCGCAATATGATGGAAGCCAGAATACGCATCAAGGAAGCAGAGGGTTTCATACCCCGAGGTCGAGTCAACTACTTGATCTATGTGTGGTAAAGGAAACAAATCCTTAGGACACACCTTATTGAGACTAGTATAGTCAACACACATTCTCCATTTCCCACTCTTCTTTTTTACAAGAACAAGATTGGCTAACCACTCGGGATGATACACTTCCTTGATAAATCTAGCTACCAAAAGCTTCACAATCTCCTCACCGATAACTCTGCGCTTCTCCTCGTTGAAGCGGCGTAGACGTTGCTACACTGGCTTGGAGCCCGGCTTGATCCTCAGGGCGTGCTTGGTGACTTTCCTCAGAATACCCAGCATATTCGAGGGTTTCCATGTGAAGACATGACTGTTCATGCAGAGGAAGTTGACTAGCATGCTTTCTTATTTGGGGGAAAGGTCAGAGCCGATGCGAAGCACCTTGCCATCGGAGCTGGTGGGATCGATGAGGACCTCCTTGGTATTCTCCGCGGGCTCAAAGGAGCACGCCAGCCGCTTGGAGTCGGGCGCCCCATCGACTGTTGCCACCCTTATGGTGGCGAGCTCCTCGGAGGCGATGGTCATGGCGGCGAGCTCACAACACTCCAGGTTGCACTCGTAAGCGCGCTGGAAGGAGGTGCTGATGGTGATGACCCCATGTGGGCCCGACCTCTTCAGCTTTAGATATGTATAGTTGGGGACGGCCATGAACTTTGCATAACATGGTCGCCCCAGGATGGCGTGGTAGGTTCCATGGAAACCGACCACCTCAAAGGTGAGGGTCTCAGTCCTGAAATTGGACTTATCCCCAAAGGTGATGGGCAGGTCAATCTGCCCGAGAGGTTTGGACTGTTTCCCCGGCACGTTGCCGTGGAAAGGTGCCCCGGTCGGTCAAATGTGTGATCGGTTGATGCCTATGGCATCGAGTGTCTCGACGTACATGATGTTGAGGCCGCTACCCCCATCCATCAACACCTAGCTGAGATGCTTCTTATCGATGATTGCATCAATGACAAGCGGGTACCGACCCGGATGTGGAACAGTGTCCGGGTGGTCGGAGCGATCAAAGGTAATGGCGGACCTTGACCATCGGAGGAAGGTGGGAGTGGTTGGCTCGGCCATGTATACCTCACGGCGCGTGAGCTTCTACCGGTGCTTGGAGTCATACGTCGCTGGCCTGCCGAAGATCTTGAGGTAGCTAGTTTCCTCCGGGAAGGCGTCCTCCTTCTCTTCAGCATCATCTTCCGAGGGGTCGGGCTTCTTTTTCCCGTCTCCTTCTTGGAGCCTCGGTCAAGAACTTCTTCATAAGTCCGCAGTCCTTGTAGGCGTGCTTGACAGGGTAGGCGTGGTTTGGGCAGGGTCCCTCGAGCATCTTTTCAAAGTGATCCGGGGCACCCTCGGTGGGCGCCTTCTTGCCCTTGAGCTCTGCGGCGGCCATGAGCGAATCCTCAAACTGCTGCTTGCCCCTCTTCTTCTTCTTTGAGCGGTTGGAGGCGCCCTCGTCGGCGTCCTCATCCCGCTTGGCCTTGCCTCGGGCGGTCAAAAATCGGTCCGACCAGCTCCTCTTGCGAAGTGTGGCTGGTGGCGATGTCGAGGAGCTCCTTGGTGGTCCTTAGGTGCTTGCGTCCCAACTTGTGGACCAGGGACTCACAGGTGGTCCCCAATAAGAAAGCCCTAATTACATCAGCGTTGGTGATGTTGGGCAGCTCATTGCACTGTTGGGAGAAGCGACAGATGTACTCGCGGAGTTTCATCCGGCTTCTGCCGATAGTTCTTGAGGTCCTAGGGGTTCCTAGGGCGTACATAGGTGCCCTAGAAGTTACCCACAAAGATCTCCTTTAGGTTCGCCCAACATCTAATCTCGTTGGGCGGGAGATGCTCCAGCCATGTACGTGCCGAGTAAGCAAGGTACAGGGGGAGGTTGCGGATGATGAAGCCATCACCATTTGTGCTGCCAGCTTGACAAGCAAGTCAGTAGTCCTCGAGCCATAGGCTAGGGTTTGTTTCCCCGGCATACTTCTGGACATTTGCCAGCGGACGATACCGCTCTGGGACAGTGTCATTGAGAATGTCTCGGCTAAAGACCCGGAGCCCCAGCGGTGGGGGGCTCCGGCTCCGGTCCTCACCGCTGTCGTGCGCCAACTGGTGGACAAAGGTGGCCTTACCACAGTCCTCGATGGGCTTTTCCCCATCGTGAGGGGGCCGGTTGGCGGATGCATCACTGTCGTGGTGCGTCAATGATGCATGCTGGCGAGCATTGTGCCGTCGAGACGCTAAGCTCTCCGCTTGTTGCACCGCCGTGCGCTCAAGGAGCGTGCGGATCTCGCACTGCGCCTAGCGTCCCTCGGGCATCGTGGGCTCCGAAAGCCCTCTGAGTAGAGGCACCACCGTGGCTATGTTTTGGCTTGCCCAGGTGAAGCGTGGGAGCCCGTTGTCGTCCTCGATGATTCTCCGATGCATGTCATGGGTCGCGAGCGTGCACCTCATCATGGTGCTGTGCGATTTCATGCTTGAGCACCACGCGCTCCTCTTCTAGATGGAGTCATGTGGTTTTGAGTTCTCGCTGTCGCTCCCACAGCTGGTTCATACGTGGGTGGGGCGGGACTTCCACGTCCGCCGCAGACCCACGCCCAACGGCAGGGTGCGGGGGAGTCCCGTTCCCCCCATGAGGGGCACAGTCGTTGGCACTCATGACGTATCCCTCGAGGGTCGCCTCACGGCGAGTGTCATCGACGATCTCTCCCATGAAGCATTCGTGCGAGGGGTGGTAGCTCCCTTGGCTGGAGGCAGAATCGAAGATTGACTTCGAATCGCTCACAAGGAGATCGTGGATTGATTCTATGATGTAGTCGGCCATACCCATGAACTCATCGTTCATGGTGGTGGACAAAAGCGTCGCGCCATATGGCGCTCAACAATCTGCGCGGTGTTGCACAAACCATAAGGGAATGCTGTCAAGGTGCCCTAGGTCAGAGTGTCCGGGGAGAGCGGCTCTCTGCCGATGAGCTACATCATGATGTTGACAAAGGAGAAGGTGAGAGCCCGCAGGTCCTCCCAGGACGGGTGAGGTCCTAGGTACACGGCGAGCTAGTGCTCCAATCTCCTGAAGTTAAAGTTGAGGAGCTGGTCGTGCTCCGAGGCGCGGGCCTCCGGAGTGCTTAGCTACAGCTCCTCAAGAGCCTCGACGATCGTGTCAAGGCTAGTGGGGGGAGGAGACTAGACAGGCGCGATAGCCTGCACTAGCTCTCCCTCCATGGTGATGATGAAGTCCAGACTCTCGAAGCGCACGTGTGCACCAGGGGTCCAGTCGATGCTGTGGCTGGCCATCTGAAGCCTGCTGAAAGTGATGAAATGCGCAAAGGCCCCTTCCTGGCGCACCAACTGTCAATGTTCAGAATCATCGACTAGTAAATTTCTGTGATTGCACGTTTGGGCTAGGATGGTGTGCAAAGAGGACACGAAGATGTATACTGGTTCGGGTGAAATGTCCGTACGTCCAGTGACGAGTGGTTCGTGTTACTTGCACTTGGGTCTATAGTAGGGGTTACAAACGATCGAGAGAGGGATGAGCTCCCAGGTCTCTAGTGAAAGTGAAGTGGAGTTGAAGTGCTTCCGAGTGATCGAAAAAGAGATCCCCCTAATGGGGTGCCCAGTGTTCCCTTTTATAGGCCAAGGGAAGGACCTGGGTTACACGAGAGAGAGAAAAACAGAGAAGGAGATAGCCCCAGGGCTGTGTTGCCCTTCTCCTCCGCGGGCAGGTCCTATGTGTCCTGTGGACGACAACGAAGGTGTGCGCATACTGTGGCTACGTCTGTCTTCGGTTCTCTAGGCGGGCATCGCCGTCTTTGGTCATGATTCCCTGTCCATCACTGGTCCTATAGGCAGCACCGCCGCTTGGCTGTAGCGCTCCATCCCTTCTTGGCATGCAGTATGGTCGACAAATTCCTTGTCTAGAGTCGCACGGGGATCGACCAGCACAGTGCCAGTCCGCCCGACACTGTTAGTGACATGGGTGCCTAGGTATAGCTTGTGGCGACTGCCGGTCACGTCGAGATGTGCCTGCCCCCTTCTTAGCGTTAGGGGCGTGGTCTTGGGCCCACACCCTGCATTCGTAGTGGTTGGAGGCAGTGGGGGCCCTTGTAGGGTCTTGTGCCCCCGCCCGAGGCTGACCCCGCAGTCCCTGGGTTGGGCGAAGCGGTACCATTTCCAAGGGGTCGGGCGAGACGAACCCTGCACCCCCAGGGTTGGACGAGGCGGAGCCTTTCCCCTAGGGGTCGGACGTGGCTAGGCCCGCACCCAAGGGGTTGGGCGAGGTGGAGCCCTCACCCTTGGGGTCGGTCGAGGCGAGACTTTCCTTATGGTCGGTCGGGACAGAGTTCCACACTGAAGGGCTAGCCAGGTTCGTGATTACGTTCCTGATTTGTCATAAGACTAGTTCTTAGCGTCGTCTTTGGGCATGGGGACCATTGATACTCGATAAGTTTTTAATGTAACTAGCCCAGATTTTGTGTGTATGTCACTTCTATAATGAATATGTTTGGGTTTAGTGTACATGATGGCACGTGATTAGCGTATTCATTTGTCATTTTACTACCCTTTTGCTTTTCTTTTCATTTGAATTGGAATGTGCTTCGTCCCTCTTAGCCTTGCGCTCTTGGGTGTGCGTTTTAACCTGGGGGCTGGCCCACAGAGCTAAAAGGTGCACGATCCATTAGAGCAATGAGGCGTCGTGGGTAGGTCATAGATCCAGCATGATGTGAGAAGAAAGCGATCGAGCGGCAGAAGATTTCTTTCCTTTTGCTCCTTTTCCATTAGACGAGCATGTTCCCCATTTCCTTGCAGTCCCATATGAGTGGGAAATTGAGGTGCAGGTCACCGGTTCGTTAAGGCAAGAGGCGTGATTGGGAGAAGTTCAAAGTGGGTTGGTCGCTGGGACAAAGAAAAATAGTGCTACACCATAGGTCATGTGTATGTACCTATGTGTGTAGCCTCCGTGAGTGAGTCGTGTCCGGTTGCGAGTGCGAGTCAGATCAAGTCACTCGGGAGTTAAGCGCTACTAAGATGAGATGTATGGGCATCATGCTATATGGTTTGCTCTACGGGTGGGCCCTAGGTTTTTGCAACTATTGGCGGGCTTGTATGTCTACGTGCATGTGGTTAGGTAGAGAGGCTAAAGTCAAAGTGGATGTGACTGACCGATGTACCAGAATTTGTTGTGAAACTGGCTGTCGCTGCTCGAGGTGTGGCGAGCCCCCGAGCGTTTGATCGGGGCGAAGCCACTGCGATCTCCGAGCCATGAGCTAGTAAGGGCGCTTCTTCAGTGCTTGGGATGGCTGTAGCTAGCGTGTATCATCCCTTTGGTTGGCTTTGGGTTGACCTTTATCGGCTCGACATCCTTGGTGGGCCCGTGAGCCCCCCAGGGTGACTTCTTCGAGTTCGGTTCATTGTGGCTTCTGGCTAGGAGGGCTCATGCATTCTGATGTTTGAGCCTTCATGGCATGACAGTGTCGTAGTCATTGCGTTCCCGCCTCTGGATGTGGTTGCCGCTCTCGACGAGGAGCTGGCATGACTTGTCGCTGTGGAAGTAGGATCTGAGTGCAACACGGTTTGATCCACTCGACACGGCACACATTGTGCTTAGGGAGCCCGCTTCCTCGAATGCACGCACCTCTGAGTGACAGCTGACAGTACGCTTGACCGTGATGGACGGTTTGCACACCGTGTTGGACCGGGTCTTGGTTCCAGGCTTGGCCTGGTGAGGCGCGGCGCTAGGTAGCCACCTGATCACCTATGACGCCACCGCGTCGCGGCAGGTGATTTCGTTGCTAGTGCGCATGTTGATATGCGGCGTTCCACTGGTTGTGGAGACGCTGCTCAGGCGTGGTTCCACCATTGGATCTAGGCTTCCCATGTGGTCAACTTGGACGGGGTAGAAGCTGGTGGTGGGTGATGACCCATTATTGTGGATAACATCGTGGTTCCCTAAAAGTATGTGGCCGGTCGAGGCCATTCCCAAGGTGAGTTTGTCATGAGCCATGGGCCTCCGACCTCCTGGGTGGAGGACTTGTCCATGACTGGTGACGAGAGAGGGTATTAGCCCCCCATGTAGGTGAACTCTAGGATGTTGCCATCGGGGGCAGTTCCGAGAGTGTGTCCGCTACGGGCCATGGGACCTATATCTTCATGATGGAGGTTTGGGCCATGGCTATAGGGGGACGCGGGCGCTGGCCCTCCGACGCCGGTGAACTTATAGTTTTCACGGCGGATGTGGCCACCATGGGCCCTTCCACTAGCGAGTCCTCCGACGGTGCGTGGAGCCATCGCTTCCTGCTCAACAATCGAGAGTGCGCGACTATCCCCTACCTGGCGCACCAACTGTCGGTGTTTTGTAAACCGGACTAGCAAACTTATACGATTGACGCACTACTCTAGGAAGACAATGGTAGCATCCAACAGACACGAGGATTTATACTGGTTCAGGCCAGAGCCCTATGTCCAGTCTCAAAGATGATCGAGTGCATGTTCCTCGCTTGAACGCTCTGAGGTTATTACAATGGGGGGTGCAAGAATGGTGGAAGAGAGCTAGAGCTAGGAGATGGACTGCCTGAAGAGAAGCTCTAGGAGCCCTACTATGATGGAGAATGAGTAAAATGGTAGAGGATGAGAATATTTGGAGATGGTGCCCTGGCTGCCCTTATATAGAGTTCGGGGCCGGGGCATTACAAAGAAGTGGGTTCTCACGACCAAAGGGTCATGAGCATAAGGGAGGGCCTAGCTAATTTGGCTTACAAGCTACGTCGTCTTGTGGTGCACGTCTGGGCGTGGTTGTCGTCATGGTCTTGTGGCCACGTCGCGACATGGTGTGACGTGGTGCTGTTGTGCCGGCCGCGGCGGCACTGTAGGCATGGTGGTGGTTCGCCAGCCGTCCTGTGTGACCTGGTCCTCATCGTGGTGCAGGGATGGCATCTGACCGGACCGAGGTGTCTGATGTCCCGTCGGTCCTTGCGGGGTTAGTGCGGCGTGCTTGTTCTTGTCAGAGTAGGCACGCTTGGCTGGGCTGACCTCTCCTCGTTTCCTCCGGGGGTCGTGATGGGGGAGAGGTCGTGCACCTTTCGAGCGCCTTGTGGCTAAGGCAGGAGGAAGGGGTCGTGGCTAACTCCGGCCTTAGCGTCCGACCTAGTTCGCTTGGCTTAGCTAGGCCTCAGTCATTCAGGCCTTCACTAGCTGAGATATTGCGGGCCGTGTGGCCTGCTAACTAATCGGTGCCTTGAGACACCCCAAGGGTTATGACCCCAACAATGATTATTACAAAGACATTACAATTGTCGCAACAATGAAACATATAGGCCATCAAAAGCTCTACTGTACCAAAGAACAACAAATAAAACAAAAGAAAGAAATTTGAAATCATCAAATTGCATCTGACAAATCCTCGTTCTCGGCTTATTCCATACAACTTTTTTTTGCAAATTACATAGTACAACGCATCACTCATAATGTTGACATGAGGTAAATCCAATCTATATCTATAATCATTAACCCCACTACAATTCTATCTCGACATGCAAGAGATCCACATCGGCAATCCACTAGTATATACAACTACGACACTTATTTATTCATGCAATCAACCCAAGTCATATCATGCCACATATTATCCACTAAAATTCACTCGCTATTCCGGCAGCAATGCGCGGGGTATGCTTCTAGTATAAGAGAAGATAAACAACTCCATCTGCTTCTTGATGCTCTAATTACCAAACAAGGCAACTGATATAAGCATTCTCATTTCTACTAAAGTAGGCCGTGAGAATATGATGGATACCAATAGCTACTGAAGACTATGGATTGGGCAACCATAGTATACACATAAATAGCACTACCATACAAAAGTCCTCCAAAGCAATGCCTCCAACAATGACACAACTATAGTGATCACAACCATTTGTCTAGAATAATGCAAAGTTTTCACCTAGAGACCCAGTGGTTGGGTATATGATGCAATGATGTCACCTCCATTGAGAACAACGACACCCAAAAACATAAGGATGCAAGGTGGTTATCCGCGAACCCGCAAATAGGCTTAATTTTTACGGTTAGCGTATAACCATAAAAATTAAGCCTATTTGCGGGTTCACTGGCAATCCGCCTTGCATCTCTACAAAAACGTCATCACCGGTCAGGACTGACACAGAGACCAACATGGTTTTCACTAGCACACACCAGCCCACCACAACAAAGGCAAAAGAGTCAATGAAGCGTGTCCAATACCTTGCTATTGCCAAACATTGGGGACATAGCACCCAAAGCTCGAAGATGACGAAGAACGTCCCATATCACACACCACGGTGGTACTTCGAGGCCCTAGGCGCCTATTGCTAGCCATGTCATGCACGATTGGGTCATCGGATCACTCCCCTAACAAGGACAACCACAACACAAGGACAAGCCTTGTCAGGAAGGAGCATGGGGGAAGGTGCTGATGACCACCCACATAGGGGGAGGCTGGTCGTGCTGCCACCACTGTGATTGACGCACTGCATATAGGTGGAGGGAAGCACCGCCACCAAATCAATCATCAAGAACTGATTGTTCACCAACAAATCGGGATGAAACCCACCTTAACGTGCGATCCACATAGATTCGGCCCAAGACCATATCGATCTATCACCGGAGCAAGAAAAGAGGACGAGGATCACCCAACCGACGCCATCCTTGCAGCTGGCCGGCCTTCCCGGCGGCACTAGTAGAGTTAGGCGGCAAGGCATTAGCGGTGTGGCGGTGCTTGGTCACATGGAAGCTAGAGATACCGATGCTTTGTTGACCCCACCATATGGAATCTGACGACACTACTACTAAAATGATTTTAGGAGGCATTGTCCAAACATTAATCGAAGCGGTCACAAAATCCAACCACCTCTAAAATACCTGGCGATTAACGGAGGCACCAAAAAATGACCGCCTCCATCAATCGATTTACAGAGGCGGTTGTTTATTTATGGAGGCAGTTAGGAAATACTCGCATCTGAAAATGGATTTACGAAGGCAGGTCATTTTAAGACAACCGTTTCCAAAAATGTTCTATTTTGAAGGCGGTTCTATTAAAGTTCCGCCTCCATAAATCCATTTTCGAAGGCGGGCACATATAAGGCCTGCCTGGGAAAATCCGAGGCCCAGCCAAAACCCATATCAGGCCCGATATCATTAAGTGTATATATATAGGGAGAGTTAGGGTTTCATTCTCACTTATCCAACATCTCGCTCTCTATCTCTCTCACCAGACGGCGCACTCTCCCTCACTCGTCCTCCTCTCTCTCTCCCTCACTCACCCACCTCTCTCTCTCCCTCCAATGTCCACCTCTCTCTCCCTCTCTCGATGCCATGGTGGCGGCGCTCGGGGCGGTGGCGCTCGTCCAACTCCCATCCGCGGCGGCGGTGCACAGGACGACCCCAATCGGTGGCAGCGACGTGCGGGGCGGCCCACGGGGTGGCCACCACCCGTGGCGGCGGTGTGCGTGACGGCCCGCACCGGCGGCAACAGAGTGTGTGGTGCCCCCCGGTGGCAGATCTAGGTCGATCACCCCCTCGGTGGCGGATCCAGGGCGGTTGTGCTCCCTGACGACGGATCCAGGGCGGGTCTGTCATCCGGCGGTGGATCCAGTGCTGTGGTGTCCCCGTGCGGTGGATCGTGGGTGGGCGCGCTCCCCGGTGGCTAATGCAGGAAGAGCCCGTCCTCCAGCGGCGGATCTTGGGCGGTGGCGTCCCCTGGCGGTGGATCGAGGGCGGACGTGACCGGATCTAGCGATGATGACGGCGATGGCGTGCAGATCTAGCTAGCGGCGGTGGCGGCCCGTGGATGGGCTCAGTGGGCCCATGGATGGGCTTGGTGGGCTTGTCGATGGGTTTTTTTTATGTTTTTCTTATTTGATTTACGAAGGCAGGCAAAGCAACTGCCTCCGGAGACCTTTAGACGGAGGCGATTGTTTTGCCTGCCTCCGTAAATCAAAACAACCGCCTCCAGCAAGTTTTCTATAGTAGTGTGAGTTAAGCTATGCTCAGTTCAATTTAAGCAGTCAACACCTTATCTTAACATGATTTGTATATGTATTTGAATATATTTTCTTGTTCGAATGCGTACATGAATAGTGAAAACGACATTTGCAATGTGTATTTGAATACTTCTGTATATAAATCTTTGGCTTAAGTATCACCAACATAAGTGCATTTGTAATTTCCTTGGCCCGCTCACAATATTTGGCAAACCAGTTGTTATTTTCTCCAAGAGTAGTAACCAGTTATCTGTGTGTAGTACCTAACGAGAAGATAAGGCCAGACAAAAGAATCAAACCAAACAAAATTTAGGATGCAGGGCGCCATCCTGCTGGATTTGCCTGGAATAACAACACGTATATGCAAGATGCAGATCGTTCCAACGCACTCTCCAAATCTGCAACTTTACAAAAACAAATCTCTTGTGATATCCTTGAAATCCCAGCGGCCATTTTCGTCACAAATCCAATCAAAATTTTAATGAGAAATCTCTCCAGATTCATCCAAAACTGGAGTCGAATGAAGAATGGCTATAGCTTGATTCATGCGCCAGCGGCCTGCTCATGGCCACAGCGGATTCACATGCGACGGCCAGGAGTGAATTCATCAATAGCTACACGCTATATATACACGTGTCAGAACCCAAGGTGCGTGAGATCTTGCATTTTGATCTGGAATGAGGAGCGAATTAATTGAGCGTATCAGATTTCCGATTCTCATTTATTTTCAAGCAGTTACAAGAAAATCTTTCAGATTGGGCAGGCAAAATTTTTGCCCTTGGCTTCCCCTATAAAATGGGCCTACGACTGTGATATGCAGCACTCAAAGAGGCAGCCGAGTACCAAGAAAGAAACATACGTGTGTATCATCATCATCTGAAGTCAAAGGTTGGTCCTGAATTCCTTCTCTTTGTTTTTATATTTTCTCTAGAATATGTACAGTTCATCTAGACCGTAGTCATATCTAGTATACTGGAGTATTAAGCCTTGTATGACACGGCTCAAAATGGCTCCGGCTGTTTGCTGCAGTGCGCGGAGCAGCCGGTGGATGGTGGTTTCACCGGCTCCTAGTTCATTCTAGGAGAAGAGAGAAAAAACAACTTCTCACTGTAGTGCACAGTGAAGCCGGAGCTGTTAATCTACATATATGTCATTCATAATTCTAATCTGCAGTCATTGTCGTCTTCGCCGTTGTTTCGTGGAGCTACTGTAATAATCTATGTATATGTCATTCGTTTTAATCTACTGTAAAATATAAACATGTTTGCCATTAATACATGATATGATACTGCAATTTGGAAATAATATATGTTGTACGATGCTGTAATCAAGTAGAGAATATTATGATTTTGCTTAATCTTCTTGATAGTATCAGGAAATGAAGAGTACTATTAAAATTTATTTCCTCATTTTGTTTGCAGTATCTTCATGGCATCCAGGAACCAAGGGTCTGCCCCAAGGGCATTAGTTGTGGAGGATATCAAAGTTGATTGTGTGATTCTCATGCACATGTTGCACAAACTTAACTGCGAGGCTACTGCTGTTGAGAATGGGAAAGAAGCTGTTGACCTTTTCCTTGAAGGGAAAACATTTGACATTGTTTTCTCAGATAAGGATATGCCCATAATGTCAGGCCCTGAGGTATATTTTTCAACTTGTTATATAGTAGATTTATGTTTGTTTCCTGTTAATTTTTTTTCTGCACATTCACAGAAGTTATAGACAAAGACGCGCAAACCTTTTGCGTGATCGAGAAAAAAAAGAAGTTAGAGCTCTTTTACAATGGTTGGAAAAGTACCTTGATACCTCTAGGTACTTTCATCTTTTTCTGTTTTCTAATTAATTAATTGAGAAATATATTATAGAGGGTATTTTAGTAATTGAGGTTGTGATCTTCTAAAACTAGACGTAACCCTCTCTGTCCCTCTGCGACATGTTTGGCTCGGCCGATATGCGCTGCTGGCCTGCCGCCATGAAGTCTCGATAGGGTGCTGCCGACCCAGCCGCCGGCGCCACTAGGCCCTAGACGCTACTGCAGCCTGCCGCTGCTCAGTTGCACTTCTCCATCGACCCCGCAAAGCAGAGCTCGGGCATCCTGTGTTAGGGCCATATCATGTTCCTGCTGCAGGGTCCGGTCTTCCTCCTCTCACTCTTGAGCGATCTTTCTGTCCATGGCCTCACGTGCTTGCATCAAGTCAATGTCAAGTTGAACATGTTGGTAAAGGACATTTGCATCCATGCTCCCTGCAGTAACATAACGTTGGATTAACAAATGAACCAATTTTTTCATCAAATGCCTACACAATGATGTTGATTGGTTATGGTAAATCCCAAAAGACTGCGCAGAAAGAGAATGCAAACGTATGACCAATTTTTCTCCTAAGAATCCTAAACAATGATGTGTGCTCACCTATAGTCACCTGGAATAAGAGGATCGACGATGTGGGCAAAGGGCGGAGGAGCCGGGCGGCGTAGGTGCAGACATACGAGATGAATGGCAGCTGTAACCTAGAATGACCGATTTACCCCTATTTGAAAATAAAATACAAAAATAAAAAACAGATCTTACCCCACGTATTTTGGTACTAGGCCCACCTAATTTGGTACTATCCCTACTTATTTAGTACCTCCAGGTACTTTCAGTTAGGTACCTCCTATTTTTTCACCATTTGATCTTGCCTAATGGATGACCCATGTTTTTTCCAACCATTATAAAATTTCTCAAGAAGTTATAGACAAAAAAAATCTTTTACCATTTCTTTTTTGCGAGCAATATCTTTTAGCATTTCAACTTACTAATATTAGTTTTCATTGATGAAAATGTATTTATTTTGGATCATTTGGCAGGCTGTGGCCAAGATTCGTGCCATGGGAGCTACTGAGGTGAAGATCGTTGGGGTCTCAGCAGATTTCGGTGGCCGGGAGGCATTCATGCAAGCTGGTGCTGATGTGTTTGTACCCAAACCAGTGAAGCTTGAGACCCTCGAGTCTATGCTCAAGGTGGTCATTAGCAAGAACATGAGCGGCTAGCATCAGCTTGTAGCAACAACATAATATTTGCTTGTGGTTTATTCGAATTTGATGCTTTATTATAGGTTATTGCAGTTATGCATTGTTGGGGCGAGAACTCTACAAGTTGTACTAGTTTCGGACACATTTGGATACTTTCTGTGATAATTAATTTATGTTTTATTTTAGACAATCTGATCTTTATCATTCGATGGGTTATGTTGGGGTCCGCTTCGCGAATATGCCTTTGTCTTGTCTTTTAGGTGACGCTCGGAGCTTTAGGTGAAGCCCCTCGGAAGGTAGACCGCCAAGCCATCCGGATGAGACCAGGAGCTTTGCCAAGATGAAGCCCATTGAGAAAGAGATCAAGATGTAACTAGGATTTAGGCTCAAGATAATTGTAAAGACAATAGTGCCCTCGTGGCGAATAAAGTCCACCTTTGCCCTCAAATATTCTATTAATATAATACTTTCTCCATTCTAAACTAGAAGATGGTTCGGCTTCTCTCTATATATAGCTTTTGTTCTACACTACAATATACATAATGTCTAGATATATAATAAAAGTAATATATCTAGAAAAGTTAAAACATCTTATAATTTAAAATGGAGGGAGCAGTTAGGTGAGGGCAAGCTATAAACATGCCAGTTCCACTTCCGTATAAATAGATAAGGTCCTGTAGATGACAAGATAATTAAATGAGAATAAAACCCTAATGTCTTTTTGGGAAGCATTTGTATATTCTATCCTCGGTTTTTAACACCTCAGAGTTCAAGTAACTCAAATACACTGTACATGATGAGTGAACCAAACACTCTTACACTTATTATACTGGTCTATCCTACTCTCAATAACCAAAGGGACAATAAACCCTCACATTTTCATATAAACACACAACATGAGCCACTTCAAACTGGCCTGATGTCACATCTCAAGCCTCTCAAAGGGCCCAATATCCTTGTTAGCTTAAAACAACTACAAATAGTCAAATGCTAACCATGAACGTCCCCTTTTAGCACACATGACTATGCTTCCAATGCCAACACATGTGTCAAGTCGTGCACTTAGAAGACTTATATGTTGTTCTAACTCACCTCAATAACCAAGGTGACACTAAACTCACATAATTTCACATCAACCTTCTCCTACGAAGAGATAAGGACAAGATTGATATCCAATAGCTGGCACCCACTAGGGGTGGACCCACAGGGTATGCTAGGTGGGCCATAGCATACCTTGGGGTCCAGTAGTCATACATACATAATATAAATTTTCGCCTAGGGCCCCTCTCCTTCTTCCTCTCCGGCGCATATGCTGGAGACAAGAAGGGGAAGGGATGCATCCTTTTCCTATAGTTTTCTAGTGTCTTAGGGTTGAGTACAAATAAATGTCCGGTGAAATTAGATGATTTTCAGTTGGAATCGTCTGTCTTGCGATGACTTCGGTGATTGCCACGATGAGATCATCGTTGCAGGCGTCGACTTTATCGGTAGGCGACCAATTTGTGGCCTTTATCTATAAGAGGAGAGATGCTTTTGGGAGCCCCTACAAGGACAGCAACTCTGCGTCATCGATCTCATCGTCGATGGTCGTGGAGAGGAAATCAAGGTCTCGAGGTAATGAATCTACATCCTATGTCGTACCCGACGATGCAGTTACCGATATTCTTTCAGCGATTTAGATGCGTTTTGGACTAGTTCCGAAGCGTTGATCTTGTGGCATGTCCAATATTTTAGGGTTTGTCGTTGGATTCGGCATAAGAACTGCACTTTGGCTCCTACATTCGAGGAAAGCCATTGGAAAAGAAAACGATGAAAGAATCTAGATAGAATATTACATATTTTTTATTTTAGTTTTTTATGTGTAATTTGGGATGTACAGTGCCAAAATTTAATATAAGCCCCTTTTCCTTCACAGAAAAAATAGGTCCTATACAGGTTGCAGATAACACAAAAATAAATTAGTCCCCAAGCAACAAATGGAGCTAGGCTTGCAGGTGTGGTGGGTAATTACTACAACCCGCAAGTCCCGCACCACAAAATTGTCTTTGTGGCTCAGGTGGATCTGCTATGGGTGTAGCTGGAGCCTGGCTAGAATTAGAGCCTAGTTAGGCTAGGCCGGTCCCTAGCAAGCCAACATGTGTGTGTTTGGTTGGGCTGCTATCCCTGGCCTAGTTCCCATAAAAATTTGTTTGGTTGCTTGTTTTGCCTTGCATAGATCACCACGTCTTTAGCCTGGTATGGTTACCCCTTTAAGTATTATATCGAACACGTGTTAGACCACCAAGCCCGCCAGAGGCCCGCTTCGTACGCAAGAGACCACAAGGCACAAAATCGTCAACTTCCATCGCCTCTTTACCATTGTAGGACTGTATAGGAGTGTAGGACTAGTCGCCGGGCAACAAGGGCAAGGTCACAAGGACATGTTCCATGTCCTGAAGCTCCTCCACGACTTTGGGTCCCCGGCGACCACGCCTGCTCCACCGCCTGTCCCGTCCTGCTCAAGGTCGACGTTGACGCCGACGACCACGCTTGCTCCACTGCGGCGACGGCGTGTTCTTCATTTATACGTACAAAGGCTCAAGATTTTGCATCTGATCCTTCATAGATGTTCAAGATGTCTTTGGCTTCTTCAAGGACATACACAAGTGCTCTCCTTTCCTACAATCTCAGGACTCTCTTGTAGCTGCCTCCATTTGTATGTTTTTCGTGATTAGGTTCTACTCAATACATGTGAAGGAAGCAATAGTAGCATTATGTGCAAGATCCATAGGTTGACCAATAGTCACTTCGCTTCAATTTTTGCTCGGAGATTGATTTATTGTTGTGTTTTTTGCAATTTGTAAATCTTTGAGATCCAAGAACAGTGGGTGCCAACAAAGGTGTTTTGGTCCCAGCTGCCTCCATTATATTTGTTTACTTTTCTTGATCAAGTTCCATTCAATACAACTTAAGGAAGCAATAATAGCATTGTGTTCAAGGTCTACAGGTCAACCAATGGCTACTTCACTTTGATTGTTGCTTGGATACTAATTTATTGTTGTGTTCTCTGCAACTTGTAATTCTTCGATGATTAGACCCGTTCGAGCTAGTGCACAGTTCAGAATTTTCTAATTAGGTGAGGCAAAGGTGTTGTGCCCCATCAACCTTCATCGGTACATCCCTTGCCATCAAATATTTTGTCTTGTTTTTTAAGATCCAATTAGGTGGGTTCCAGCAAAGGTGTTGTGCCCCATTTACCTCCATTTGTATGCTTTTCTCAGTCAGGTTGTATTCAACACTTGAAACAACAATAGCATTGTCTTCAAGCTCCACAGGTCGAGCCATGTTCACTACACTCCATCTATGAATGCAGGCGGCTCGATTCGCGGCTGTCTGCCAAGCGTCCGCAAATGCCGCAAGAGTCTTCGCGGGCTTTGTGGCATACCTCAGACCCACATAGAACAGCTATCATTTTGCGGGCTTCGCGGCAGCCCGCATGGTGTCACTTGTGGAAGCAACCGAGCACGTGAATGGTCGATATTGTTGTTTGATCGGAAACAGGTTTGCATCTTTTAGCTAGTCATCTACACGGTGAGCTGTAAAGTGTAGGAACTCAAACAGCTTGCCAGAGCCTGAGCACACAAGCTAGTTCATGTTGTCGCTGAGCACGGACAGGCTGAGATGGAAGTACGAGAAAGGCCTGCGATCCTACTGTACTGGACGTTGTCGCTGAGAACGAACCACGGCGTGCACAGCACAGGCATGGACTATTGGACTGTGGTTGGCGAGCTGCAGAGTGGACGCGTCTGCTCCGGGGAGCGCCGCAGCATGATGTCGTCAACGTGCTCAGCGCCTACGATGCCCGAGAATTGTCTCGATCTTTCACGGTACAGACAATTGAATTACCAGCGAAGGTAAAATTCTTTAGATAATTGGAAATAAAATATTGTGTACCCTTTGATCTGACACTTAGACATCTGATAATTCTCTTTACTCACAAATAAATATGCTCCTGGGTATTAATCTCAATAGAATATGACAGTAACAACAGCAATAGTAGATTCTATGTTGGATTCTTGATAATAATACGTTGATGCACCCAGCAAGAACAAAACAAGAATAGGCTTGACGCCAGTAGCAGCCCCAACCAACACATGAATAGCCGATGTCAGTGAGAAACCAGCAGAATAGTATCAAGAGGAGGGATCGGCCTACAGAAACTGCAATCCAAACCTTAATAAAAATCTTCCACCCACGATCACGACGGTTACATGATTTCATTGACCAAAAATCCACCGGGAGCAACAATTTCATTCTCCTTCCTCATGGTATATGTTTGTTCACCATCAATAGTACCAAACTGAACAGGGACAATTAATTGTATAGCATTACCTTCTGAATATTTCAAAATCGATGAACTTTCCCATACTTCCATTAGTCATAGTAATTTGAGAAGTCATGGACTCATCATTCTCTCCTCCTTTAAACAGAGCCGTCCTTGGCTTTGGTACATCCTCAAGTGACTTTTCCGGCTCCAGATAATTCGCTACCACACACTACAAGAGATGTGTCATTTTTAACATTTCATTACTGCCATAATATCAGAAATTTATGTCATAGTTCAAGATTTGTGACATCCGGTTGATGAAAATGCTTGTCACAAACCATGAGCCAAAACCATGCTTTGTGATGTCTGTGTATTTGATTGGGGTCACAAATCTATGACATTAGTTTTTAACGTCACAAATGTTTATGACATTCTTTTTTGTCACGATTCTTGCACCATGCCACGTAGGATCAGGAAACATCATAAATGTTAATGTGACGCTGAGTTGGTAGGGCAGGTCACAGAAATGTCATAAAACTGAAATGCGGCCTGTTAAAGCCCATGTGGCAGGTAGACTTATAATGGGCCAAGCACAATTAGAGGGCTTTGTTTTGGGCCTAGCCCATTTTATGATTTATGATTTTTTGGCCCATATGTTTTTCATGATTCTGATTTCTATTATGTCAAGCCCAACCCTTTCATGTGCCACATTTTTTCTTGGTCCATCGCATGGCACATTTATTTTTCTACAAATCACGTGTTGTTTATGAGGAGAAAAACAAATCGGATTACACAGGTATGGGCCCAAGTCAATATTCCATTCACGACCAAATAATAGGCTCACATGTCATTACATTCATCACCAATCATGAAATAACCTTTCCACAACTCTCCTTTTTTCACACACTTGTCCTATAGAAAAGGCAAAAATAGTGAGATGTGATACATTGACCTAAGTCGCAACAACCATGTAATCACAACAATTAAAAATATGGAACAAAAATCTGTAAAAGACTGAATGTCACAAACATGTAATTACCATAGCTTTTTTTTTCTTTTGTTTTGAGAACTCCATCGCCCTCTCAACGTTTAGCAATGGCTTGCTCATCGCCATGGATTCACATGCAACAGCTAGGAGTTAATTCATGAATAGCAACACGCCATATATACACGTGTCAGAAACCAAGGGGCGTGAGATCTTGCATTTTGATTCAGAACGAGGAGAGAATTAATTATGCGTATCAGATTTCCAATTCACATTTATTTTCAAGCAGTTATAGGAAAAATCTTTCAGATTTGGGGAGGCAAACTTCTGCCCTTGGTTTCGCCTATAAAACAGGGCCTACGACTATGATATGCAGCATTCAAAGAGGCAGCCGAGTACCAAGAAAGAAAGATACGTGTGCATCATCATCTGAAGTCAAGGTTGGTCCTTAATTCCTTCTCTTTGTTTTTATATTTTCTCTAGAATATGTATAGTTCGTCTAGACCGTAGTCATAGCTAGTATACTAGTATACTGCAGTATTAATAGCTCTGGTTCCGTGCTGCAAAGCATGGAGGAGCCGGTGAACCTAAAAGTAATTGTTTCACTGGCTTCTAGTTCATTTTAGGAGAAAAAGGGAGAAAAACAACTTCTCACTATAGTGCACGGAGGAACCGGAGCTGGAGCTCTTAATAATCTACATACATGTCATTCATTGTAATCTGGAACTACAATAATAATCTATATATATGTCATTCAGTCTAATCTACTGTAAAACATAAACATGCTTGCTGTTTATACATGATATGATACTGTGATTTGGAAACAATATATGTTTTACGATGCTGTAATGAAGTAGAGAAAATTATGATTTTGCTTAATCTTCTTCGTAGTAGCAGGAAGTGAAGAGTACCATTAAAACTGATTTCCACATTTTTGTTTGCAGTATCTTCATGGCATCCAGGAACCAAGGGCCTGCCCCAAGGGCATTGGTTGTTGAGGATATCAAAGTTGATTGTGTGATTCTCATGCATATGTTGCACAAGCTTAACTGCGAGGCTACTGCTGTTGAGAATGGGAAAGAAGCTGTTGACCTTTTCGTTGAAGGGAAAACATTTGACATTGTTTTCTTAGATAAGGATATGCCCATAATGTCGGGTCCTGAGGTACAGTATATTTTTCAACATAATATATAGTAGATTTATATATATTTCCTGTTATTTTTTTGTGAACATTATTCACAAGTTTCTCCAGAAGTTATCGGAAAAAGATATCTTCTAGCATTTCAACTTACTAGTATTACTTATCAGCTATTTCACTTGTATTATGTTACAGCATAACAAAACAAACTTGTAGCGTATATGAAGCTAACGAACTAATTTAGTTATTTTTTACGGTAGACTTTTGATTGCCCTAGTAATATAATGTAAACTTAAGCATCATCAAAAATGAAAGTAAGACTCATAACTGACAAAATTTTAATTTCTTGGTGGACTGTTTGGCAGGCTGTGGCCAAGATCCGTGCCATGGGAGCTACTGCAGTGAAGATTGTTGGGGTCTCGGCAGATTTTGGTGGCCAGGAGGCATTCATGCAAGCTGGTGCTGATGTGTTTGTGCCCAAACCAGTGAAGCTTGAGACTCTCAAGGCTATGCTTGAGGTGGTCATTAGCAAGAAGAAAATGAGCGGCTAGCAACAGCTTGAAGCAACAATATAATATTTCCTTCTAGATTATTATTTGAATTTGATGCTTTATTATCGGTTATTATTGCAGTTATGCTTTGTTGGGTGAGAGAACTCTGCAAGTTGTAATAGTTTTGGAAAAATTTGGACACTTTCTATGATAATTAGTTTATGTTTTAAGACAATCTGATCTTTATCGGTCGATGGGTTATGTTGGGGTCTGCTTCGTAAATTAGGTGGCGTGGCTCCTTGTTTCCATGCCTTTATCTCTTGTCTTTCAGGTGATGCTCGGAGCTTCAGGAGAAGCCCCTTGGAAGGTAGATCGCGCAAGCCATCCGGGTGAGACCAGGAGCTTTGCCAAGATGAAGCTTGCTGAGAAAGAGATCAAGATGTGACTAGGAGCAAACACAAGGTTGGTATGTGCCCTTGTGTGTCGAGTTTGTGATGAGTGATTGTTGGGAGATGATCGGACTAACCATGGCGTGAGTATGCGTGTGCAACATGTCTCTTGGCTGTGTTAGTGTGTAGGTGTGGTGCATAGGACGATCGACAAACATGGAGATGGTCAAGTAGAGATGTGCCGCGTCGATGGACTAGGAGCAGTGAAGGACGGACGTGAGACTTGGACTGAGGGGCCAGCCGGAAGACTCATCATGGTGGCTGATACTTGGGGACATTAGCAAGCAAGAGTACATGCGGAGGAGTTGACTGTGATGACCAACTCAAGATGGTGGTTGATCAAGTCAAGCAGAGGTGCTAGAGGACTTGGTGATCAAATGGGTGAGGACGACGGTGACACATGTTGAGATTGTGGAGGAGGCATAGCGGATACGCTTCTTCAGGCAGTTTGGTGGTTTGAGCCTTAAAACCAGCTGCTAGACGATTTTCGGGTTTGAGCTTCAAAACCCGGTTGGAGTTCCAGCTGGAACAAGAGGAGGCATATGACGTCATCGTGAAGCTTGCATCGAGACAAATACAAAGTTATGAAAAGCCCGTGGCCATCGAGTGCTTGGATCTGAAGTGAGACCATTATGCCTCTGGGATTAAGAGGTTGGGCGTGCTGGGAATGTGTAATAGCTCTGTAAATATGATAGAGGCTGCCCCCAACCAGCGGTCTTTTCCAGTCTAGTTTTCCTACATCTATACATCTAAGTTTTCATTCTTGGTTATGTAGTTGGCAACTGAGAGAGATCCAAAGTGCAAGAGAGATCGAAACCTCTGTCTGTGCAACTTGGCAAAAAGCCTGACCTCGTTCAAGAATAAAATAGAGCAATCATTCCTCTGAATTTCGAGTTTATCTAGTTCTTTTCTCGTTTTTCTTTTTCCTGGATTTTCGAAGGATTTTCTTGGGAAAATTCATGCTTCACTTTTGGCTGTGATTTTGGTGCGGTTTTTTGGGGAAAATTGGTGCTAGGGCATGTAATGAGATATCCCAATAACCAATTTATTGAATCCCTTCACGGGCACCTCGATTCATTGATTTTTTCCAAAATTCTCCCTTTCTAGGGTGTCTCGTTTTATCTGAATTTAATCTCAATCTTGATCGTTGGGTGTGGTATCTGGTTGAGATGAATGCCGGATGATCACGTGAAGCCGTGTCCAAAATCTCAGCTTGGTTGGATTTGATTTAATCTAGTTTCTGTTTTGTCTCGAGGATCCTGCTGCAAGCTGCGTCTGCTGTTAATCTCTTTTGCACAAGGTTTGGTCCGACGCTCCCTCTCTGCTACCCTTCGGACGGTGCGCTTCTACTGTTGCTCTATTTTTGATCTGTTCCTGCTGCTGCAAGTCCAATGCCAAATTTCGTGACACCATCGGATCATCAGGCTGCGTGCGAGTCCCACAGCTTGTCTTCCTCAGCAGCTTGGTCGTTGCGCTCTGTTGAGAGCAGTTGCCCTTCAGTGCACGTGCTGCTGCTACGAGTTGCAAGTCTGATCTATTTTGTTCAGATGTTTCAGCATGGTTCTTGTTTGGGCGAATGTCTTTTTCTTGCAACAGTGAATTACTACTTCAAGTAATCATTAGCTCATCATTGAAGCATTAAATTAATTCATTTTCCTCAGAGTAGTAATCACGCTTTTTGCGCAGCAATCTTTTGAAAGCTTGGTTTATTCGACATGTTAGATTGTGAGCTGCATGTCTTTTGAGTGCTTCTATCTTTTCTTCTGCAACATTGAGAGATTCCTAATTGTTCCTAAGTCAACATATCACGAGTTGGTACGTGTGACTCTGACAATTAGAAGAGAGGCTGTTGGGTAGAATTTTTTAAGTTGCTCCCATTCACCCTCCCTCTGGTCGACTATCCGGTTCTTCACTAGGAGTTACGCTCAAGAGAATTGTAAAGACAATAGTGCCCACGAAGTGAATAAAGTCTATTTTGCCCTCAAATATTGTGTTAACAAATAAAGAAATATCGCCTTGCTAAGTGGAGTGTCTTATACCAACCAAAAGACCAATGTGGTCTTGGTATACACAACCTAGATATAAAAAACACAACATTGCTTAGCAAATGGTTATTCAAGCTTCTCATATCGGATGACACGTGTTAGCAATTGGCTCGAAATAAGTACCTTGGTTCTAAGCCTTTTAGCACAAGCTGATGAGAAAGTTGGAGACTTACATTTCTTGTCCAGACTTATGAAAGTTAAGCATGATTTCCTTCGATTTGGGTCATTCATTGTGAAAGATGGATCACTGGTTCCATTTTGAGAGGATAAATGGCTGGGTAATACAACTTTATGTGATTAGTATCCTTGACTCGACAGGTTACCATAGCAGAAGTCCTTGGCACATCTCCACCTAATCTTTTTTGGTGTAGGGATCTAATCGGGCCCAAGTTAGTAGCATGGAACAATTTGTTACCATGCATTGCTAACATCACACATTAGGACATCAGCCTGATGTATTTTGCTCGAACCTAACTCCAAATGGACAATTCTTGATAGAAATCACATTATCATGCCTAATCCATTTAGAGGTGTCCAATTTAAATAAACTCTTGTGGAAAATAAAAGCTCCTTTGAAGTTCAACATTTTCTAATGGTATCTATGTAGAGAAGAAGTGCTTACAAATGATCATTAGTGAAACGTAACTTGCAACTAACAAAATATGTTGTTTTTGTCACAAAGAAAAGATAATTAGACACTTGTTCTTTGATTGCTGATTCGCCCGAGCAGTTTGGTCAAAAATTGTGTCAGGTCGGGATGAACCCAGCACCTTGCAAATGAGAAAAACAAAACTTACAAATGCCCCTGTTGGACGTTTGGGGCACTCTCGGTTCCTGTACTCTTTTAGTGCATATATACGCGTAGATGTTCTCACGTCCGAAGGCAGAGTTCAGTCATGCAGAAACAAAGTCAGGATGATATATCATAAACGTCATTTTCTTAAAAAAATAAACCACCAATACACCATATATACTAATGCTCCGACCCCACATGTCATTCAAACATCACCTTTTCATACGAGTTTTCAATAGAAAAATAAATTGCTTAAATACTGGAAAATCAAGAACATGACCACAAGCTTTTTTCTTTTTAATCTGTAGTCAAAATTTCTAACAAGTCTTTCTCCCTCAGGCTAACTCAAAATGAGATGATTTTTTTCCTAAATCTTCTAAAATCATGATCTACCAACCGGGAGCATTTGTTTGGATGCAAATTATTTTTTCTTAGTTCTATTGTATATGGCTTGTTTTCCATTCTTATGTATATATAGAAAGCACATTGTGAAGCAACTTTTCAAAAAATGTCTTTTATACTCTAAACTTTCCCCACATGAAATAGGATACATACATACTTTTGTGTGAAAGTTTTTTGAAACCAATTTACTATCCATTGCTCACAGACGGTACATCTCTTGCTTAGTAATATGAAACTATTTGAGGGATGTATCAATTTGTGAACAACGTATAGTTTCACTTTGTTAAAATGATTTAAAAATTTTATGGCAAGCTTATACACCCATATTATGCCCCTTACCAATTCTTAGGATTTTCAGACCATTTTATGAGATTAATGTTTTTTTTGTCGGAGTCACCAAAATAGAAGTTCGAGTAATGTCTAACAGAACATTTAGTTTTCCATCAATTTTTAGGATGTGAGCTCAAATTGAATATGTCTTGTTACATATATTTTTTCCAACTTTCGAACATTGTTTGACAAGTCGTATAGTTCAAGTTAGAGTTAAAGCATTGACTAAATAAATCACTAATGAAAATGGCAAATCAAAACTAAATTCTAGAAATTGTAAAACTCAGCGTAGCCCACTTAGCGGTTCCTTCGGCCCGGCCCAAGAAAAACCTAATAGCTGAGAGATATTAGCCATCCATCTCAATAGATGGCTGAGATTTGTCCATCTAATATGAACTTGTATAAAATAGACCAAAACCTAAAGGCCATCACTCTTTACTCCCTCCCCCTTCTCAGCCGCACTCCTGACTTCCTGAGGCCTGAGTGCATCGTGCACGCCAGGACCGACCATGATGAGTCCATGACTCTGCAAGATGTTCATGCAGACATGTCTAGCGACAATTCAAATATAGCGGCTGATAATTCTTTAATATTCTCAGGTCTTAAATTTGGAGATTTTATTTTTGATGAGAAATATAGCGAGAACATGGACAAATTTACTACTGCTGGCTTACATTAAATATATATTTTAGAGATGCAGTATTATTTGCAAAAGAGGAGAAAAGCAAGCAAGAAAAAAATGTCAGCATTGGTTCTATAAATGTGGATGTCCATGAGGAGTTTCCAACGTAATTTGCAGATGTCCGTGAGGAGTTTCCAACGTAATTTGCATCGTGGCCGGAGTATTCATATTAATATACTTGTACGCTGAGCTGCTATCTATACTGCTGCAAAACGGGGCTGTAGTCCCGGTCCAAAAGGACCTCTAGTCTCAGGCTGCGAGCCGAGACTAAGGTTTCGAGACTAAATGTCCCACCTTTAGTCCCGGTTCTCAGGCCCTCTTTAGTCCCGGTTGGTAATACCAAACGGGACTAAAGGTGCTGCCAGGCATCGACGTGGTGCAGCACCTTTTAGTCCCGGTTGGTATTACCAACCGAGACTAAAGGTTCTTTTTTCTTTTTCCTTTTTCTTTTCAATTCATTATTGATTTTGGTTTTCAGATATATTGTTTTCCAATTTATTCTTCGCTGCTATTATCCGTATACGTTGCACCTATACGAGAGCGTTATTATTGCACACAAATAAAGTATGAAACTATATATATATTATAGAGCTATACATATACGTACATACACATTACATTTATAATAATATACTACTCCGTCCCAGAAAGAGTGACGTTTTTGACTTTTAGACATCGTGTTTGACCGTTCGTTTTATTCAAAAATTTTGTACAAATTATAAAATAAATAAATCATTATTAAAGTATATCTAATGATAAAATAAGTCATAACAAAATAAATGATATTTATAAAATTTTTTTGAATAAGACGGATGGTCAAACAAGATGTCTGAAATTCTAAAACGACACTCTTTTTGGGACGGAGGGAGTACAAGTAATCAAGTGTTCGACCGCCGATTAATGAGTTACACAAATGTTTACCCGTCACTCAAAGCTCATACAAGTGTTCATTCTTGTTTGGACTCTTCAAATTTAAGCTAGGGTTGTGGTGGAACTCGCCGTCTTCCGGGATGACATGATCGTTGATGAAACCTGCGATCGTCTCCTGATTGCGACGAGTATTGTGTGCTTGAACACTTGTTCTTTCAATTCCCACTCCTTCCATTTGCATTAATTAAAGGAAAAGATATTAATATACATAAGATTTATTTAGTTTCAACAAATAAATAAGATATGAATTTACTGTATACACATTTTACTTACTTTTAGCATCTCTTTAGCAGGTGTAAATTTGCTACACCGCATGTACTCGCAAACGTAGTATCCACATAAATTGGTTCCGTACGGTTGTCTGGGCACCCACTTATGTAGAATAGGAGGGGGGAGTGGCACTTTCAGATCCGTACGATATCTTTGTTGTAGCCAAGCCCAAGCCCTGCCCAATAAGTCGGTCGTTGATTAGGTATAGCATAGTAAATTAAACGAGCAGGCAATGATAATTAACGAATGATAGAACTTACCTCTGGATCATGTCTATCATGTCTTGGTACATTGCCAGCTCTTTTCTCAATGAGTCCCACATATTTATATTTTGTTCCTTGATCTTAATCTCAATCAGTATCCAGTGATCCCTGCATTTGTTTATAGAGTCAACTTATATATATATTAATGTTGGATTGACTAAGACATGATATAACACAACACTTTACCCCATATTGTAAGGGAAGAGTATCAACTCCTTATGCCTTTGGTTATAAAAGAACATCCGGAGGTTTTTCTCCATTTTCTTGATTTTCAGATTGAATGGATCTTTAGTCTTTGTGTCCTTGTACACGACATACGGATCGATAAAACCAATTCGATCGTCTTGTTTCAATCTGAGTTCTCTCATCATGTGTCTGCACATCGTGAGCATAGTTATTACGAATACGTACATATGCTAGAATGGGATTATTGATTAAAAGGAAGAATCACTTACAGACAGTAGCAGCTTATGAGAGATTTGTCAAGAGCATCCATATAGAGAAACTGGTGTATTTCACTAAACTGTACCCAGATGACGTCATCTCCACGGAAGTAGTGACGGTCTCTGACTTGGACACCCAGATATTGTTCACTTTGATGTTGTGCACAGAATCTCAAGTAGTACTTGTGCAGCTTGTACATTTGTGTACCAAGATTTTTTACCTTTGCAGGGTCGCATAGACTCCTGCCATATACGTACTTCCTCCAACATTCATCAACAACTTCGGCCTCTTTAACAGTTGTCAGTTCCTCCCGATCAAGAAGTTGTTCTAATGAAAGCCCAGTCACATTCATCCACTTGGCGAGTTCATCTAAGTCCACATCATTAGGTACCGACATTTGCATCAAGTTCATGTTGGAACCATATTGATTCTCAACCACTAGTGGCGGCACTGATTGCTGCGCTTGTTGGCCGAGCTGTGCAACATCTTTCCCGGCCGCCTTCTGTTTCCTTTTGTCCTCCTTGATTTTCTTTGTGATAGTACGCTCATAGTCTGATAGTGGCGGCGCTGGTTTTTTACTAGCGGCATGCTTTTCGTCTTACATAGCCTGCACCACTTGACGTAGCTTTACACAAGGATACATTAGGTATGGCTTCTCTTGCTTTGCTCGTGCATCAGCTTTGGTCTTTTCGAAGAACGCTTTCACTTCTGCCTTGACTGAAGCATTAAGTTATTCATCAGTCTTCTCGTATGGAAGCTTGGTCATCTTTGGGATCTTCGTGACCACAACTTGTTTCTTCGGCAGAGTTGGTGGGACCGATCTCTGTGAGCCAGCGGGCCTCTTATTCCTCGATGGACTAGCCGGTGCCGATGAGGCGACCGTTGTCGGCATTGGCGGAGGCGGCGGTGGCGCGGTTGGAGCTTGCTGTTGTGGAGGAGATTGGGCCGCTGGCGGCGTTGGAGTATGTCGTGGAGGAGATACGGCCAGCGGTGGGGATGCAGCCTTGTCTGCTTGTATGAAATCATCGTCATCGTCATGTCCCACGGCACTGTGGTCATGTGGTGAATGGATAGACGGACTTGGGGAGGTCCTGGATTTGAAAAAAAACGAACAAGGTATATACATGAGTGAACCATAATTAGATACAGTACATAATTATTGAAAAGCAATTGCGTTCACAATCATCCACACCTAGGGTTCGGTAGTGGTGGCGGCACCCCAGGAATAATGATGTACCGTTTCTTCCAACAAATGAATGTCTTCTCTGCTTCACCTAGGGTCTTCTCCCCATCACCACCTTCGATATCTAGAGCCACATTTTCATGGCCTTTGACCACTCTATCCACAGAGACACTAGCATATCCGGGTGGTATTGCGACCGAGTGGATCCTTGGTGTCTTGGTGGGGTCGATAGGAGATATAAAACCGGTAGCCACCTTGACTGTGGCATTCCCCTCCGGAATATGCAGCTCACAGGACGTCAACGGAGCGGTGATGTCATCCACCGAGAAGTGCATCCCTGCGTCATCATCTTGCCTCACAGGCACCTCCGTAGAAGCACAACTGCTTTTCAACTGAGCTGAGCCGGGGCTGATGTTGGCGGCCGGCTATGACAAGCTCTAGAGGCGGAAACTTACAACTTCCTCCACGGCCTTTCTGATTTGCTCATTCATAGTGGCCTTAAGCACTTCCTCCCGCTCTAGTGCCTTACGAGCCACTTCACTAGTCTTCATAACAGCCTCCTCCAACTGGCGTAGCCGTTCCCTGTCCTCTTCCTTCTTTCTTTTGCGGCTTCTATAAGTTTCTCTGTCCTGAGGGAAGGCATGCTCCCACGACACGGAGCCATAGCCTCTTGTCCGTCCACCATGCTCAGGGTTCCCCAGGGCGTATGTCAACTCATCTTTATCTTTGTTCAGCTGCCACTCTTCACTTTGAGCGATGGAGCGGGCTTGATGAAATCTTTTTGCTACAGCTTGGATGCGTTCCCCATACACGACCTTTCCGGTCTCTAGGTCCAGGCGGCCTCCGTGAGCGAAAAACTAGTGCTTGGCGCACTCAGGCCAGTCGAGGGATTCTGGCACCAACCCCCTGTCAATTAGCTCTTGCTCGGCATTTTTCCACTTAGGAATGGCAGTAGGGTAGCCACCTGATCCCATCGTATGGTGGTAGGTCTTGTGTCGGGCATTCTCTTGGTTCCTTCTCGCCCGTTGCTGACCCTCTTCCGACGTCTTAAACTGTACAAACTCGTCCCAAAACGGCCACAGCTTGACAAAGTGCTTACAGTTGAAATCCGGAGTCTTGTTCTTCTTGATATAGTCATTATATAGATTCTTCTTATAGCACTGGAATTGTGTGGCCATCTTCTTCATAGACCAATCCCGAACTCTTTCCTTCAACTGTTCATCGTTTGTGTCTAGCGTGAAATGTTGCAACACGTCACCCCAAACTAGTTCATTGTCATGGTTGAAGACATAACTGATTTCTGGGCGTTGCTTATTTTTCTTCCATTCACGGACATTGATCGGGATCCTATCCAGGGCAAGGTACCCTAAGTGGTTGACAAAGGCCCTTGCATGGGGTCCATGTGGCTGGCCTGTTCCCTCATCGAAATCCGTGATAACCAACCGGCCCTCCATCGGCTTCTTTGGGCCTCGTACTTTTCTGCTGGTCCCCATGGTTGTCGTTGAGACAGAGGGCTATGTAGGCAGAAACAAGACAATTAATAAAGGAATTTTTTGAATTTCATGTATATAAACATAGGAGGCTGCATATATTACAGACCTCGCCAACATTGTCTTGGTCATTCTGGTCGACCAAGTACTGAGAACCGTCATCGATGCCCTCAGGGTTCTCATCGCCTTCACGATCGTCATAACGACCTTCGGATCGACCAAGTACTGAGAACAGTTTAGGGTTTAGGCATTACTAAGCATAAGAGATCGACTTACACATATTAGTGGGATATCATCTGGATATAAGTGTAGATCAAGGTAATCATGCAGCAACGGTATCGACCAACTCCTACTAACTTAATACATCTAATAACAAGTAAGTCTATCACAAGTTGTATTTCTTAATTAAAATAGATAATTTTAACTCATGGAAAAACTATTCAAATTTCAGGTTTAATAGTTTTTCTAGATATTACACATCATAGAGAGTCTACATAAATTTTTTCATAATTTTATTACACTCCTAAAATCTTGTACAAAAATAACAAAAAACAACTAGAATCTCTCTTTTATATATATATATATATATATATATATATATATATATATATATATATATATATATATATATATATATATATATATATATATGCAGGTAGTGAGGAAGAGTGAAGAAGGGCTAAAAATGATAACGTCAACACAATTATCATGGAAAATTAAGTGCTAAGGTTGAGGCTTCCAAAATGGACACAACATGTATATTAACTTAAATTCTTGAAAACATATTAAATTTTTTTTGTCTTACCTTGCCATAAATAATCTAAGACTATATAAATTGATAAAAGTGCCGTATTCTTTTCATACAAGATAAAGTAAGATGAAAGAAACCGTTCATTCTTTAATGTTAGGTATACATATCGTTCATGAATAATCGATGCAAATATATATATATATACGGCGCCGGAAGCGCCGCCCCCGCAGCAGCGCTCCGGCAATGGGGCGGCAGCAGCAGCGCTCCAGCCTTGGGGCAGCAGCAGCGCCCAACGAACGCGCGCGGAGACGAACCTGGCGACGCGGACGCGGACGATGACGAGGGCGGCGCGCGGCGGTTCTCGGGGCGGCGCGCGGCGGTGCTCGGGAGATCGACGGCGGCGGTTCGTGTGTCTGCGCGCGGATGGAGAGGAGGAGGACGAAGGCCGTGCTTTATAGGCCAGGGACCTTTAGTCCCGGGTCTGGCCACCGACCGGTTCGTGGCTAGAACCGGGACTAGAGCCCCTTTTAGTCCCGGGCGGTGGCCAGACCCGAGACTAAAGGTCCTTCCACCAAATTCTGACGCCTGTTTAGGCGCCAGAATTTGGTGGATTTTATTTTTCATCTTTTTTCCTTTCATCTTTCTAAATGCATAGTAAATTAAATATTTATCATAAATTATTTCAAAAATACACATTAGTTTAGTTTGACTCTATTGTGCATTACATAAATCGTAAACACTATTTTTTTTTCAAATATTTCATATTATCCAAAATAAATGTTATTTATAATGAATATTGTGTTAATGCAAAAATATAATGGGCAATTAAAATATATAAAATTGTTGGCTTTCGACAGAAAATTTGTTTTTGGCTCATTTGGATGTTAAACTTTTGTTTCTTCAATAATAATTATCCAAATGTGCGACATTAATTTTTGAAACCCTGGATGGTCTTGAATGGAAAACTCATGAATACAAAGTTTGTTCCACTCATCAAGACCTACATTTGGTCTAATGGTCAACATTTCATTTGTAAAAGTTTGAACCACTCAATTTTAAATTTTGAAAGAATTCATAGCCAAACGCCGGTTTTCGGAACCCTGGATGGTCTCGACTGGAAAAGTCATGAATACTAATATTGTTCCACTCATCAAGATCTACATTTCATACATAGACCATTTTTGCTTTTGACAAAGTGTTGGCAAAGTGTAGTTGAAAATCCATAATTCCCACATATAGTTTCATATAGTTTGTGTGAGATTCAAGATTTGGTGAGTATTGTTTATTTAAACTTTTTCAAATAGAAAAAATGGTCTATATAAAAAGTTTGGATCTTGATGACTCTAACAACTTGGTATTCCAAAGTTTTTTATTTCAAGTCATTTAGTCTGTCATTTGACCATGTCTGACCAAAACCCGTCTTCGATTTTGAAAACATGTGCCTGAGACTTGCTAAAATTTATCTAGATGAAAATATGGTCCATGTATCAAATATAGATCTTGATGAGCTCTAACAACTTGGTATTCAAAAGTTGTTCATTTGAAGTCATCAAATAGGTCATTTGACCAAGTTTGACCAAAGTCAAAACATTGGTTTTTAGAAACACACACTTTGACCGAACTCTGGATGGTCTCGAATGGAAAACTCATGAATACAAAGTTTGTTCCACTCATCAAGACCTACATTTGGTCTAATGGTCAACTTTTTATTTGTAAAAGTTTGAACCACTCAATTTTGAATTTTGAAAGAATTCATAGCCAAACGTCGGTTTTCGGAACCCTGGATGGTCTCGTTCTTTCATGCGCTTCAAGTCCTCTCGTGCCTCAAGGGTATCCTTAGACTTTCCAAACACACCCATGAACCCTAGGAGATTGACACAAAGATTCTTTGTCAGGTGCATCACATCGATCGAGTGGCGGACCTCAAGGTCTTTCTAATATGGTAGCTCCCAAAATATTGACTTTTTTTCCATATTGGAGGGCACCCCGAAGCGTCTTTTGGAACAGGTTCACTACCTTGTCCCTTTCTAAACACTACTTTCAAATCCTTGACCATCTTGAATACCTCTGCCCCATCTCGGTTGCCTGGCTTGGACCGGTGTTCTACCGTACCTTTAAAATGTTTGCCTTTCTTTTTCAACTGGTGGTTCTTAGCAAGAAATCGACGATAGCCAAGGTACACGACCTTTCGACATTTTTTAAATAGACAGCCTCAAGGTCACCAAAACAATGGGTGCATGCATTATATCCCTTATTTGTCTGTCCTGAAAGATTACTTAGAGCTGTCCAATCATTGATTGTCACGAACAACAATGCTCGCAGGTCGAATTCTTTCTGTTTGTACTCATCCCATACACGCATACCTAGTTTGCTCCATAGCAGCTGGAGTTCCTCAACTAATGGCCTCAGATAGACATCGATGTCATTGCCAGGTTGCTTCGGGCCTTGGATGAGCACCGACATCATAATGAACTTCCGCTTCATGCATAACCATGGAGGAAGGTTGTAGATAATAGAGTAACGGACCAAGTGCTATGACTAGAGCTCTGGTCCCCAAAAGGATTAAATCCATCCGTACTCAATGCAAACCTTAGGTTTCTTGCGTCATCTGTAAAGTCTAGGAATTCTCTATCTATTTCTCTCCACTGGGACCCATCTACAAGGTGTCTCAACATGTTGTCCACCTTACGGTCTTCTTTGTGCCATCACAACAACTTTGCGTGCTCCTTGTTTCTGAACAGTCGTTTTAGGCATGGAATTATTGGAGCATACCACATAACCTTGGCAGGGATTCTCTTCTTCGGACGTTCTTCATCCTCAACATCGCCAGGATCATCTCGCAAGATCTTGTACCGTGACGCATGGCAAACAGGGCATTCATCTAAATTCTCGTGAACGCCACGGTACAGGATGCAGTCATTAGCACATGCATGTATCTTCTCGATTTGTAATCCTAAAGGTCAGACAATCTTTTTTTGCTTCGTATGTAGTGGTGGGCAATTCATTAGGCTTCGGAAGCACCTTTTTTTGGATCTTCAGTAATTTTCCAAATGCCTTGTCAGATATACCATTCTCTGCCTTCCACTGTAACAACTCCAGTGTCGTGCCTAGCTTTTTCTGCCCATCTTCGGCCGACGGGTAGAGTAACTTCTTGTGATCCTGTAGCATTTGGTCAAACTTAGCCTTCTCCTTTTCACTTTCACAATATCTCTGTGCGTCACGAATGACATCACCAAGAGCATCGTCATCTTCAGCGATACTGTTTTCTGCATCCACCTCTTCTTCAACTTCCTCCATCGCGAAGTCACAATATTGAGCAAAAACATCGTCAGGGTCCGCTTGTTCTTCTTGACTTTCTTCCATCATAACCCCGGTCTCTCCGTGCTTGGTCCAACAAATGTAGTTTGGCATGAAACCCGACTTGAACAAGTGCAAGTGAATACTTCTTGAGCTACAAAATTCTTTCAAATTCATACACACGGCATATGGGCAGCACATAAAACCATCCCGCTTGTTTTCCTCTGCCACTCTGCAGAATTCTCGCACGCCCTCAATGAACTCGTTGGAGCGGCGATCGGCATCGTACATCCAATGGCGTGTCATTATCTGCATTATATGGCATCACATAATTAAAAGCCCAGCATGAGAAAAGAGCGCGGCACAACCTTGTCTAATTGAGTTCAAAATTTTATATCATTTCATAAAATTAATTTGTGGACGTTAATAAAAAGATAGCAAAATCATAAAATTTGTATTTTTCTATTAAAAGGTGTAATTTTATCTCTAAATAAAATTAATTTGAAGAATTTTTAAAGTTAAAATAAATTTGTTTCAAAATTACAAAGAATCAACATTATTTAATATTTTAAAATGAGAACATGAACAAATTAAAGTAAAAAGTATTCTAAAAAGTCTATAATAGAACTAAACATTACGCCCTCCGTCCGTGAATATAGGGCGTAACTACTTTTTTTCTTAGTCCGGGAATACAAGGCGGCGGCGTCTCGGTGGCTGTTCACGCCCGCATGCAGCATTTAGCGCTATGTCGCCCGTCTCTTGGGCTCCCACGCTGGTCATTACTCACAGCGCATACATGTTGTTCTCAAGCGAGACTAGTACTCCTATACGACACTGATGGCGGTTAATGCATGCACGCATGCACAACATCTAGTTAATTAGATGCAGAGCCGAATGGCTCTCCTTGCAAGGCACAGCAATAAACTTGTTTCTTGGTCTTTGTGAAAATGGAGTTACGCCTTGTATTCACGGACAGAGGGAGTATATGTGTATACTACTTTCTAGGTACTATAATTAGCATCGTTCATAAAAATTCAAACATAAAAAGTGATTGGAGCTAGCAATATGAAATAAAATAGTCATATACAACATGGATTTACATATGGTGCTGCTCAAACATAGGAGGATGAAGCTACCAACCTTTCAAACAAATCGACGATGGCGTAGAAGCGTTTGAAGTGGATCGATTGCCGGAGATGAGACAAGCAAGAACAATGGAAGAACAAGTAACAAGAACATGAACAAGGAAGGGCTCGAACAGGGAGGAAGAAGAGGGAGGTTCAATTTATAGGGGATGTTTTAATCCCGGTTGATAACACCAACCGGGACTAAACCCAGTCCTATAGTCCCGGTCGGTGCCACGGACCGGGACAAAAGCTGTAGTCCCGGTCCGTGGCACCGACCGGGACTAAAGGCAGGGCTTTAGTCCCGGTTGGTGTTACCAACCAGGACTAAAGGTCCCTCCCGACAGCGCCTGACAACAGAGCCGTTGGCGAGGGACCTTTAGTCCCGGTTGGTAACACCAACCGGAACTAAAGGTCTATTTAGTCTCGGCCGCCGAAATCGCCGAGACTAAAGATATTTTGGGCGATCGACGAAAGGTCAGTTATGTAGTAGTGCTAGTTTAGACTACATGCTATTGTATTTTATCCCTAGACTAGAGTCCATCACGTAGAGAAGTATACGTGCTTCTGTCCTTGTATTTGGTTAGTCAGGTCATGTTTTTGTCAGGTCCCGGTGAGTCCGAGTCTGGTTCCAGCAGCATGCGTTGGGTGGCCTGCGTGCCTTTAACCTTACGCCGCCGCCCACTACAAGAAATAACATTATACATGATGGTCTAACAAATCATCATGGAATGTTAAGTGCTAAATCTATGACGATTGGTTAAGTTATCGTTGTGGTTGGACGTCATAGAACCACCGCGCACCCCGCGTCTAAGTTTCTGTCCCTCCGCACCATTCACTTTAGCACGCCCATGTGGCAACATACCTCAAAACCGCCCCTGCCTCTAAAAAATTCCCAATCTTATCCTCTCCCACCACAGCTCCCTTATCCTCTCACCTCTACGTTCTATGGCGACGAGATTAGACTAGTTTTATTGTAGTGGGTATTTTTTTTGTAGTGGTCTCTGTATGAGATTAGACCAGTTTTATTTGTGGGGTATTCTCCATCAAGCCGCTGCTCAAGAAACCCTAATTGGGTGACTGACCCGGATCCCTCGATGGATTTGTGTTGATGTGTGATTATGCGTTCTTGTCTAGGCGCATACTGGAGTTCCTGGAGTTTTCCATCTTCTGATCGTGGTTCGCAGTGACCGCACGTGGAAGGATTATTCTAGGTTTTGGTTTGCATCATCTATTATAAGCTGATCCTTTGATCTATCGTTAATATTACTACAGCTCGTATTTGATTTCTGTTCGTCTTCATCGAGAGGAATTATCTATCTTTTATTGGTACTACTTGCTGGTGTTGAATATTTGCCTGAACTGAGTGGAGATTATACCCATTGACGCAAGATTTTTGTTGGTCGCCAGAACTTTTTGTTCTATTTGGCGATTCCTGGTGGCCTATTATGTGCCGTCGCCAGAACTAGAGCCGAACTGCTAGTCTGCCACTTTATTTATTGAAAGTGATGATCTGGTGTCTTAACTGGAAATTAAAATTCAGAGAAGTTCTAATTTCAGAGAAAATTCAGATTATATTAATTCTTCATATTTCATACCATGAAAGATTAGGACTATTATTTGGGCATCATAGGCGTGTCCTTATCAGACCTCAAAGCGGCGGCTCTCATGGCGACAACAGCGACGACAACCGGAGTGTGCGTGCTGGGATCTCATAGCGTGTGGCGCTTGCGGTGCGCAGCTGGGTGCGATGCGGCGGCGGCGGCACAGCTCGAGCCCGGGACCTGCAGATCCGTTGGAGGGGCGCAACATGCAGGCCCTCCCGGGCACCGCCGGCTGGAGAAGCGCGCGGTTCCTCGTCACGGCCCGCCTCGTGCACCACTCCGTCAGCCGCGCCACGGCTGCCCCACACGAGGAAGGGGAGCGCTGCATCGCGGAGGCCACATCGACGAGGACCACAGGCACCATGGCAGATGGCCAAGCTCGCCTGGCCATCCCCATCGAAGTAGGAAGCTCGGGAGCGCAGCGACTCGCAGGGCCCTACTCTAGAAAACTGGCACATCTTCTTCTCATCGTAATAGAGTTTCTGATATGCTCTGTGCTAGGTCTGTAGGGAGCGAGTTCTTTTTTTAAAAAAACTAGGGATAACTTTCTGTGATCTTGATGAGAGCAGTAGCAGTTGAATCTGACGGTATATCCCTATAAACAAACTTTCGTGCAAAACCGAACTGCTAAAGTATTTTTATGCATGCCTTTCCTTTGTTCAGACATGTAGTTTTTTCTTCAGTTTACAAGTTATCTGCTAAAGTATTCTTATGCATTCCTTTCCTTTGTTGCTTCAAACATTGCTTTGCGATCACTGTAATAATATCTGGATCCTGGTTTTGCTCCATACAAAAATTAGTAAACATCAGTTTGACTATTGTGGTTCCATTGTCCTTGGATGAGTCCTGTATTAAGACCGACATTTTATCATGTACATTTAATTTACTTTTTGGCCAATTTTTTTCATTGCAGAAGTCTGGTCCCATTTTATTTCGTGAGAGAAGAAGTGAAAGGTCCAAAATAGCTAGAGGGGTGAATAGCTTAATGAAAATTTCTACAAACCACTAGAGCAACTTTGTTAGTCAATTAAACGGCATAAAGTTTTTTTTGCTCTAGCTCATTAAAAGATGCAAGCCACCTATCCAATTCTAATAGCTATGATCTCTAGTTCACACACAAGAAGGCTAAGTTGCTACTTACCAACTAGTGTGCTAGCTAGAACTAATTACAACTAACAAAGCAACTAGCTACTCAACTAGCAAGCTAACTAAACCACCACTACATAAAAGATATGTGTATGAAAGTAAATATAAGGGAGTAGTGGTGTATACCGAACTGGGCAAGAGTCAAATCAACAAGAATACCAATGAAAACACTATGATTTAATCCGAGGTTTGTATGCTTGCCGACAACTTACGTCCTTGTGATGAACACTTGGTGGTTCATGCACTAATTGGCATACACAAGCCAAGCCTTACACGAAGGTGCCGTAAGAACCAACTCAAGATTAGGGTACACAAGTCACGAGCATACCACTAGAGTGGCTTTTTTGGCGCTCCGCTGGGGAATAAGCCCAAGAACCCTTCACAATCACGATCAGTGTGGCCACGAACAATCTCCACCTCGTGCCAACACTCCTCCACTGCTCCAAGCCATCTAGGTGGCAGCAACCATCAAGAGTAACAAGAAAACCGCAGCGAGAACGATCCCCAAGTGCTACTAGATGCAATCACTCAAGCAAATGCACTTTGGATCACTCCCAACTCACTTGGATGCATCAATCCAGAGAATGAGTGGGAGAGGTTTGGCTTAGCTCACAAGCCGCTGCCTCCTCGGGGGCATCCGAACCAAGGTCAGACCCCTGCCACAACCAATCAACGAGCTCCACATGTCCAAGTCAAATTTGATCGACCGTTGCCGCGTGCAACGGTCACTGACAATATCCGGACCAGACTCGCGCACGCACCGTCCGGACCAACCTCGATTAGAGTCCGAATGACTCCACTAAGGTTCTAGAGAGGGTAAAAGCGTCCGGACTAAGTCCGGTCCCATGGTCTGGACCAATGGCGAGACCAGGTCCGACCGGTTTTGCCCCCTCTCTGTTTCAACATTTAATTTTTTGGACCCATCATCCATGGTCCGGACCCATCTGGACCAGAGTCCAGAGCTCTCTCTTCTCTTCTCTATGCGCCATGTGGTCGGGGGTCCCCAACCCGACCGAGGCTTGTTGGTCTGAACCCCCTTGCCACCAGGGTCCGAAGCACACACAAGCGTACTGTCCCCCTAGGGTGAGGTTCCGGACCCATGCGACATGGTCTGGACCCTGCCTAACCCTGAGTCCGATTGAACATTTTCAATGTTTTTCAACTCATTTCTCCAACCCTTGCTCTCAAGTGCTAACTACAAAGTGTCTCATCATTTGTGCACGTGTTTTAGCATTTTCCAAAGCATTTATTCCTGGGTTAAATGTTAGCACACTAGGTCCAAATGCATATGCATGAATGAATTCACATAGTGGCACTTGATAACCACTTTAACCATGATTTTCCCCTCTTCATAGCACGACTATCTATCCTAAACCCAATCACACCATCTATGGTGTCTTGATTGGTGAAACAAAAATGGCCCTACCCATATATCGTTGCCTTGAGCCCATTTTTGTTTTTCCCTTTCTTCTTTTCCAAGTTGGAGGACATGGTCTTCATCTTTGGCCACCTCCATCACCACAAGTGCCACCTTGCTCCATCACTTGGACTTGGACCACCCTAATTCATATATACACTTAGACAAAAAGGTTAGTCAATAGGTTTCATCAATTAGCCAAAGCCAAACTAGGGCTTTCAAGAAGCTTCAGCTTGGGCCCCCTTGGCACTAAACCATTCCTAAGTATAAATTTTTGTGGTCACATTTTTTTTATTAATGCAATTCTGTTGGGATTGAAGAAAACATTTTGTTAGGACTGCATATGACATTATGGTAACTAGTTGTTGCTTACTGGTTCAGCAATCTATTTATTGAATTGCTTGTCACAACAATAGTTTTTTATGTTCTGTCATGAGTCGTATAAAGCAAGACTGAATTAACAGAAAACTTGTGGATTAGTTTTAGTATAAAAAATGAAACACTTAAAAAATCATTTTGATCTTTGTTGACAAACCGTAGATGCAGATGTAGCAGTAGCAGGTCTCCAACTGAAGTTAATTTAGTGCTCATCTCTTGAAACAAAGTTAAATTTCCATCTGTTTCTATGGCAGGTTCTTTTATGCATGAAGTGCCTGTGCGGCTGTGCCTATATCTACCTTGAATTTAAGCAGTTGGAACTGTAGTTATAGGAGTCAGATGCTGATATGGAGGATTTGATAATTGCCATATCTTTGGACATCAACATTGTCGATGTGGGATCCACAGGGTTCCTCATCAGTACGAGTACTAGTAGTGGGCCCTAGCCTGGCCCCCGTGCCCGACAGAAGAGGCGAAGCGACAATTGACGCCGATTCCGAGTAGAATAGGCTGAACTAGCCGGTTTCCTAATAGAAAGTATGTAATTAGATCAGGACACCTTCTTTGGAATCCGACTAGGACTGTGATCGCACCATATCCATCTCTCCCTATATAAAGAGAGGCTATGGGCACCCCTATAAGAAGGAAGAACACGATCATAACAATCAGTCCAACGCAAAGGCTAACGCTGACTGGACGTAAAGACTATTACTCGATTGCGAGGGCCCAAACCAGTATAAATCGACTATCTCTTGCATTAACCGTCGAGTTCAGCATATGCTGAAGCCCGAATAACTGTCCCGGGTACCTCTGTGGCAGGCTATTGGTGGTAAAACATCGACAGCTGGTGCGCTAGGTAGGGGCTTTCGGCGGATTTGTATCCGAGAGCTCGATGGACCTCGATAACATGATCTTCTCGACGAGATCAACCTTCATCTTTGGATCATGGATCTACGAGGCGGATGACGACGGCAAGCTCCAAGGCCGTCTTCTCAAAGATTCAACTCGCCATGAAGACCTCGCTATTTCGATAACTGTGACAGATCAACTCGCTAGAAGGTTCGCGCGGCTCGCAATGTCTGATCCGACTCAGATTTCACGGCCGACCGATTTTGACTCAAACTCAGGCTTCGCTTCCGAGACGGAGTCCTATCCGGGTTCTTTCTATGATAGACCGAGTTCTTTCCCGCTAAGACTCCACAACATGGCCTCAATCCATCAAGACTTCAACTCAGGATACTTTCGGAATTCTTTCAAAAAGTTGGGTCCTTTCCCATTTGGACTCCATAACATGGCAACGTCTTATCAAGCACTACTCCAAGGATCAACCAGTTCGGTGCAAAGAGTGCCACTGACAACAGCTCAGGAAGGCCTCGTACTGACTATAACATCTCAAGATTATATCGTCCACTAGCAGGATTCTATTCCTAGAGATGACAGTACATGGCTAGTTGGCACAACGATGATTCTACCCTACCAGGAAGGAGATTCGATCTGTGACACTGAAACCTCTACTAAAGCCCTCAACAACTCTAATAGTATGGAAACTGGCATCAACAATAGAATGCTTCATACTCAAGAAGTATTCATGGTTCGTCATCCCCGATCACCATTGGTCCCCCCAGAAGCACTCGACATCGGGTCATCAGATGAATCCGAATCCAATATATCACCCTTCACCCAGGGGCACGATAGTGAAACTGAAAGCCAAAAACAAGCCAGAGAGAAGGAACAAGACGAAGCAGGCACGTCGACGCCGTTCCCGACAGCGCAAGGAAGCCTAGGTTAGATATGAATTTGTTCTGGCCGAGTACAATAGAAGAAAATTAGAGCAGGAAATAGAAGAGAGGCGTGCAGCCAGGAGAACGCACAACTCTCCATACACCAAGATTCAAGAATTGACAGAAGAACTTGAAGTTATCTCTCGTCCCAATGAAGAACAAGAGCACCTTAGAGAAATTCTCCGATCAACAGCCATACGGATACAAAGTGAAAAAGCTTGTTCAAAATAACCCACCAGGTCAGTTTTGCAGAGGCAGGATAACCAAAGTCAACAGAGATCAGCTTTTAATAGGCTAGGTCCAAATGGAAGCAATAACAAAGGAAGCAGGAAAGACCTAAACCAAAATAATCGAGTTGAACGAACAAGGGATAGCAGGAGCAGGCCACCAATTCCTTCAGCTTCACGAAACTACTCGCACCGAATCAATAGCTGGCAAGAAGGTGGAGCTGAGTCTGAATACAAGGAAGCTAGAGTACCCGACAGATTCCCTTGCTTCGCAAATCGGATTCTTTCAGTATGATTACCTCATAAATTCAAGCGGTCCAACCACACCAAGTATGATGGCAAGACTGAACCTAAGCAGTGGCTCAGAATATATTCTCAATCAATTGAGCTAGCTGGTGGTGATGATGACACTAAAGCACTCTTCTTCCCTATGGCACTAGAGGCTATGTCGCTCCAATAGTTCGACAAGCTAAATCCAGGATCAATCAGGGGCTGGGAGGACTTATAGAGAGCCTTCTGTGATAATTTCGCAGGCATCATCACACACCCTACCACTCATGCGGAGGTGAAAGGACTTAAGCAGAAAGGTGGCGAAAGTCTCAGGGACTATTACGAACGGTTTGGTGAGTTGCGTGCTCAAGTACATGACATCACTGAACGGGAGGTCATTGAAACTTTCTCCTACGGGATTCTAGCCAAATGTTTATTCTAGGATTTCTGCAAAGAACCCGTGAAGCAACGAAGAATTCAAGCGCACGGTGGAAAGGATGATCACTGCGGAGGAGAAGACCCGAGAAAGATTTCTAGAATGGAACAACCGGGATAACTCAGATAGACAAAATCATCAAAACAATGGGCATCAAGACAGGAAATGCGGGCCCGATAACACCGTGGTTGTAGCAAACAAAGAAAAGAATTTTCTAAATCTAGGAAGTTTGATGATCTTAAAAACATGCACTGCGTATATGGCACCCAAACGGTAATCACACAACCGGAGATTGTCGTATATTCGTTGATCGATACATGAGAAAGAGTAACAAAGCAGACAGAAAAGAAGATAACTAGAAGAAAGATGAAGACAATCATGAAGACAAGGGATTCCAGAAATCCAAGGGGACGGTGGCAATAATCTTCGCCGGAGTCCCGGGTTCTAGAAGCAAGCATCAAGATAAGCTGGCTCTTCGAACTATCATGGCAGCAGAACTGGCTACTCTCAAGTACCTCAATTGGTCACAGTATCTAATCTAGTTCTCAAGAGAGGATCAGTGGACTAGCATAGGGAATGCTGGCCACTACCCACTGGTTTTAGATCTGACCATTGTTGGTATGACTGTCACAATGGTGTTCATCAATGGAGGAGCTGGACTCAACATCATTTTTTAGATACGCTAAGGAAGATAGGGCTAGAACTTGCCAGAATGATCACTCTAACAAGTGTTCCTTTCTACAGAATAGTACCCGGCAAAGCCGCTATGCCACTCGGACAGATCACCCTGCCAGTCACATTTGGAACCCCAGCAAACTACCGTACTGAGTTCATCAAATTTGATGTTGCATACTACAAATCATCATATCACGCCATCCTTGGATGACCAGCATTAGCCAAGTTCATAGCAATACCACACTACTCGTACCTCTTGCTTAAGATGCCAGGACCCAACGGTGTTCTCTCTCTGAGGTAATCTGAAGCGTGCTTTTGACTGCGATGTTCAAGCAATCCAAATTGTGGCCAAGGCACAAGCAGCCAGCGGAAGGGAAGAGATATCCACTATTGCTGCTGAAATAAACCCAGAACAGCTAGAGATCCTGTCTAAGAGGCCCAGCATCCTTGCACCACCGAAAGAAGCCGACGTCAAGCAAATCAACCTAGGCACCGGTGATCCCTCCAAGATGGCCACTATCAGTGCCCACGTCTCTGCAAAATAGGAGCTCACGCTCACCAACTTTCTTTGGGACAACAAAGATATATTTGCTTGGAAGCCAGCCGACATGCTAGGTGTCCTGAGAGAGTTGGCTGAGCACAAAATCGATGTGAATGAAGGCTCCGAGCCTATAAAACAAAAGTTACGATGTTTTTCACCCGACAAGAAAGCAGCAATCAAAAAAGAAATCGCTAAACTGATGGCAGCCAAATTCGTAAGAGAAATACTCCATCCCAACTGGTTGGCCAATCTAGTCCTAGTATATAAAAAGAACACAACTGAGTGGCGTATGTGTGTCGACTATATAGATCTCAACAGGTATTGCCCGAAGGACCCATTTGGGCTACCACGCATTGACCAGATTGTTGACTCAATAGCAGGATCCGCTCTACTATCCTTTCTTGATTGCTACTCAGGTTATCATCAGATTGCATTAAGAGAAGAAGATCAAAGCAAGACCTCTTTCATCACACTATTTGGCACCTACTGCTATAAAACCATGTCGTTTGGACTTAAGAACGCTAACGCTACATATCAGAGAGCCATCCAAACATGCCTAGGTGAGCAGATTGGTGACAACGCGGAAGCTTACGTTAAAGACAAAGGATCCAGACATGCTTATTGAAGATCTGAAACAAACTTTCGAGAACTTGAAGAAGTGGAAGTGGAAGTGGAAGCAATCCAAAAAATGCGTTTTCAAAGTGCCATTAGGACAACTACTCGGTTTCTTGGTTAGTCATCGTGGGATCGAGGCCAGCATCAAATAAATTTGAACTATAATAGAGATGGGTCCTCCTCGCTGCATCAAGGATGTTCAAAAGCTGACAGGTTGCATGGCAGCCCCCAATCGCTTTATCTCACGACTCGGCAAAAAGGGACTACCCTTTTTCAAACTCCTAAAGAAGACAGGCAAGTTCGAGTGGACAGAGGAAGCTAAGGATGCTTTCAAAAAGCTTAAGGCATACCTCACCTCCTTGCCTGTTTTGACACCACCAAAGAAGAATGAAGCTATGATGTTATACATTGCAGCAACTACCACGGTAGTTAGTACAACGACTGTCGTAGAGAGAAAAGAAGAGGGACATGTTTACAAAGTACAATGACCCGTCTACTACATTAGCGAGGTACTGTCAAACTCGAAGGTCCGATATTCGCATATACAAAAACTACTCTATGCCCTCCTGATCACCTCCCGCAAGCTTCAACACTACTTCGATGGTCATAAGATCATAGCAGTAACTGATTTTCCACTCGGAGACATCTTACGCAATAGAGATGCAACTAGACGCATCTCCAAGTGGGCAGTCGAACTTGGGGCACTCAGCATAGATTTCACTCCTCGCAAGGCCATCAAGTCTCATACGCTCGCAGATTTTGTAGCCGAGTGGACAGAGATCCAACAACCAACACCAGATGCTATCCTCGACCATTGGAAAATGTACTTCGATGGATCACTCAAGTTAGGAGGAGCTAGTGCTGGTGTCCTTTTCATATCTTCAGACGGAAAACAACTCAAATATCTTCTTCAAATCCTCTGACAAGCTACAAACTATGAAGCAGAATACAAAGCCCTTATCCATAGACTATGGGCAGCTATTTCTCTCAAAATCAAGCGACTACTCATCTACAGTGATTCAACAGTAGTTGTCAACCAAGTCAACAAAGATTGGGACTGCGCCAAAGACAACATGGATGCATACTGTGCTAAAGTACGTAAACTCTAGAAACATTTCCATGGACTAGAAATTCTACATGTCTTGTGCGATTCTAATGTTGCAGCAGACGTCCTTGCCAAGTTAGGATCGGACAGGGCAAAGGTCCCACCTGGTGTGTTCGTAGAGGAGTTGTCAGCTCCCTCTATCAAACAACCCGGTGAGATAACCCAAGAACTCCTAGCACCCAGCAACCAAATATTGGTAATCACCACATCATGGACCTAGGTTTTCATCGATTATATCAAAGAAAATAAACTACCAACAGATAAAGAGGAAGCTACCCGAGTTATTCGAAGGAGCAAGAACTATGTCCTGGTAGGGGTCAAACTCTACAGACGAGCTGCTTCATCAGGAGTACTTCTCAAATGCGTCTCATCAGAAAAAGGAAAAGAAATTCTAGAAGAAATCCACTCAGGATGTTATGGTAATCATGCTGCATCCAGAATGTTAGTTGGCAAAGCTTTTCGTTCTAGATTCTACTGGCTGACTACTTTAAAGGATGTGAAAGAACCCGTTAGGAAGTGCAAAAGCTATCAAATGTTTGCAAGATAGGCTCACGTCCCAGCGCATAAACTTAACTGCATCCCGCCTGCTTGGCCGTTCTCCTACTGGGCGTTGGATCAGGTAGGACCTCTCAAGAAAGCCAAGGGTGGTTTTGAGTACATTTTTGTGGCTATTGACAAATTCACCAAATGGATCGAATACAAACCACTCGTCAAGTATAGTGCAACTAAAGCAGTCAAGTTCATCCAAGACATCATGCATCGCTTTGGGATGCCCAACTGAGTCATCACAGATTTAGGCTCTCCTTTCACGGCCATCGAGTTCAGAAGTACAAGATTGTGGTATCAGCATCGACTACGCATTAGTTGCCCACCCTAAAGCTAACGAACAGGTAGAAAGAGCTAACAGTCTCATATTAGCCAGATTGAAACCCATATTGTATGAAGAACTAGAAGACTACGACTCTAAGTGGATTGAAGAATTGCCCAAAGTAGTGTGGGGGCTACGGACTCAAGTAAGCAGAGCTACAGATGCTCGCCTTTTTTGTAGTATACGGATCAGAAGCGGTACTGCCAGCAAACTTGATTTGGACCTCACTGAAGATATAGCAGTATGATAAAGGAGAAGCTGAACACACCCGAGGGCTAGAGCTAGACCGCACAGAAGAGGTTAGAGTCAATGCTACTCTATAATCCTCTCGCTATCTCCAAGGCTTGAGGCGCCACTACGACAAAAACACCCAACCATGTACCCTTCAAGTCAGAGATTTGGTACTTCACCGCATTTAGAAAATAGATGGACGACACAAACTAGTCAGCCTATGGGAAGGTACTTTTATCATTGCCAATGTTACCGGGCTAGGATCATACAAGTTAATGACCGAAGATGGCATACCAGATAGAAACTCATGGCACATCAGCCAGTTACGAAGATTCTATGCCTAAGGACACGAGACAGATTTTTTCTCCAAGATATTATGTAATCAAGGTTCATGATCAATATAATAAAGATGATTTTCATCACCAACACTTGTCTTACAAAACCAAGCTATCCCGGGTTGTTCCCAACACCGGATGAGAGCAAACAGGCTGACCAAGCCTACGCTCGCCCTATCCCAGGTTATTCAATCTGGATGAGAGTACATATACACTCGCCCTATTTCGAGTTATTCAACCCGGATGAGAGTAAAGATACACTCACCCTATCCTAGGTGATTGAACCTGGATGAGAGTAAAAAAACACCCGCCCTATCCCAGGTTATTCAACCTGGATGAGAGTATATAAACACTTGCCCTATCCCAGGTTATTCAACATGTATGAGAGTAAAATAACACTCGCCCTATCTCAGCTTATTCAACCTGGATGAGAGTAAATAAATACTCACCCTATCCTAGGTTATTCAACCTGGATGAGAGTAAAAGAACACTCGACCTATCCCAGGATATTCAACCTGGATGAGAGTAAGAAGGCTACTAAGCCAACACTCGTCCTATCTCAGGGTTATTTGACCTAGATGAGAGTACACAAACACTCTCCCTATCCCAAGATGATCGACTTGGATGAAAGTAAAAAGGCTACTAAGCCTACGCTCACCCTATCAGATTCAAAGCGCTCTAAGTCGCGAATCCAATAAGGCACTACAATACATGCCAAGTCCAAAATTGACTACTCAGATTGACTCATCTAAAGAATAAACAAGGCAAAGACATCCACATAGAAAATCAAAAGAAAGTTGCATTGAAAGATACAAAGTACTCATGTGTACAAGATAGCAGAAAATATTGTTTTTACAACGAGCCCGAGTACAAAAGTTGATTAAAAATCAAGCGTTGTCATCTGGAGAGGGGATCCAAATGTTTAAATTCTCAGTAATCTTCCTAGCTAGTTCATCAACTTCGGCCTCCGCTTGCTCGATAGTGTCCAAGTACTCTTGGCTCTCAGCATCCTATGCAAGCTTTGCCAGAGGAACAGCCGGAGCAAGAACCTAGACCTGGGCCAAGACATTCCTGGTACAAACTTGGGCGCACTTCTTGATGAACTATTGAAAGCGAGCAGGGATCAGCGGGACAAACTGACCCCATGACTACCCATCATCCGCCGGGGTTCAAAGAAGGTCGGCGATTGAGCGGAAAGATTTCCACAAGGCATTCCAATTCTTCATAGCCACCATTAGCTTGCCAGTTAGATCTTCTATGATCTTCTTAGCCTGCACAAGATCTTGGTCAGCCCCACGCCTAATCAACCTAGCAAGGGCAAGTTCTTCCTCAGCACGTTCAATTACCTCTTTAGCCCGGTTGTACTCAGACTGGACTGTTGCCTTCATGGCCTCGAGATTGTCTGAGAGTTTCTTATTGCTCCTTTGAAGAGCTGGCGATACCCAAAACAAAAATCATAAAACCAACGGACAAGGAAAAAAGAAGGTATAGAAGAACTCGGATAACTTCAAAATCCTTCTTGAGGCCATCGCACTTCTTGGACTCTTCCTTTAAAGCAGCTAGGACATCCTCTTTTCGCTTCTCCGACTCAGCGACTTGAGCGCGGAGGACTCCCTCCGAATTCTGATGTCCCTGGCGCTCGGCTTCAAGATCAACTTGTTTGACGACCAGTTCTGCTTTCAAGTGATTCACCTCAAAGACCAGCTTCTTCTCGACCTCGCCTGTGCCAAAGAAGCTGGACTAGTCCTGAGAAAAGGCCTTACATAAAGAAGAAGGAAAGTAAGAAAGAGAAGGGAAAACGAAGCTTGGACACCCAATCAAAAAAAGGAAGAGAGAAAGTGAAGGCAGTTACCTGAAGCAGCTCTCCAAAAGAAGCCGTGTCGGCCGTCAAGTTTGCCCATGCGGCGGACAACTCGGACAGACGATGGGTAACATCAAACTCCTGCACTACCTCATCCACTAGATGCTGGTCATCTATAAATCGAACAGCAAGGGAAGGAGGTGGCGAAGAAGTCGATGCCAAGACCAAGGCCGTGTCCAAGGTAGCAGAAGCCCCAGCTATAGTCGCAATTGGGTTCTCTACCACGGTCACGGCCTCCTCAACCCGAACAAACTCCACAGCGGGCTACTCAGCCTAGGTCACCACCTCTCCTGCCACCGCCTCGCTGATCGTCCGCTCTGAGTCCTGAGAGCTAGTAAGCGGAAGGGGACCACCTGCCAGCCAATGCCTCCGAGCCAACCAGGCGGCTTGGGCGGAGGCATGGCAGAAGATAAGATATTAGCACGTGCCTACTGAGGCTGGCAGGACAGGTGTCGTGGCTCCACCAGAACCTTGGCCTGATCCCCGACTACCAACAAAAGAACCAACAAAAGAAAAGAAGACGAATCATCAAAAAGAAGTCAGATCGTTGCAAAACAACATGGATAGGCACTTTGACTACTCACCAACGGGTGACGAGGGCCGCACTGTCATTTTCCTCCTCACCTTCGAGAAGCTCCACCACATTGCCATCTGAACAGACAAGGGAATCAGATAAAAAGTGAGAAGAAAAGCAAAAAAGTAGAATAAGGATACACTCACCTAGGAGCATGCTACTTGAGATTTGAGTACTCAGCGGATGAGACTTCTTCAAGGCAGACGTACTGGTAGAAGAGTCATCTACCCACGCCCGGTTCCTAGAGGACCGAGTACTTTGGGGCATAAGGTGTGGGATGTAATCTGCAAACAGCAATCCGGGTTCACCCACAGAAACCCCTGGAAGGACGACTGTAGCTCCGGACTCACTCGCTCCAGTAACAGCCTCCTAGTTCCTGCTTTCTCCAACCCCGCCAGGGTTGTTCTCTAAAGGCAACAAAGGCATATCATCACCCACACTCCTGCAAACATCCAAGATCAACATCAACAAGTTTAAGAAAAGAAAATAGAGAAGAAAAGTACATATGAGACAAAAAGCAAACTTATAGCTGGAGGTGGATTCGAAGAAGTGAACTCATCGACCTTATGTGGAATGACGCTAACATCCTTCAAAATCTTGCGGAGGCGCACCAGAACCTCCTCCTCCGTCAGCTCCTGCGTAGGGACCATCCGAGAGGGATCCTCGACACTAGAATACTCGAAGCCGTAGTGTTCCCTTGCCTTCAAGGGTTGAACCCGGCGACGAAGGTAGCTGGTGATGATATCGAACCCGGTCAGGCCTTGTTGCTTCAAGACCTTGATTCTATCGAGGAATGGCTTGATCTTCTTGAGCTCCTCGGTCATCAACGGCGTCTTCTCCCACCAGTCATTGGGAACTGGACTAGCATCCGAGTGCACACCTAGGGAGGGCTCCATGTTTCTAGCGTAGAACCACTCGGTCCGCCAGTCCTTCATCGAGTCAACTAAAGTGTACTCAAAGAACTCTTTCTGCTTGTTTTGACAGAATTGAATCCCGCACCCACCCAGAACAGAAGTATTGTTACTCTTGGGGTGCAGCTTTAGATGGAAGAAGTAACGAAAGAGGGTGATGAAGGGAAGAATACCAAGGAAGGCTTCATAGAAGTGCATGAACAAAGAAAGATGAAGAACCCCATTAGGGGTAAGATGGTTCAAGGATATGGTGAAGAACCGAAGAAAACGATGGAGAAAAGGAGAAGCAGGAGGACATAAGCCAACACGAACAAAAGCAACAAATGGAACAATCTCACTGGATTGGAGATAGAGAACCCGGTGCTCACCAAGCACCTTCCAATCGGCAAGTTCTTTCTCCTAAAGCAAGCCCTCATCAACCAGCTCCTTCAATTGCTCCTCTCTGATAATAGGAACCGACCAGGCGGATGCTGCAGCCCTCAGGTGAGAAACTCCTTATTCTCGATCACCTCGAGAGTCTGCTCCTCATCCTCCTTAATGACCCACTTGCTACTTGCTGCCCTTGAGATCTTTCCCTTGCCCATAAAATGGCGGCGCTTCTGACGAGAGTATCCGTAGTAGAAGGGCGGTGGCAGATGAATGACGGCGATGGTGGCAGTGGCTTTTCTGGACAATAGGGCTAGGGTTTGCAAAAGATGGATTATAGGAAGGCAAGAGCGAGTGGAGAAAAGAAGAAGAGGGAGGAGGCCTTTATACATTTACAACGGAAAAAAACATGGCCCACGTGGCCCATTGGATGTGGCAACCAACACAACGGTTTGATTTCCACACCAACACAGTAACTGACTAACGCGGCTGAAGAAACAACGTCATGCCTTTTCACACGAAACAGTGCAACAAGCAGATTTCAGACTTATCCATCCACAGAAATCGTTGCCGAGTAGTTTCAACCCGGAACGCTCAGAAAGAACTCAGTAATTACAATATAGGCAAAGAAACTTCAGAAACAACTAGAAATCATTCAACTCGAGTAGACGCAAAAGACAATGACTCCAATAAATAAGACTTTTTATTACCAATATCTTCAAGGGATACAAGATTACAGATCTTCAAAGACCCGACGAACTTAGTACTATGACAAACAAGGAAGCAACAAGGAACCCGGCAGAACTCAACTCTGGAACGACTACGTGTTCCTAGTTACTACTCGGCAGAATACAATCTACTCGGCTACACTATTTTCTTCAAAGGAAGGACGTACTACATCCAAGATTGGTATAGCGGCACATCAGGACAACATGGACCAGGTAAAGCTCATAGACATCAGTCTACCCAAGTTTGATGTGATGTTGGATTAGGTGCTGATCTGCACCGGACAGTCGCGAAGCAGATTGAAAGGATCAACCTAGAACTGCTAGATGAGGGAACGTATCCCACATCACAAGACTTCTTCCATCTGCCAGAATGGACTACCTAGTGCAATACCGCTGAGAGATTAGTCTACCTCTAATCTCTATCACAAGACTTCTTCTATCTACTACAAGCAATATAAGATTCCAACTCATGCTCGGGGGCTGCTATACCTCACAAACCATCGTATTCATGACTACAAACTTCAAACTCTACACCAAGACTTCACTGGTTTACAACATCTCGCTAGGAGGGTATTTATAGACTAAAGAGTGGTATACATAGACCAAGTCTACTAACAGATTTAACCTGACAACCACAAGGAAGAAAGTACAAATAAGTGAAAGCAAGAAGGCTTCCATGTTCAACCATGAAATGCTCGAGGGCTTGTCAATGCGGGGTCTATAGGGTTCCTCATCGGTACGAGTACTAGCAGTGGACCCTAGCCTGGCCAATGTGCCTGACAGAAGAGGCAAAGCGATAATTGACGCTGATTTCGAGTAGAATAGGCCAAACTAGCCGGTTTTCTAATAGAAAGTACCTTCTGTAATTAGATCAGAACACCTTCTTTGGAATCTGACTAGGACTGTGATCGCACCATAGCTGTCTATCCCTATATAAAGAGAGGCTATGGGCACCCCTGTAAGAAGAAAGAACACAATCATAACAATCAATCCAACGTAAAGGCTAACGCCGACTGGACGTAAAGGCTATTACTCCATTGCGAGGGCCCGAACCAGTATAAATCGACTGTCTCTTGCATTAACCGTCGAGTTCAGCATACGCCGAAGCCTGAACAACTGTCCCGAGTACCCCTATGGCAGGCTATCGGTGGTAAATCATCGACAAACATTTCTCGTTTTGTGACCGTCCATTAGCAATATTCTTGATGTAACTGAAACTGATGGTGTTTGCTACTGGATTGAGTTCTTATGTAATTGAAAATGAGTTGTTTGTCTATATGGGCTGTATGTTTGTTGTATGTGATATAATAATGGGCTTTATGTTGTGTGTGCTAGAATAATCGGCTAAAAAATTAAATTAAAAAATGGGTTGAAAACCAAAATGTAAATGGGCTGAAAACATATTGCAAATGGGTTTAAAACATGCTAAAGAATGACCCATCTTTGATGTTGGGCTTTAATAAATGGGCTAAGATGGTGACATCATCATCCACGTAAACATCCATGTAAGCATCCATGATGATGTGGCAATTCATCCATGATGGTTATTTTTCGTCATAGGAAATGGACTTCGGCTAGACTAGCTAGGTCTCGAGCTATACCATGATGGTTTCAGACCATCACTGATTCTGTTAATCAATGATGGTTTTCGGTAAACCGTCACGGGGGTTAATCCATGACGCTCAATCCATGATGATATCTAAAACCATCACAGATGCTACATAGTGACGGTTTTTTGGTGATCTGTGATGGAAATTTTCCATCATGGATTAACAGGTTTCTTTAGTGATCTTTGGCAATTGGATAGAAGGGATTAGTAAAGATTTGAAGCCTTTAGTTCTACTAAGAGCTGCCACCACCTATTGGTCAATTTGGTTATGTAGGAATGATATAGTTTTTAAAAGAAAAATTATTCATCTCCTTTGCAGGTTATCTTCTTAGTCATTCATTAGCTCTATACATGGGCTATCCTCCAGAAGCCGGATACACAGGATTTTGTTGTGATGGCTTCATAGAACTTGGCACAGGTGGCCAAGGTTATCTTCTCCCAGGCACATGGGTGCCATTCTAGTCTAGGAATTGATATTCACTAGAGTGTTTGTGGTTCCTTCTTTTAATTGGTTGTGTGCTTCTTGTTAGACAGAGGCTGGAAGAATCATTTTCAAGGTTTTGTATCAATTCGATGTAATGTATGCCTGAATTAATAAAATCTTCCTTTCTAAAAAAACAATAAATGCACCTACATATACTCCATCTCGACTATCTTCTCAAAGCTCATAAATATTACCTTCCTTGCTTAACTGCAATAATACACTAGTCTCTGATATGTGAATATTAGAGCGCGTATCATTGTCATGTGGCCTAGGCAAATAATACTCAGACGCATGGTATATAGACATGTCTCTAATTTTTCATCTGTGAATGTGATGCTTCTTGTTTTGCCACTGATATATGTCTACATTTTATTTGTGTGTTTCTACCGTAGTGATATCCAAACACCATGCGTGATAAAATGACGGAGAAAATATAATTGCCTATCGGTTTTCCTCAAGAACATTTTTTTAGGAGTTTTCCCTGACATCCAAATCACAAGAAATTTTCTGCTACTAAGGTTTATTTATTTAGACGTCAGAAACTGACAGATTAAATAGTATTTATGTCAGATATGTAACGCCGAAAAACAAGAAATTTTCTTGCCGTCAAAAAAACTCTTGCATGTTGAACGGGCCTATCGGTGTTGTCCAAGGAAGGTCAGGGACGAAGAGGAGCGAGATTGTGACACACAATGCAACCCGTGTCTGCTGCAGTCTGGACGGGCATGACCCTAAGCAACTGTTTCCGTGGTTGCGACTTGCGAATCCTGCCATCGAGAAATTTTTTCAAGCGTTGGCACACCACATCAAGCTAGGAGCATCTTGTGTGGACGAATTAGTGTGGACGAGATTAGTCCGCCCACGTATTATTCTATTCCACAAAAAAGAAGGTGCGAAAATGAATGTTGAATGGTAAATGGAGACGTGCGTGTTGTATGTATGTGCACACCGTGATTCACGAGCGTGGCTCGATTATGTGTCCAGGATATATGACCGGACAATGCAGTGCGCAGCCACTAAGCTAGGACGATAAGCACGTGGTACATACAACAGGGGGTCTATAGTTAGACGACTAGCTAGATGGCGCAGTCATCATCATCGGAGGTGCCGCAGGCGCGGGTGAGGTATGTGCAGGCCGCTGCGGTGAGCGCCGGTGTGCAGTTCGACGAGGAGATGCGGTGGCTGTGCCGCGTGCGGGAGGCCCTGGAGCACGCGTCGGCCGAGTCGCTGGGGGCATTCCCCAAGGTGTTCGACATCCCGCGCGCCCTGCGCGACACAAAGCCCGACGCGTACTCACCACAGCACTTCGCCGTGGGGCCCTACCACCAGTCCTGCACCGACCTCAAGGACATGGAGCGCTACAAGCTCGCCGCCGCCAAACGTGCGGAGCGGCTCTTCGCCGGTGACCGCTTTCCAAAATGCACCAGGAACAACTATTTCATTCTCTTTCCTCATGGTATGTGTTTGTTCACCATGAATAGTATCAAACTGAACATGTGAAAGCACTAGTTTGGTTTTTGGCTAATTGATAAAACCTATTAGACTAACCCTATGCTCTAAGTGTGTAATTGAGATAAGTTGGTCCAAGGCCAAGTGATGGAGCTAGATGGCACTCAAGTGACGGATATGGCCAATATATGGATTTCCAGTGCTCTGGAAAATAAGAAAGAGAAAAACAAAATGGGCTCAAAGAAAAGGTATAAGCAATAGGGTCATTTTGTTTTGCCGATCAAAACGCAACAGAGTGTGTGATTGGGTTTAGGATAGATAGTTGTACTATTAAGAGGAGAACTCTCAAGGTGATTATGGTTATCCAGTGCCACCACCAGGTGAATTGACTCCATGAATTTGCATTAGGACATAGTGGTTGCTAACATCCCTTGAAAACATGTTTGAGAAATGCAAACTCACGTACGCATGTATTGAAAACTTGTTGGAGTTAACACTTTTGCACAAGAGATGAAGAAAAGATGAGAAGGAAGTCATCAGCCTGCATCGGACAGAGGTGGCGTAGGCCTCGGACAAAAGGACATTGTGTCCGATGGACAACCATAACTCAGGCTAATTGATGAAAGTGCATCGGATGCTAGCAAAAGGAAGGCATCAGACAAATAATGTCCGGCCCGATGTGTTTTTGGTAGTCTCTATTTGGAGAAATAATTCTTCGGACGTTGAGGTTGCATCAGACATAGGACATCAGAAAAATTGGATTGTGTCTTATGTGATTTGAGAAGCCTCGAGTTGGTTTCAGTCGTTCACCGGACATTGGCACTGGGACAAGATGTTGGCTGCGTGCTCTCAGCCTGGATTTCAACGCTGCATTTGATGCTGGCGCGGCTTTGTCCGATGTGGCATCGGACACAGGTGAAAGTTGGGTGCACAACGGCTAGTTCAAATGGCTAGTGACACGTGTCACTCGTGAATGGCATTGGACGCTGCCGTGTTTGTCCGATGTGGACACTATAGCGTCGGATGCCCCGTAGACAACAGCCCAATAAGGGTGGCAACGACTAGTTGAGGCTTGGGCCTCTATAAATATGTGTTGGCCAGGTGTAGCTCACTCTCTTGGCTCTCTAACTTGTTGATACACCTAGTGAGCATACTCCCACACCTCCCACTCATCTAGTTCATTTCTTCATCATCATTTGTGAGATTGGGAGTGATCCTAGTTGCATTTGCTTTGAGTAGTTTGAGCATCTAGTGGCAATAGAGATCGTGTGAGCTGTAGGAATTCTTGTTACTTTTGGTGGTTGTCGCCATCTAGACGGCTTAGAGTAGTGGGATCGTTGAGCGGAGGGTGTTGATTGTCTGCGGCTCCGATCGGTGATATTGTGAGGGGTTCTTGTGCCTTCCCCGTGGAAGATTCGCAAAAGGCAACTCTAGTGGATTACTTGTGACTTGTGTACCCTCATCTTGTGTTGGTTCTTACAGCGCCCAAGTGTTGGGTCAGGCATGTGATGCCTAGTAGCGTATGAGCCACCAAGTGAGTGTGTCATCACAACGTGGACTAAGTTGCCGACAAGCAACCGAACCACACGATAAATCTTTGTGTCATCAATTGGTCTGATTGATTTGTCTCTTGGCTGGTTCGGTATATCGCACCATCTCCTCTTGTATTACATTTATTCATACTTGTCTTGTGTAGTAGTAGCTTGCTAGTGTAGCCTAGTTATGTAACTTAAGTAATTAGTTTTTGTTAGCTTGCTCACTAGTTGTAGAGGTAGTGACTTAGCTCTTGACTGTGTGATATAGAGAACATAGCAACTAGCATTCGGTAGGTGGCTTGCAACACTTTGTAGAGCTAGAGGACAATTGCAATATAGCCTTATTGTTGTCTAACCAATTGCTCGATCTAGTGATTTTAGATTTTTAATTAGGCTATTCACTCCCTTCTTGCCATTTAGGATATTTCAACAGGGACAATTTTTGTAGCATTACCTTCTTAATATTTCAAAATCGATGCACTTTCCCATACTTGCATTAATTATAGTAATTTGAGAAGTCATGGACTCATCATCCTCTCCTCCATTAAACAAAGCCGTCCTTGGCTTTGGTACATCCTCAAGTGACTTTTCCGGGTCATCAGATAATTCGCTACCACATACTACAAGAGATGTGTCATTTTTAACATTTCATTCCTACCATAATATCATAAATTTATGTCATAGTTCAAGATTTGTGACATCCGGTTGACGGAAATGCTCGTCACAAACCATGAGTCCAAAACCATGCTTGTCTGTGTACTTGATTGATGTTACAAATCTATGACATTAGTTTTTAACGTCACAAATATTTATGACATTCTTTTTTGTCACGATTCTTGCACCATGCCATGTAGGATCAGAAAACGTCATAAATGTTGATGTGGCACTAAATTGGCAGGTCATGTCACAAAAATGTCGTAAAGCTGAAATGCAGGGCCAAGCCCAATTAGAGGGCATTGTTTTTGGGCATAGCCCATTTTATGATTTATGATTTTTTGGCCCATATGTTTTTTCATGATTCTAATTTCTATTATGTCAAGCCCAACCCTTTGATGTGCCACATTTTTTCTTTGTCCATCGCATGGCACATTTATTTTTTCCACAAATCACATGCTGTTTCAATAGCCCAATTACACATGTATGGGCCCAAGTCAATATATTCCATTCACAGCCAAATAACAGGCTCACATGTCATACATTAAGATGTTTGTTACATTCATCATCGATCATAACATAACCTTTCCACAACTCTCCTTGTTTTTCACACACCTGTCCTATAGAAATGGCAAAACTAGTGAGACGTGATACATTGATCTAAGTGACAACAACCATGTAAGCACAACAACTAAAAATATGGAACAAAATCAGTAAAGGATTGAATGTCACAAACATGTAATCACCATCCATTTTTTTCTGTTTCGAGAACTCCTTCGCCCTTCTTGACGTTTTGCAATGGCATGCTCATTGCCATGGCGAATTCACAAGCAACAGCTAGGAGTGAATTCATCAATAGCTACATGGCATATATACACGTGTCAGAACCCAAGGGGCGTGAGATCTTGCATTTTGATTCGGAACGAAGAGCGGATTAATTAGGCGTATCAGATTTCCAATTCACATTTATTTTCAAGCAGTTATAGGAAAATCTTTTAGATTTGGGCAGGCAAACTTTTGACCTTGGCTTCGGCTATAAAATGGGCCTACGACTGTGATATGCAACACTCAAAGAGGCAGCCAAGTACCAAGAAAGAAAGATACGTGTGCATCATCATCATCATCATCATCATCTGAAGTCATGGTTGGTCCTTAGTTCCTTTTCTTTGTTTTTATATTTTCTCTAGAATATGTATAGTTCGACCGTAGTTGTAGCTAGTATAATGCAGTATTAAGCCTCGTATGGCATGGCTCAAAACGGCTCTGGTTCCTTGCTGCAATGCATGGAGGAGCCGCTAACCTAAAAGTAATGGTTTCATTGGCTTCTAGTTCATTTTGGGAGAAGAAGAGAGAAAAACAACTTCTCACTATAGTGCACGGAGCAGCCAGAGCTGGAGCTCTTAATAATCTACATATATGTTATTCATTCTAATTCGGAACTACTATAATAATCTATGTATATGTTAATCAGTCTAATCAACTGTAAAACATAAACATGCTTGTTGTTAATACATGATATGATACTGCGATTTGGAAATACTATATGTTGTCTTCCTCCTACCTACACAGATTAATGATCCTCCCATGGAAAAGGAGGCCCTGAAGCAGCTTCTGGAGGAGGAAGATGATCTGGTGGAAATCTCAGGTGCCAACTTCACCCCAAGAAAGAGGAGGCACGTCAAGGTGAAGCAGCAGTTGGATGATAGATTTCTGAGGCGCAGTAAAAGAATCTCTGGGAGGACTGCAGGATTCAAGGACACCAAGAGTGCCCAAGAAGCTGTAGCTGAACCAGTTCCTCTGGCCATCATTCCTGCCCCATGCTCCACCCCAGCACCTCACCTGACCAAGGCTGTTGTCCATGGCATTGCAGAGGGGTTCCTTCAGATCCACCCTAGTGTGGCATCTGCTGCTCTCCTGGACAAGGATGTGAATGATGACAAGCTTATGTGATGTACCCATTTCAGAATCGGTCACTAGCATGACGATGCTTCTTTTGTTTAAAAACTTTCCTAGCTCTCCCTACCGGCCTGCGTGCCATGGAAACAATAATGTAAAGTTGGAGCAAACCTGTGATGCCTCCCCTGAGAGCTTTAAGTTTTATCCAGACCAGTTTAAGTAACATCATATCTATTTTCCTATGTTACTCGTGTGGTTTGTGTCAGCTTTTAGCTTCTCCTATTCAGCTTGTTTATCTTGTGATGATCATCTTCGCTTTGGATTTAGCATGTGGTTGCTACAATCCCCTAGTTCTATTCTTTTCCATAGTCATTAATCCCAACAGAAGAACCACTAAGATCTTGGTCTCGAATATTAGAGGTATTAATTCTCAAGGAAAATGGGATGCACTTCGTGGTAAAATTGAGGAAAGTGCTCGTCAGATTGTGTGCTTGCAGGAAATCAAATGTGAAACTTTTGATCCCTTTTACCTAAAAAAGTTTTGTCCTAGGTATTTGGACACCTTCAGTTTTTTCCCTTCAGTTGGGGCCTCTGAATGTCTTTTGATGATTTGGAATAGCTCTATCTTGGATGGCATCACTATTCAATCCAATGCCTATGCTATAACTGTAAATTTCCACAATAGACTAGACAACAAAGATTTTCATCCTACCAACATTTATTGTCCATCGGTTTCTTCTGAAAAGTTGGCTTTTGTTACCTGGTTTATTAATCTGGATACTAGTACCTTTGATGAGTGGCTATTAACTGGTGATTTCAACATTATTAGATGAGCTGAGAATAGAAACAAGCCAGGAGGGGACTTAGCTGAAATGCAAATGTTCAATGACTGTATTTTGGGTTTGGATCTTATTGAATTACCCTTTAATGGCAGAAACTTCACTTGGAGCAACATGCAGTCAGATCCTCTACTAGTGAAACTGGATTGGGCCTTCTCCTCAGTTTCTTGGAATATGTCTTACCCTGGAACTTTTGTTCAGACTTTGGCCAGGCCAATATCAGACCACATTCGTTTTGTAATTCATATTGACAGCTGCATTCCAAAAGCTATTTTTTTCAGGTTTGAAAATTTCTGGATTCAGCACCCTGGCTTCAAGGAAACTATTGAGCTGCCATGGCGGATTCACATGCAACAGCTAGGAGTGAATTCATCAATAGCTACGCGCCATATATACACGTGTCAGAACCCAAGGGGCGTGAGATCTTGCATTTTGATTTGGAACGAGGAGCGAATTAATTAGGCGTATCAGATTTCCAATTCACATTTATATTCAAGCAGTTATAGGAAAAATCTTTTAGATTTGGGCAGGCAAACTTTTGACCTTGGCTTCGCCTATAAAATAGGCCTGCGACTGTGATATGCAACACTCAAAGAGGCAGCCAAGTACCAAGAAAGAAAGATACATGTGCATCATCATCATCTGAAGTCAAGGTTGGTCCTTAATTCCTTCTCTTTGTTTTTATATTTCTCTAGAATATGTATAGTTTGTCTAGACTGTAGTCGTAGCTAGTATACTGCAATATTAAGCCTTGTATGGCACGGCTCTGGTTCCTTGCTGCAATGCATGGAGGAGCCGCTAACCTAAAAGTAATGGTTTCATTGGCTTCTAGTTCATTTTAGGAGAAGAGAGAAAAACAACTTCTCACTACAGTTCACAGAGGAGCCGGAGCTGGAGCTCTTAATAATCTACATATATGTTATTCATTCTAATTCGGAACTACTATAATAATCTATGTATATGTCATTCAGTCTAATCAACTGTAAAATATAAACATGCTTGCTGTTAATACATGATATGATACTACGATTTGGAAATAATATATGTTGTGCGATGCTGTAATCAAGTAGAGAATATTATGATTTTGCTTAATCTTCTTCATAGTATCAGGAAGTGAAGAGTACTATTAAAATTGATTTCCTCTTTTTTTTTGCAGTATCTTCATGGCATCCAGGAACCAAGGGTCTGCCCCAAGGGCATTAGTTGTCGAGGATATCAAAGTTGACTGTGTGATTCTCATGCATATGTTGCACAAACTGAACTGTGAGGCTACTGCTGTTCAGAATGGGAAAGAAGCTGTTGACCTTTTCGTTGAAGGGAAAACATTTGACATTGTTTTCTTAGATAAGGATATGCCCATAATGTCAGGTCCTGAGGTACGGTATATGTTTCAACTTGATATATTGTAGATTTATATTTATTTCCTGTTATTTTTTGTGAACATCATTCACAAGTTTCTCCAGAAGTTATAGAAAAAAGATACTTCTAGCATTTCAACGTACTAGTATTACTTCTCAGTTATTTCACTTGTAGCGTATATGCCCATACTAGTATTATGTTACAGTATAACAAAAACTTGTAGCGTATATGAAGCTAATGAACCAATTCAGCTATTTTTATGGTAGACTTTTGATTGCCCTAGTAATATAATGTAAACTCAAGCATCATCAAAAACTAAAGTAAGACTCACAACTGACAAAAATTTAATTTCTTGGTGGATTGTTTGGCAGGCTGTGGCCAAGATCCGTGCCATGGGAGCTAGTGAGGTGAAGATTGTTGGGGTCTCAGCAGATTTTGGTGGCCTGGAGGCATTCATGCAAGCTGGTGCTGATGTGTTTGTGCCCAAACCAGTGAAGCTTGAGACTCTCAAGGCTATGCTCGAGGTGGTCATTAGCAAGAAGAACATGAGCGACTAGCAACAACATAATATTTGCTTGTGGATTATTATTCGAATTTGATGCTTTATTATATGTTATTATTGCAGTTATGCTTTGTTGGGGTGAGAGAACTCTGCAAGTTGTAATAGTTTCGGACAAATTTGGATACTTTCTATGATAATTAATTTATGTTTTAAAAGACAATTTGATCTTTATCGTTCAGTAGGTTATGTTGGGGTCCGCTTCGCGAATTAGGTGGCGTGGCTCCTTGTTTCCATGTCTTTGTCTCTTGTCTTTCAGGTGACGATCGGAGCTTCAGGCGAAGCCCCTCGGAAGGTAGATCACGCAAGCCATCTAGACGAGACCAGGAGCTTTGCCAAGATGAAGCCTGCCAAAAAGGTGATCAAGATGTGACTAGATGTGAAGACAAGGTCGATATGTGCCCTTATGTGTTGAGTTTGTGGTGAGTGATTATCGGGAGATGATCGGACTAACCATGGCGTGAGTATGCATGTGTTGGTGGTCCTTAAAGGCCAAATCTGACTGCCAAATAAGGAGGAAAACTAGCATAACTTACACACATATGTTATTATATTGACACATTTCCACATGGACTGGAGAATAAATGTTTTGCTGGACACAAAGATGAAAAACGTGGAAAATGTGATCAAAGTGCGCAATCAGACAAAGTGTAACGCAGACCCAAAATAAGCAAAAGAGAGAAGGCCCACCTACCTAGCGAATCTGGGCCTCAAGCGCAGGGGACGCGGACTAGGCCTAACAACCAACTGACCAGAGAAGGACGGTTAGGGGGAGGCGTAGCCTAGGGGCGGCCGCCCCCATCGCACCGCCCTCCCTCCTCCTTCCACATGGTGGCTCCTGGGCGCTACTGGATGGCAGTTTGGGGCACATCTCCGCAGAATACTCTTCTACAGCCGCTCTTAGAGTAGTATATTAGTGAGGGGAGGCTCTCACACTCCACACACACCACACAATTGAGCCTGTCTCCTCCCCACTTGTGCTCTTTTACTTTTTAGTAGTGTTTTGGAGCTACGCAAGTAACATTTGGAGAGCTTGGACATCCAAGGGCACTTTGGGTATGAGAAATATCATGAGCTCTTTTATTACTTTGCTCTCTACTTATCAATGTTGTTATGTTCTTGGTTTAGAGATATGTTCATATGCTGCTAGCTTAGTGTGTAGAAGTTTATGCTCAAACCATTCATACAATATATATGGAAAGGCTAGTCGATCTAAGCCATGGTAATGGTTCATTGTACCTTTGGGTTTTCCCTTGTTCCTACTTGTTGATCCGTAGGGTTAGAGTCCTGAGGTCAAGGGCAGTTTCCATATACACGGACGTGGTGCTCGGGTATATTGGGAACCAATGAATATGACTGTGCTCCACGGAAGAGTAGGTTGGAGGCAGGTGGTGATAACCCTATCTGTCCCTTGTAGCCCCCCACATTCGGGTACAGTGTAGGAGTCTAAATTGCCTTACATTCTTGCTCTGGCAGACCAGTGCTCGTTTGGTCTCCTCGGGTGCCTGGGTGCTTAGAACTAAGTCCTAGCCATGTATTTGTATGATTATTTGCTAACCTTGGCATAACAACATTAGGATAGGCTTGCTCCTATTTAGGACATTCTTTTATTCTTTCTTTATTCTTTATTCTTTATTGGCTCGTGCGTGTGTCACACTATTCCAATATTTATCCTGGCTTACCCTATTATGAACTTTGGTCTATTATGCAGTCATGTTATCTTGTTCATATCTATACAAGAGACTTTTACACCATGCCTTCTTTTGGAAAAAATATAAATTAACGATATCCTGAATACTTTCGGGTGAAATGCTACAATGGTATATCTGTGTGCTTGCGAATTATTTCTGTATGCATTAAGAATACCAATAGTGTGTGCAACATGTCTCTTGCCTATGTTAGTGTGCTGGTGTGGTGCACAGGACGATCGACAGACATGGAAAAGGTCAAGTAGAGACGTGCCATGCCGATGAACAAGGAGTGGTGAAGGACGGACGTGAGGCTTGGACTGAGGGACCAAGATGGCCGGAAGACTAATCAAGGTGGCTGACACTTTTGGACATCAACAAGCAAGAGTACATGCAAAGGAGTTGACCGTGATGACCAAGTCAAGCAGAGGCGCTAGAGGACTTGGTGATCAAGCGATCGAGAACGACCGTGATACGTGTCGAGATCGTGGAGGAGGCATAGCGGATACACTTCTTTAGGTGGTTTGGTGGTTTGAGCCTCAAAACCACTGGCTGGACAGTTTGCGGGTGTCGGCTTCATAACCCGGTTGCACTTCCAGTGGGAAAGGAGGAGGCATATGGCGTCATCGCGAAGCTTGCGTCGAGACGAAAACAAAGTCGTGAAGAGCATGTGGTCATCGGATGCTTGAATCTCAAGTGAGCCCATTATGCCTATGGGGTTAAGTGGTTTAGCTAAAATATCACCAGTGATCTCTTTCAATTTAGTTTTCCTACATCTATACATCTAGGTTATCATTCTCTATAGTAGTCATCTGTAGTTTGCAACTGAGAGAGGTCCACAGTGCGAGAGAGATTGAAACCTCTGTCTGTGCAACTTGGCAAAGAGCCTGACCTCGTTCAAGTATGGGATTTTCGGAGGATTTTCTTAGGAAAATTCGTGCTTCACTTTTGGCTGCGATTTTGGTGCAGATTTTTGGGGGGGAAATCAGTGCTAGGACGTGTGAGGAGGTATCCAATCACCAATTTGTTGAATCTCTTAACGGGCACCTCGATTCAATGATTTTCTCAAAATTCCCCCTTTCTAGGGTGTCTCGTTTTATATGAATTTAATCTCAATCTTGATCGTTGGGTGTGGTATCTGGTTGAGATGGATGCGGGATGATCATGTGAAGCCGTGTCCAATATCTCAGTTTGGTTGGATTTGATTTAATCTAGTTTCTACTTTGTCTCATGGATCGCGTGCTTCAAGCTGCGTCGGCTGATTATCTCTTTTGCGCAAGGTTCGGTCCGACCTCCCTCTATGCTACCATTCGCTTTCCTGGTTTTACAGCAGTGCAGCAGTAATCAGTCTCCACAGCAGCTTGGTCGTTGCGCTCTGTTGAGAGCAGTTGCTCTTTGATTTTCAGTTCACGTGCTGCTGCTACGAGTTGCAAGTCTGATTTATTTTGATCAGATGTTTCAGCATGGTTCTTGTTTGGGCAATGTCTTTTTCTTGCAACAGCGAATTTTGCTTTAAGTAATCATTAGATCACCATTGGAGCATTAAATTACTTCATTTTGCTTAGCGTAGTAATCACGGTTGGGAGGTTAAGGACATTTTCTTTTGCGCAGCAATCTTTTTGAAAGATTGGTTTATTCAACTTATTGGATTGTGAGCTGCATTTTTTGAGTGCTTCTATCTTTGGTTCCGCAACGTTCGAGAAATTCCTAATTGTTTCTAGGGTCAAGATATCACGAGTTGGTACATGTGACTCTAACAATTAGAAGAGAGGTTGTTGGGTTGAATTTTGCTGTTGGGTTGAATTTTTTAATTGTCTCTTATTTATCCCTCCTCTGGTCGCATGTTTGGTCCTTCACAAGGATTTACGCTCAAGAGAATTGTCAAGATAATAGTGCCCTTGAAGTGAACAAAAATCCACTTTTGCCCTCAAGTATTGCATTAACAAATAAAGAAATATCGCCTCAATAAATAGAGTGTCTTACCTGGTATACACACCTAGATATAAAAAACACAACATTGCTTAGCAAATGGTTGTTCAAGCTTCTCACATCGGATGACATGTGGCAGCAATTGCTTCGAAATAAGTACTTTGGTTCTAAGCCTTTAGCACAAGCTGATTAGAAACTAGGAGACTTAAATTTCTGGTCCAATCTCATGAAAGTTAAGCATGATTTCCTTCGCTTGGGACTGTTCATTGTGAAAGATGGATCACAGTTCCATTTTGAGAGGATAAATGGCTGGGTAATAAACTTTTATGTGATCAGTATCCTTGCCTCGACAGGTTACCATAGCAGAAGTCCTCGGCACATCTCCACCTAATCTTTTTTAGCGTAGGGATCTACTCGAGCCCAAGTTAGTAGCATGGAACAATTTGTTACCACGCATTGCTAAATCACATTAGGACATGAGCCTGATGTATTTTACTGGAACCTAGCTCCAAATGGATAATTCTTGATGAAATCACATTATTATGCCCTGATCCATTTAGAGGTGTGTTGGCATTTCTTAGCGCAATCACTAGGATTGGTGTTTCTTAGCAATGGCACCAGAAATGCCATGACGATATTTCTGAACACATGCAGAAATATTTCGCAAGCGTACGGATATATCGTTGTAGCATTTCACCCGAAAGTATTTGGGTATCGTTCATTTATATTTTTTCAAAGGAAGAGATGGTGTAAAAGTCTCTAATAAGGATATGGACAAGATATGATTGCATAGTAGACCAAAGACCATAACAGGGGTAATCCAAGATAGATATTGGATAGTGTGACACACACACACTCAAGACAATCTCAAGGACAAAGATAAAAGAAAGAATAAAAATAAAAGAATAAACCTAAACTGGAGCATACTTATCTTATATAGCTATGCTAAGATAAGCAGATGTTCATACAAATATATGAATTTCTAGGGGTAGAGATCCTAAGCTAAGATAGCTTTGGTCACTACAAACTTACTTTAGGCACCGGGTTGCAACTAGTCTGCTAGTCGATGCCGGCCTGTAGCTCTACGCCGTATCCGAACGTGGGGGATTACGAAGGACAGACAGGGCTGTCACCATCTACAGCCTACCCCTGAACCGGAGGGTATGAGACAAACGAAGGTAAATTCTAACATAGACACCACGTCTACGCTATCAGTTACTACTCTAGCGGTGGCCAGGAACTTCTGTCTTTATCTGGAGTCCTCATACTAGAGCATCCGTCATGTAGAACCTACTACCTCAATTTAGGTCTTGGTCTAAACATGTATGTATGAAAGATTATGCATAAAGTTCTATATGCTAAATGAATAACATAAGAACTTAGCTCTAATTCATAAGCATAGCTATATTGATAATATGAGAGCAAGACCATAAGAGAAATCTTCATATTATTCATACCAAGAATACTCCAAGGTTTGAGCTCTTCAATGAAGCTTCTTGCCTAACTCCAACTAAACTACTAAAAAGAGTAAAAGAATACAAGTGTGGAGGGAGAGAGGCTCTTCTGTGGTGTGTGGTGTGAGAGGCCTCCCTCATCTATTTATAGCACTAGAATGGTTGGTTTGGGTGTAGATAAATTAGGAAACCACCTTGCACCGTCTTTGCATGCCGCCATGCAACCGCCAGAGAAGATAGAGGTCGAGCGGGCTTGGGGGCAGTGCGGGCACACCAGGGGTGTGCGGCTGCACCCCTACTGGCCTGCCTCACCACCGCCTTGCGCATGTGGGCTCCTAGCTGGTCCTGGGTCTTTGCTACGGCGGTGCTTGGCCCGGTTGGATCAGTTGGATGGGCCTTCTTCTATTTCCTTTTGAGCGGATCTGTGTTATGCTCTCTCTGATGGCGTATTTTGACTATAATTCCACTGTATTCTTGTACATGTCCTGCAAAAAATATTGATCTTCTAATACAAGTGGAACTACGTCAATAGTAAAGGTATATGTGTGTAAAAACATGTAGTTTCCTCTTTTTGATCATAGTTGGCAGTTAGATTTTGTCGGTAATAATTGCCAACAAGGTGTCCAATTTAAATAAAGTGATATGGAAAATAAAAGCCCATTTTGAAGCTCAAGATTTTCTTATGGTATTTATGTAAAGTAGTGCTTACCAAAGATCATTTAGTGAAACATAACTTGCACGTAACAAGATATGTTGTTTTTGTCACACAGAAGAGGTAATTAGACACTTGTTCTTTGATTGTCGATTTGCCGAGGCAGTTTGATCAATAATTTAGGTGGCCTTTGGGTTTAGCTAAACCTTGTAGGGTGTCAAATATGTTTGGCAATTGGATAGAAGGGATTAGTAAAGATTTGAAGCCTTTAGTTATACTAGGAGCTACCGCTACCTGTTCGTCGATTTGGTTATGTAGGAATGATAGTTCATTGGCTGCGTTGGTTATCCTCTAGAAGCTGGATACACATGATTTGGTTGTGGCGGCTTCATAGTACTTGGCACAGGTGGCCAAGGTTATCTTTTCCCAGGCACATGGGTGCTATTCTAGTCTAGGGATTGATAGTCACTAGAGTGTTTGTGGTTCCCTCTTTTAATTGGTTATGTGGCAAATAGAAGCTAAAAGAATTATTTTCAAGGTTTTGTACAACTCGATGTAATGCGGCTGAAGATTTAATAAAATCTTCCTTTCCAGAAAAACAATAAATGCACCTACATATACCCTATCTCGACTATCTTCTCAAAGCACATAAATATTACCTTCCTTGCTTAACTGCAGTAATACACTAGTCTCTGATATGTGAACATTAGAGCGTGTTTCATTGTCATGTGGCCTAGGCAAATGATACACAGACGCTTGGTATATAGACACATGTCTCTAATTTCTCATCTGTGATGCTTCTTGTTTTGGTGCCACTGATGTGTACATCTTTTTTGTGTGTTTCTGTCGTATTCATAGGCAAAACACCATGAGTGATAAATGACACAGAAAATATAATTGCCTATCAGTTTTGCACAAGAACATATTTTTTGAGGGGTTTTCCTTGCCAACCAAGTCACAAGAAATTCTCATTGCTCAGGTTAACAGATTAAATAATATTATTTTGGCAAATGCTCGTATTTTCTTGAATTTATTCTAGGATTTAATGACGTTGTTCCTGTCGATAGTGAAAGTGAATATGGTGACTTTATCAATCTCGAAATCTACTAATTCAGTATTCATTCAGAGATGCTCATAGAGGTACTGTGTAAACCGTTCGTTTATAGGAGCAAGGGTATGTACATTTATCCATATCCACATGACTGCGCTGTACTGATTCGCATAGGAATTTATAGCGCACAAAAAACCAAGAGGCACTACCGGAGCCGGCTGCTTGCCGAGCGCCTAAGGCTCTCGGCAAAGCCTCTAAGGCCCTTGGCAAAGCCTTTGCCGAGTGCAGCTCTCGGCAAAGCGTCCTCGGCGAAAATCCGATCAGCAAAGGCTTCTTTGCCGAGAGCCGTTTATCGAGCAATCGGCAAAGCGCGAAATAAAAAAATGCGAAAAAAACCTGAAAAAAAATTAATCGGGGGAGGCGCCCACCGGTCAGCGCCCGCCTGTCTCCGTCAAAGTCGCAAGTCGCGGCATTTTTCGCGCAAAATTCGCGGCTACGCGGTCAGCGGGATTCGAACTCGTGACCTCTCCCTCACGCGATACCTCTTCTGCCACCTGCACTACACACTCACATGCGTCTATATGCCGTTTCAGTTACTCAAATATTATACTAAACCAAGTGAAAATTGATTGTTTGAGGCCCTAAACGAATTCAAATCAAAAGGTTGTCAACTACAAAGTTTCATAACTTTTCGAGCTCTACATTTTCATATAGAAAGTTTTTCCATCTGAGTTCTTTTGAAAAATTCAAATTTTAAAATTTTGAATTTCAAATGTAGTTTTGCATGACAAAATTAATTCAAATGAAAAAGTGGTCGACTACAATGTTTCATAACTTTTCGAAATCTACAAACTTCATTTAGGAAGTTTTTCCATTCGAGGTCTTTTGAAAATTCGAATTTTAAAATTTTGAATTTGAAACGTAGTTTTGCATGACAAGATGAATTCAAATGAAAAAGTGGTCAACTACAATGTTTCATAACTTTTCGAGATCTACAAACTTCATTTAGGAAGTTTTTCCATCCGAGGTCTTTTGAAAAAATTCGAATTTTAAAATTTTGAATTTCAAACGTAGTTTTGCATAACAAGATGAATTCAAATTAAAAAGTGGTCAACTACAATGTTTCATAACCTTTCGAGATCTATAAACTTCATTTAGAAAGTTTTTCCATCTGAAATTATGGTGCTAACATTGTTCACAAATCTTATATATCTCTCTTGTAGTTTCATGAAACTACATGAGAGATATAAATTTTGTGAACAACGTAATTATTATTTTGTCGAATGAAGAAATGACCAATATAAAGTTTGTAGATCATGATAAGTTATGAAACTTTGTAGTTGAAAACTTTTTTATTTGAATTCGTTTAGGGCACCAAAACATGGTTTGAAAAATTGCTTTGCCGAGTGTTTTACTTTGGCACTCGGCAAAAAGGCCTTTGCCGAGTGTTTTTTTTGCACTTCTTTGCCGAGTGTTTTTTATTTGACACTCGGCAAAGCCTTCTTTGCCAAGTGTAGAGGCTTTGCCGAGTGTTTTTTATTTGGCTCTCGGCAAAGCCTTCTTTACCGAGCGCCCGAAAAAAAACGCTCGGCAAAGCCTCCGGCGCTCGGCAAAGAAGCGGATTCCGGTAGTGAGGGACGGACAATACAACTTTTTTTTGGTACTACTGTAGGTCAAGCTCTTGCGGAAAACATCCAGAACTGAAAGGTAAAATTATTTTCACGTGAGTGTAAACTCTTAGGGATGTGAGAATTAAGCAGTTTTTGCCCTGAGAAACTCCTTGAACATCGGTGTTGGCAAAGAAGAAAGGTTGAGAAGCGAGTTTGTAACACACGTACACAGCCATTGGCTGCAGTGTGAACGGGCATGACCATATAAGCAACTAGGTGTCTTTCCGTGGTTGCGAATCCTGCAATCGAGAATTTGCATCTAGGAACATCTTGTATGTTTGGTCTTTTTCTAAAGGGAACCAAAATAGTGTGGACGAGATTAGTCCGTCCACGTCTATTATTCCATTCTTAAAAAAAGGTGCGAAAGTGAATGGTGAATGGAGACGAGCGTGTTGTATTGTATGTATGTGCACACCGTGATTCACGAGCGTGGCTCGATTCTGTGTCCAGGATATATGACCGGACAATGCAAGTGCAGTCTACGCTGCCTGGGACGATAGCTAGACTAGTAAAGCTAGATGGCGCAGTCGTCGTCGGAGGTGCCGCAGGCACGGGCGAGGTACGTGCAGGCCGCGGCGGCGAGCGCCGGCGTGCAGTTCGACGAGGAGATGCGGTGGCTGTGCCGGGTGCGGGAGGCCCTGGAGCACGCGTCGGCCGAGTCGCTGGGCGCGTTCCCCAAGGTGTTCGACGTCCCGCGCGCCATGCGCGACACCAAGCCCGACGCGTACGCGCCGCAGCACTTCGCCCTGGGGCCCTACCACCAGTCCCGCCCAGACCTCAAGGACATGGAGCGCTACAAGCTCGCCGCCGCCAAGCGCGCCGAGCGGCTCTTCGCCGGCGACCACAAGATCCCCGACCTCGTTTACCGGTTCCTCACACTCCAGGGCGAGATTCGAGGGCCATACCACAGGTATGTTGGTACACGAAATGAAACATGCATGCATGTGTGTTGTACATGCCGCTCAGCCGCTGGGCTCTCTTGCTCGTCACCTGATGATGACCTGCCGCAGGATCCTGGAGCTCAGCAATGAGACGCTGGCATGGATGATGGCCGTCGACACGTGCTTCCTACTCGACTTCCTCCTTGGTCGTTACCAACAACAGGACGCGGCGGCCACGGACGTGGTGGTGTCCTCGGCGACCAACTGGATCGACGCCACGCTGCGCGACGCCATGATGCTCGAGAACCAGCTCCCGCTCGTGCTCGTCGCCCGGAACCTGGAGCTCCGCTACGGCTCCGAGCAGGCCGCCGCCGACGTGCTGCGCGCCGTCCTCGACCGCTTCATCAAGGACGTGTGCCCCATCAAGACCTATGCCTCCACGGCCGTCCCGGACTTCACCAAGCAAGCGCACCTGCTCGAGCTGCTCTACCACTTCCTTGTCCCGCCCACGGCCGTCTTCGACGACAACAGCGGCCAGGATATTCCACCACCAGCCCTGGAGCACGACCAGGCCGACGATGGAGGAGACCTGGAGAAGCAGATCCCGGCGGAGTACGACAAGGTGAAGCGGGCGTGCCTGCAGGTGTCCAGGATGCGGTTCGTCAAGGAGAACCTCATCTCCCGCCCCAAGAACCTCTCGGGGAAGCTCATCCGAAAGATGCCGCCCGCGCTCTCCGGGCTGCTGCCGGTCGTCGGCAAGATGATAGCATCCGTGGACATGGAGGCTCGCCTCAAGGACGTCAACATGGGGACGCACGTCGTCGACTCGCCGCTGGCGCAGGAGATCAAGATCCCGTCGGTGACGCAGCTGGCCGGGTGCGGCGTCCGGTTCCTGCCGTCGCCGGAGGGCATCGCAGGGGTCGCCTTCGACGAGAAGACGGCGACGCTGAGCCTCCCTGTCATCGTGCTGGACAGCAACACGGAGGTGGTCCTGCGCAACCTGATGGCCTACGAGGCGGTCGCCGCGCGCGGGCCGCTGGTGCTCGCGCGCTACACGGAGCTGATGAACGGCATCGTCGACACGGCCAAGGACGTCAAGATCCTGCAGCAGAGCGGCGTGGTTGTGAACCGCATGAAGAACAAGGCGGAGGCGGCGAGCATGTGGAACGGGATGTGCCGGGCCACGCGGGTCAGCAGGGTGCCGCGGCTGGACGCCGTCATAAAGGCCGTGAACGAGCACCGGGACAGGACGGCGTCGGCGAGGGCGCAGAAGCTGCTCAAGAAGTACGTGTTCGGGTCGTGGAAGATACTCACGCTGCTCGCCTCGGTTTCGTTGCTGCTCATGACGGCGCTGCAGACCTTCTGCTCCACCTACCCGTGCCAAAGCACCTGGTTCCGACACATGCTGCCGTCGTCCTAGACCGTACTAGACCTGTTAGCCATGATCAGGGAACGAAGTGTGTAGCATCCATAGTTTTAAATCACCCGCTATAGCTGCCGCTATAGCCCGCTATAGCTGCCGCTATAGCCCGCTATAGCCTTGTGAGGTAGGGTGCCGCTATTTAAGTTCATGTACAATTCAGCCGCTATATCCCGCTATAGCCTGATATAGCTTCGCTGTTTTAGAGATATACCGCTAAATACTTTAGCCCGCTATTTAAAACATTGGTAGCATCAGCTGTCGGCCTCAGTCGCATATCATAAAACTTTTCTTGAAAACACTGTTCTTGTTTGTATGTGAGCGTCTAAACCCAATCTACTGCAGGGAATGAAGTGGAGCTTAGTTGTTTCTGACTGTCGCAATCGCATACCATATACGTATATAAACTTTCCTTGAAATAAAGTACTCTTCCTATTTGTATGTGAGTGTCTAAACCCAAGTTACCTTGAGCCACTCCAGGTGTTTTCTACAATGAACTTTCTAAACAAATAAATTTAGCCAGTAATAAAGTAAATGGCAACCTCGTTTTATTTTCCTCTCCAGTAGCTTCCTATATTAGCTTTCTGAACCATTTTGCACCAAACTATTTCCGACCAACTAAACCTCTTTTTTATGATTTTTTAAAAAAATATAGAAAAGAGGTTTAGTTGGTACCCTTCACCAGGAGGAGCATGAAATTCAGAGATTAGCTGCCACCATCATAGATCATCACGCCTATTATGGTCGAGGTCAGAGCTCTAGAGATGTCACACTTTTATCTGATATAACTCCCTCCTACAGATTTCGTGTACTTTTTATGGTTACTGCAACAACACAAGAATTTGGGTATTAAAAGGTTAATCTGCTTCCTAAACAACAGTAACCGTGGTTGCCCAAAAATGCAAAAGAAGTATTCGTGATGTTTTTTAACTGTCAATAACATAAACTTATTAAGCATGATAAAAGGATCGTGTGTTACCTATAAACCTTTAGTTGAGCTGAAATTTTTCATAGGGAAAAGGGGATATACTAAAATTTTCTGACCTGCTGATTTGCAGAGATAAATTTTGAATAACCATTTTTCTTGCCCGATGTGTTATCAGCATAAAGGCGCTAGCTGAAATTCATTATTCTTACTTGATACCATTCAGTTTCCCACCTCTAAGCAACAGGTCTCACACCTATGAAGGCACAACCAATAAAAGTTGGTACTGTTTCATTCTACTAGGACAGACACACTTTAGTGAGACTACTAATTATTAACATTGTAATCCTTGCAGTATATCAAAACACTTTTCAGTATATCTAAGCGGCATGCACCACCTAAGCCTCAGGTATGGCGCTGTTGTTGTGTTTATACTGTTGTGAGGAAACACATACTGCAATTTTAGTCTTGGCTTTGCTACTGTATTGTTCTCAGACCACATATTCAGAGAACAACATTGATGATACATTAAGGTAGTGCATCTATATTCCTGCTGCCAAATTTTGGTATAGCTGAACCATTCAATAATTGCCCATTACATTCAGTCTTCTATGTCCTTGACCTTGCGTAAAGGTTAATTTTGAAAACCAAAATGCAATAGGTATGGTTTCGAGGCAGCTGATGAACCTTAGATGTTCATATATAAATACTTCCTTTCTTGATTTCTACTCAGTCAATATATTTGCATTTATTTTGCCAAAATAAGGTACTACTATTGCAGATGTTTCTGATTCCGGAGCTTCATCCTATTGTTGCAGGAAAAACCTCAGGTGTTGATGAGTTCATGTTATCTATTTTGGAAGATGTCAAAGGAGGCTGGGTCTTAATTTTTCATTGTTTCTTTTATTGTTTGTAAGGACATGTTAATAGCTTCTACTACATATTTTTTGCCATCTAGCCTCTTGTGTTACATACCCCTAGAATATAGTTTATGTGTTACAAATGACAGTGAAACGATTTGATGTTTTAGATCGATTCCTTTCTCTGTCATGTACACATGGTTCCTGGGTTGCCTCTTTATAGGTTCTCTTGATGTGTTGTATCAGGTTTTAAATTTCCAGGTTGTTAATTTTCGTCCACACTTATTTTGTCTTCATGCAGTGAACCACATTGAACAAGTTCAGCTGAAATCTTTTTTGTATCCCCTTTGAAAATATATCTACCTGAACTTATTGTAATTTCTTTTTGGCCTATTTATGTTTTCAAGGTTGGTACTACTCACGGGTAAAATAATCTCAAGATTAGTGGGTCTGTCTTAGAATGTGATTTGTAACCAACTGTCCATCCCCATTTGTCTACGTATATCAAAAGCTGGCGCAGCGTAGCGCGCTCACTGTGCTAGTTTATGTAATATCGAAATATGTACCCGTATGTTAGGATGGTCCAGCCCATGGCTGTAATCCCGTAGACCTAGGGCGCTCATTAGAAGCGCGTTGTGTGTATCAAACTTTTCTACCTTAATACAAAGATGAGAAAACATTTTGCGTATTCGGGAAAAAAGGAGGATGAGGTGATTTCAGCTACCCTTGAAAAGAATCGGAGGCCACAAATCACGAATCGGGTCGCGCTATTGGAGGGACCATAGGGGTCACTACTAGAAAATGATTTTAGGAGACACTACCAAATCATTTTCGGAGGCAAGCACATCTACTGACCGCCTCCGTAAATGCTTAGGTAGGCTCTAGGAAAATGCCCGCCGAAAATCATTTACGGAGGCGGGCGTCTTAAAACGGCCATCTCTGAAAATCTTTGATTAGTGCAGGCAGTTGCGCTAGGATGTCTGTCTCGGTAAATCGATTTTAGGAGGTGGCATCTTAAGATCACCGCCTCCTTTAATCGATGATTTTCGGAGCCAGACAACTTAAGATGACCGCCTCTATTAATCGATGATTTTCGGAGGCGGTCTAAGCGTCTGGCTCCTAAAATCGATTTACGGAAGTGGACGTTTTAAGATGTCCGTCTCTATAAATAATTACATTAAAAATAATTTATAACTTTTTCATATAAACTCAGATGAAGATAAATTTTATATTAAAAAAGTAATTCTCGACGTGATCTATAACTTTGTAGTTGAAAAGTTATTCAATTGAAACTTTTAGGATCCCAAAATATTGTTGTAAGTTTACAGACTTTGAAATTTAAAATTTAAAATTACCAAATAATCTCAGATGTTGACATTGTCTATACGAAAAGTTATAGTTCTCAATAGAATCTACAACTTCGTAGTTGAAAAGGTTTTTATTTGAAGTTGATTGGAGTCCCTAATATGTGTTCGAAGGTTATAGATTTTAAAATTTAATTTTAGAATTCCTAAACGATCTTGAATATTCACATAGTTAAGACCAAAGTTGTAGTGGCCAACCTAAGCTACATGTTTGTTGTTAACAATTTTCTTATTTAAAGTCATTTAAAGTCTTAAATATGTGTTTTAAATTCACATATTTTGAGACTCAATTTTTTGAAATTTTCAAACAATGTTGCATGGAGATACATCCTATACTAAAGTTGTTGTACTTGATAAGATTTAAAACTTTGTAACCAAAATATCCAATTTAAGATTATGAAATATTGCATGAACGAAGTTGAACTACAATTCATATATATCCATCCATGATCGATCTGTGTAGAGCAAAAGCTGATCTTATAACACAAAGAAATTGAAAATGAACATAGAGGTCCCATTGAGCAAGAACATCGATAATGCAGTAATAAGCACAATAGCAACAATCAAGCAATTGAATCAGCCAAGAAAAGTTTGCAGACCTTGGATTAGTTAAGTGAAGAGCCAGTTCAATTTGGACATAGCCATGAATAGATATTACGGAACTATCAATGGTTAACTAAAGGAGAATGGGTTGGCCTGATTCTACCTAGGGTAGATGAAGCCAGATATAAACTATCCATTATCTAAAAAAACTAAAGGAGAATGGGATTCCTTTTGGGTCTGCCAACAGACGGCTTTAATTAAGGCAGCCCACTCCATCGACCCGGCGGTGAAAATCAGTCTTCACCGCCACCTCAATAGACAGTCCAGCAGGAAAATATTCTTCACGGTCGGCTTTCGGCACTGGGAAGAACGGATCACCGCACCATACGCCATTATATCATACATATGGCAGTGTCAGCAGCATGGCTCTTGAAGCACTACTCCGTTTAGTTGATAGATTTGTACACCCTATCTCTAAAGTGCCTTGCCAACAATCATGGTCATCGATATGCCTTTCACTATTTGATTCACTACCCCTAGATCTTGACAATACTGTCGGTTCAAAACTCCTCATCACTGTCGGATTTTGAACCGGCACAACCAAACCGGCAGTGATGAGGGTTAGGTATCACTGCCGGTTCTTGAAAACCGGCACTGTACTGAAACTTCACTGCCGGTCCTTTATATAACCTGACAAAGTTCAATTCAGCCAACACTACCGGTTTGTGGATCGAGCTGACAGTGATATTATGACTATCACTGCCGGTTTGTGGCTCGAGCCGGTAGTGATGTTTAAGATATCACTGCCGGCTTGTGGTTCAACCCGGTAGTAATGTTTAAGATATCACTGTCGGCTTTTTCTTCAAGCCGGCAGTGAGAGGTTCAACAACACTACCGGCTCCAATCATTCTGGCAGTGTTGTTGAAGCCATCACTACCGGCTCGATGCTAGCCAGCAGTGATGTATTTTTGACATTTTGTTGTATATAATTTATTTTATAATTTTTTTGGTGGAATCGGTATTCACGATTTATATAACAAATTAAACATTAGAAATCCGTCAGCATTTGTAAGAATGACTTTACAAAAAATGATAAGATTTACATGTTCACAAGTCCATCAAGATGAGCTATTACAATAATCTATTGGCGGCAAGTTTTGCATATTCCTTATTTTCCTTGGTCTCGGCCCGCCAAAGGGAGAATAACCCTTTCTTGCTACACACCTCGTCCAAGATGAAGGCTGCTAGCGCATCCTAGAATCCTCGAATCTCGCCTTCTAGTAGCCAGTGGTGCTTCAATTTTTTCTGCTGCCTCGAAATCAACAAATGTTAGACAAAACGTACATTAGTTTGTTTTATTGAAATACATGAGACGGGAAGCATACACACCGGTTCATGTGAGGCTGTTGTTCTCCCGCCGATGTAATGGTATATTGCCCACATTACGTACAACTCGCATTCGTTGTTCCCCATCGGCTGCTGTAGGATAGTCATTTCCATGCCGGCAACCTCGAATGGTGAGGTTGGGAGCCCATCCACTCGTGCCTTGACACTGTCATATAATGTGTAAAATAAAAAATACAAGAATCTGCTATGTGATTTGAAAAAACATGTTATTGAGTTCACTTACTCATTTAGCACTGCACATAGGGGATCGACACAAGAAAGTGGCTTCATCTTGGAGTCCACACCTCAATACATGGAGGCCAAAGTTTGATATCAATGAAGATGAAATGGGAACTGCAATCACAAAGTCCTCTCTCTAGTCAAGTGAAGCTGTACTTAGGAAAGGTCCATAGTCGACAAGTCGGCATATGTATCGATCGATCAACCAAAAACTCTGCAGAGGTTTACACTACCCACAAGATCACCATCATCAACGATCTGGGTCGTCTAGGCTGATAACGGGCCGCCTTCCAACTAGACACGATGCCACCCTATCACTCAGAACTGGGGCCGTGTCGGAGTACCCCGTACACCGGCACGCTGAGACTGTGAGACGTAGTACTTGGCCCCTCGGGTACTACGCTGTCTTAGGAGGGTGTGGGTGCTCGACGCCCTTACCTCCCTACACTATCCGCTAACCTCCTAATAGTAGTGGCACCGTACCAGCAAGTCGAACGTCCGTCTCCTCCCCACAGAAGCGAGTGGACATGTAAGGATTCCTAAGACCCGGTCCACAAACATATCAGTCCTTAGGGTGACTAAGCAGGATATCTTCACAAGGGGCAACCGATGCCCCGCTCGACGGGACATTCGGCGCCCCGTGCTAAAACAGCACCTCCCATCCCGAGGCTTCGTCCCACGAAGACACTCCACCCCGGGACCTCTCCCTGTCACATGTACCCGTCACAGGTACCTCTCTCATGGGAAACGCCCAGGTAGCATCCCCCGGCAAGACTTGTCCTCACGACTCGTCGTAGATCCTGCTCGGTTGACTCGACCCTCACCACACACCCAAGACGCACGCCAAGATCTCCCCATGTTCATTATCAGGTTATTATCAGGTTATCGGCACCTCGTGCCTTATCTCATTACACCTCTCAGTCACTAGCATCACATCACAGATATAATGCGAGTAAGAGTAAAGCAGTACATAGTAAGCGAGCGTCTAGCCTAACAGCGGGTGTGCAGGGGAATAGGTTGCGACAAGGTAAAGGCTCACAAGCATTTCTACCATGCAACCTATCTCAGTTCATTTGCATAAAAGTAAAGCACTAGCATCTATATTTTAGCATGCCTAATAGGATTCTCTAGAGTAAGGTGCTGCCATGACACCTGCGATGTCGAGGAGGTAGTAGTATGTGTCTCCAGCAGTCGGGGTCGTCCTCCTTCAGGATCCATCGCCTCCAGGCGCGTCGTCGACGAACTCGAGCCGCCACTACTCGAAGTAAAACAAAAGACTCTGATAAGAACCAAGTAGAAACCGGCGAAACCCTAACTCAACTAGACTCAACAGTTGTGCTGGGTGGTAGAGAAAGATTTAAGAAAAATTATGAAACTAGTTTCATAATTTTCGGAGCTAGAAAGGATTTATGGCGGATTTTTAAGGTGGGGGAAAAGGCTTAAGAGCCAATTTGGGCTCACGTGAGTGTTGCTAGCCCAATTAGCAAGGAAGAAAGGGGCTCGGCGTGGGCCTCACCCAGAGCTGGGTCTGGTGCTGCTAGCGGGCCGGTGGGTGGGCTAAAAAAAGAAAGGAAGGACGGCCTGCCCTTGGGCCTTGGCTGCGGGCAACCTGCTGCCTTTGCAAGCTAACTGAAAAACGGTGCCTAACAGGTGTTCGGGAAAACGCCTGGACGGCTTCAGACTCATGGCGACGCAGCACCAAGTGTGCACGCCTCGACAGCGGCTTGGGAACGAGGCAAAGGAAGGGGGGGGGTCTTGGGCTCGGTAGAGGGTGCTGCCGTGCCATGGGGTGCGTGTCCACGGCTCGTGGCGCACGACGACGAACGGCGGCGGCGGCGAGGCGACATGACGCCTCGGCCGCAAGGACGGCGAGACTAGCGTCGTGGTGATGCCGGGTTCTCGCGGCGGCATGAAGGAGCATAGCCGCGCATCACTAGATGCAGGAACGCGTGCGTTGGTGCCTTGGGTGAAGTCACGGTGACCTTGCAAGGTAAGATGGGCAAGGTGATCGTGGTGGTGTCCGTGTGCGAGGGCGTGGCTGTGTGCGCGTGCAGGACAGGGCCCGCGGCCGTGCCCAGAGGCAGCGCCTTGGCTGGCCTGGTCGTGCTGGTGACCAAGCGTGGGTGTGTGACCGTGTCCGTCCCACGCAGAGGCGGAGCCACCTATATGGCGAGGTTGGGCGGCCGCCCTACCTCCCCTCCGGCGAGCACCACACCTAGGACTCACCTCCGGTGGCAGCGCAGGTCTGAAGCTCCGAGATGGCGAGATAAGCAGAGGGTGACGGCGACCGCGAGTTCACGAGCGAAGCGTCCGCGCTGCTGGGCCGTCTGGGCGTCTGGCCAACAAGGTCGAAAGGCCCACCCGTCACGCAGCCAAAGGCCTTAGGAAGCAAACCAGCAGAGCCGCGCTTCCATCCCATCATGGCATTGCGCTTGCTCGGTTTGACGGACGACGGCACCTCTGCCCCACGCCTGCTCGCCAGCTCCAGACCTCCATGCCATTCCCACGTGGCCTCGCCGCTCTGAACTTCCGTCGACCACCCAGCCATGCGCTGGACTAGTAAATCGACTAGAGCCCTGCCGCTGTGCCCGAGCCGTCCGGCGGCCGCCGCCGGCCTGGAGGCCGGACTGCCGGTGCTGATTGATGGGGAGGAGGCTCGGTATATGTTTTCTTACATACTGCCTCATTTATCACTTACTCCACTCATTAGTCATTAATAATTTTATTTTATTTGCAGGTTGCTTATACTTTTTTTCATTTATTTGATGTATGGACATGGTTAATTATGTGGACTATGAAAAAAAATCTTCTTTTGTCTTTTTCATGTGAATGGTTACCGTGTTCTAACTTCTTCTGGCTATAACATTTGTTCACTGAAGTACATATTAGAATATAATTGCTATGTGATAAACCAACATATATATATATATATATATATATATATATATATATATATACACGATATACATACATAGTAGTCCGATATATCGGTGAAGTTCTGTATATGTATATAGCACTCCGCCCTACCTTATTTCTTCGGCTGGCTCCGCCACTGGTCCCACGGCCATCAGGACGAGCAAGGCATGCGTGCATGTGCTAGTGCGCGAACACGCTGGTGCTCGCGAGCGCGTGCTGTACGAGAGTGCCGGGGCGGCGCGTGTGCGGGGCGTGCTCGTGCGTGAGCTCGCCTGCGTGCCAGTGATTGCCAAGACGGCGGGTGCAAAGCCATGGTGTCCGCAAGGGGTGCGGTCATGGATTGGCGTGTGTGCGAGCTAGCAAGGCCGGTGTCGTCGGCCGGAAAACGCAAAGCGGTGCACGAGCATCCAACAAGGAAAAGGAAGGGGCTTTAGGGCCTTGGTCTCACCAGTGGCTTGGCGCCGGGAACGTGCTCTGGTCCGCTCACATGGCGGAGTCCGTGTGGGGTCGCCGGGAGGGAACGAGCCCGCGACGTCGCCGGCCCGGTCGTGACGAGGCTGCAGTGCGCGGCGTTCACGGGCAGTGTGACTTCGTCCCGAACGTAGGTGGCCGCGGCGGTGATGGATAGGTTTGAGCAGTCCATCAACGCGAAGGCCGGTTAGCGACGAAAGCAGCTAAAAACAGGGCCTTAGGCAATAGGAGGCTCACCACCAACTTGAAGAGGCAACGGAGGTGGTGATCATGGACGGAGCCAGCGGGTGGCACGGGTATGGTGCGGCATACCCTTGGCTGATCAGATAGAAAAAATTATAAATTATGAGGCAAATTTTGCTGCTGTATATCGAATTGCTAAATAGGTCTTTGCCAAATTGGATATGAGAATTTTGGTGCGGCATACCCTATGCCAAAATCCTAGCTCCGTCATTGGTGGTGATGGTTTGGTGCCGAGGCGAGTTGGTGCCGCGGTATGGTGGCACGACGACGTGCGGCTCCATGGTCCCGGCCGCGGACTGGCCCGTGGCGACGAACGTGGTGACGCCGAGGGTGGCTCCCGGCAAGGTTGCAAGACGCCGGTTGGGGTCGTGAAGTCGCAGAGATCTTGTGCGGCGGTGTGGCTTGGCGACGAAGTTGTTAGCGGGCTTGCCGGCGAACGGAGGAAGGGAAAGCAAGGCCTCCGCACCGCGCAGCTCGACGACGGCGAGGCCCTGCTCGGCGTGGCGACGGGAACGCTCGAGGCGGCGCGAGCGGCTCTGGCCAGTGGGCAGCGTGGCCGCGCACTGGCACGTCATGGCGAGGACGCAGGGGAGCACGGGAGGTGGAGCGGCGGCTGGAGGAGGGAGTTGGTGAGGGAGGCGGCTGGCTGCCTGGCTAGGGTTTTTTATAGCCCTCGCCCTAGGGTTCGCGAGGGGCTTTTAGGTGGGGCTCCGTGCTCTCGTCATGGAGCAGACGGACGGAAAGAAGCGGGAGGATATCCGAGGCGGGGCGGTTAGGCTCGTCCGTGCTCCAGCTGCGCCCGATCGACGGGAGCAGAGGAGCGGCTGGTGGCTTGGCTTCGCGACGAAGGGAAAAGGAAACGGCGCCGCACGGGAAGAGAAGGGAAAAAAGAACGGTGGTCCTCGACTTCCTTTCCTTCGGCAGCTAACGGAGGCAAACGGCTTTGCTTGCGTCTGTGCGACGGGAGAGGGCGGCCTTCTGTGGCTTCCCGTCGCTGGCAGGTGGGGCCATCATGGAGACGGCCGTATCCTTCGTTCACGTGATGGAAGCAGGCAGCGGCGGCTGGCATCCGCGAGTGCTGCGCGCGCGAGAACGTGTAGAAGGGCTGGACTGCTGCCGCTCGTGGGCCAGGGAAGGCAAGAAGAGGGAGAGAGAGTTGGGCTCCGGCTGTGCTTGTGGAAACGGAGACGCGGCATGCAACGGCGGCGGCCCTTGCGGCTCGCGTGTCACTCTGCTAATGGATTGGGCCAGAACGGGTTTAACGGTTTGGATTGTGCATCGGTTTGCTCTGGATTGGAAGCCATGGTCTTTACGTGTATCTTGGGCCGGATAGAATTGGGGATACAGACCCTAATGGACTGGGCTGGTTTGGTTGGAGTTTACAGGTTGCAAACGTTCTCAACCGGTCAACCCATGGGTGCGTCTCCACGACTCCATTACCCAACCTCGTCACTGCGACACCGCACGGCCGCCGCCGCTTCGCACACGCACGGCCGCCGCCGCACCGCCGTCGGATCGATCGATTGATTTCGCGCCGGGTTTCCCTCCCGTCTCCACGCCCGCTCGCGGATTCGCAAGTCGCAAGGTCCAATCCTGGTTTCTTTTTCCTGATCGCGGATTCCGCCTACCAAACCGGCGATCTCGTTCTCTGATCCAAGCCTCTTGTTTTCGATTGCTGCTGCTGCATGCGCAGGAAGGGAAGAGGCGGCGGCAATGGCGGGGAGAGCCAACAGTTCCGCGCTAATCGCCATCATCGCCGATGAGGTAGCTCGCTGTCGTTCCATCTTTCTCCCCCTGAATTTGGTCTGTTTTCTTATTTGTGTGCGTGAAGATGCTAGGCTGTCAAGTGGTTGAGTTGATAAAAAGAAACGCATGATACTTCGTTTCCGGTAGAGATCAGATCCGTGGCAGGACGCTCTGAACAAAGAGAGATTCCTCGCCGTTCCCTTTCTCGCTAGTAGCTCGACATTAACGGCCTTTGTTACGCGAGAAATATAACTGTTGTGTTTGCTGTTCAGCGGCGATGGATCTGTCAATCGTTATGTGGCTGTTCAGCACTGAACTCATTATCCATGCATTATTGCTTCTCTGCCGAAGCATAAGTATTAATAGTTAGGTTACTGTACGAAAACAGCAGTCACCAAATGCTATCCTGCCATCATAAGAAGGGGACACAGAAATAGTGCCGTTTCCGTGTTTTGACTGTTCTGCATGGACAGCTGAACAGAAACTAGTTGATGGTCTACTACTTGGTAGCATAGTATTTACTTCATGCATATTTGATAAACAAGACATGTTTATTCTTATATAATATAGATATATGCGAATGCTAGCATAATGCACTTGGTAACACAGTATTTACTTCACAAACATGGCAATACGTCATCTGTTTGTTAAATCTGAAAGGGGTTTGTTAATGTGCAGATTATACCATTCTGCACATTCTCATCAAACTGTGCATGGATGGGAACTTGGATATGTATCCTTTCATGTCAATAATTACCTTTTCTCTTTTTTTTCAGCTTGGTTTTTGGTCTGCCCTGTCTATGATTAGTGATTTGTGAAGGTGTTCTTCTTGAAGCCGAGGTCTGCTAAAACAAAGTTATGTCTGCTCATACCTCAGAAAGTTCGGAAACTCAGGGTTTATCTGCTGCATCTCATTCACAACCAATCCGCAGGTCAAAGGTATGGCAATACTTTGAGCCAAATCTCGTGGCAGTAGATGATAATTTAAAGGCTGTGTGCAAGTATTGTGGACTTCACTTAAGTACTAAATCTGGTACAAGTAGCCTTAGAACTCATATCTCAGAGTATTGTCCAGCCATAGATGATGCTTCTAGAAAGGAATTCATATCAACCATGAAGAAACAGCCCTCGGAAAACTTTGTCTTTGACCCTCAGCTGTCTCGTGAGCGTATGATTGAATATGTACTACATGCTGAAATCCCATTTAACAAATTTGAGGACCCATACTTTGAACGATGGATGAAAACTGTAAATCCTAATTACTGTTGTGTGAAGCGTCAAACTGTTCGCAATGATAGTTTTAAGAAGTATGAGAAAATGAAAAAGGATCTTCAGATTGAGCTTGGTAGCCTAAACTCTCGTGTGTGCCTCACATCTGACTTATGGACATCAGTTCAAAACTTAGGTTACATGGTTGTTACTGCACACTATATAAATGCTGACTTCAAATTGAAGAAAAAGATTATAAGTTTCAAGGAAGTAAAGTACCCACATACAGGAATCGCGATTGAAGAAGCCCTTGTGAGCTGCCTAACAGAATGGGGTATAAGAGAGAAGGTCTTTACTTTGACAGTGGACAATGCGGGTAACAACAATAGAGCATGCGAGGTTTTTGTAGAATATCAGAAGCGTGAGTTGATGCTGGAGGGTGCACATTTTCATGTAAGATGTTGTGCACACATCTTGAATATCTTGGTTCAAGATGGTATGACCATAATTCATGACGCGATAAGAAAGATTCGCGAGCTCTTGAAACACATAGTTTCCTCACCATCAAGAATCCAAGCCTTCAATCAGATTGCAATTGGAGTTGGTCTTCCTACAAAACGTGGGATTGCTCTAGATATTCCAAATCGGTGGAATTCAACATTTAAGATGGTTAGAGAAGCACTGATATATAAGGTGGTCCTCAATAGCTATGCACATCAGTATGCTGAAAGTTCTCCAAATGAGCAAGAATGGTCACAAGCTGAAGCAATATGTGAGTTCCTCAAAGCTTTTGAAGATGCTACAAATTTGGTGTCGGCTGATAGGACACCGACTGCACAAATGTTCTTACCTTTAGTTCTTTCTATTCGCCATTGCTTAAATGATCTGGCTTGGCAAACAAGTGTAGTGCTAAGAGAGGTAGCTGCTGCCATGAAGATTAAATTTGAGAAGTACTGGGGTGCTGATGGTGATGACTCTAATCCATTTAATCTTCGGAAAAAAGACTATGATTTTAACCTTGCAATTGCTATTGCCACATTATTAGATCCAAGAAGGAAAGGTGAATATGTGGAGTTCTTTTATCACAAGGTTTGTAGGAATGTGGATCAAGCGAACACATGTCTTACAACTGCTCTTGAGTGGATGAGGAAATATTTTTCAGTGTATGAGAGGCGTGTGATGGAAGATGGTCCATGCTACATGACATATTCACCCGCGGCTAGCAGCAGCCTTGTGGGCTCACCGGTTCTTGGGAAAAGACAAATCGAAGAAGAGTTTGAAAACTTCAGGTCAAGTCGGAGAAGGGCTTGTGCACCAAAATCTGAAATTGACACCTACTTCGAAGAAGAATATGTGGCGGACAACAACCGTTTTGATATTTTGGTCTGGTGGAAGACACATGCTGAAAAGTATCCTGTGCTTTCAACTATGGCACGGGATTTCCTTTCGATTCCTCTCAGCACTGTATCTTCTGAATCTGCCTTTAGTCTTGGAGGTAGGATACTTGGAGAGGCAAGGAGTTCACTAACCCCTCAAATGTTAGAAGCTCTTGTTTGCGGAAAAGATTGGTTGTTCATGGAAAAAGATGTCGGTATGGATAATCAGGTACAACATTGGTCCACTTTTTTGTATTTATTTGTAGCATATAGATCTGTTCTGTTTTTACTAAAAGCCTCTTGAATAGGTGGAACCAACTGAGCTGACGGGGCCTTAACCTCGAAGGTGTTGGCACAAATCTGTAGCCAAGAATGGTAAAATGTTCTCTTCTGAAATTTTATACATGCCTCCCTGTTTTAAGTGCAGTTCACTTGTGCTATGCATAATTCAGATTACTACCTGCAACTGTCATGGTCTACCTGCTTGTTATAGTAATATGGTTTTTTTGGTGACTGATTGACTACTTGCAGCAGGTTACTTGCTTTTTTTTTTGCTTCTTCCACCTGCTAGCTAAGCTATATTATGACTATACACAGCATGCACAATTTGTGACTGATTGACTGATCATGCTCTGAATTTATTACTAGCCATTGCTTCCTTTGTCTGAGAGATGAAAATGGCTTGGTTGACTGATTGACTGATCATGTGGGTTGTTTTCTTTGGTTTGTTCTGGAATCAGAGTATCTGTTTATTTGCTGTCCCTGTTACTTGAGTCTCCAGTAAAATTATGGTAATTTCACAAAAGTCATATACAACTACATGGGGTGTCCAGATAAATTCATAAACATCAATTTTTTTGATAAAGGACATTTCTGTATCATGCAATTTTGGTGTCCAGATACATTCATAAACATCAATAAAGGACATTTCTGTGCACCTACAATATAAAATTGAAATTTGAATACAGGAAATATCATTTGCAGTGATCCTTTTTTTGATAAAAAAATTATTGCATAAATTTATTTAAACTTCAAACAACCTGTTCATATTTTCAGCACGGGGAATTTTTATTTACAGTAACATTGTTTTCTTGTAGGAAGACTTTTGGATCTATGTCAACAACCAAGATGTTGACATGGAGACTGTTAAGTGAGAACCTCAGATGTCTATCTTTTACATAAGCAAGCTGCCTCTGATTATGCAAATGTCATCTTCAGAGTTTTCGATTCAGAGAAGGTTCAGTGTTTTAGTGTATAATAAGAATGTTCAGCTTGTTTGGTTAGCCCATTCGTTGAAATGTTCAGTCTATCAGTCTGTAAAAATGTTCAGTCTACCGGTTTTCAATCTATCAGTCATTTAGTTGATGTGTCGTAAAAATGTTTCAGTTTATGTTCAGCCTGCTTGGAAGAGCTATAGCTGTGGCTGTTTAAATTCATTTATGTTCAGTCGATGTGTCAGCTTAATTGTTTGGAATAGCTAGCTGTGGTTGTTTACATGTACTGTTCAATCAGTGATGAAACCAGCAGCGGCAGCGCTGTGGCTGCTAAAGGAACAGCAGCGAGCAAGCTAGTTAGCTCATTCGTTGGCTTGTAAAAGCACCTGCTCGTTCGTCAGCTTATTTGGTTATGAGCTTGTAAAACCGTGGGCTGGGATGGTTTTTAGTAGGCTGAAACCACAGGTTGGTCAATTCTTGGTACAGTATATAGGCTGCAATGACATAACGTCGGGGGTGGGTTGGTTTTCCTAGATGACGGACAGGACTGGGGTGGGTTTATTTTTCGTTCAATAGTAGTATGGAGTGGTGTGGTTACGGGCTGGGTTTCAGCCCACTAGCAGGGCGACTCGCGTACGCGTTAGAGAGAGCGAACGACGACGCGTTTCCAAGTGTGTGCGCTGCACGGGAGGGGCAGCTGTGTTGCAGCTTGTGCCCGAGCTGGGCCGGGGAGGTGCTGACCTCCAGACTTGGCATATACATATATACACACATACACGTATACACTAGCTGGCCGGAAGTGTGCCATTATATTGGGCTGCAGATCGTCGATCGAGTTGATGGGCAAGGAAGTCAGCTACAGCGATATATATATATATATCTCTACAACTAAAAAATTGAAAAGAGAATCGTTCACCCGACGTGCGAACCGATCGCTCGCTCCTTCGCTCGCCTAGCGCGGCTTCGCTCGCCCGCGCATGGCCTCATGCGACGCATAATTACCGCAACACAAAGTTTAATTAGCGATGGCCACGCGACCTCTCCGATATGAGCCCAGCCCAATAGCTGTCCCACGATACGTGCGGCCTATTATCTCTTTCTTTCCGTTTCAGCAGCTAAGCCTCCTCTTTCCCCTTCGACACTCCCCACTAGCGGTTGCCGCGGCGTGGCTCAAGGCGCATCGGAGCACCGTCGTTGGTCCCCGACGTCTTGGCCACTCTGGGTGTCGCTGCTGCGCTGCTTGCATCTGTCGGTCTTCGACACCACCTCCAACCGAGCCTCGGCCGCGCCAACTTTCTCGCGCTGCGTCCCAAGGACAGGACCTCGACGATGCGCTGGCCGCCATGGACACAAGCTCCCCACCCGAAGCCACCGTCGTTGCTGTTCATGGCGAGCCGTCGTCAATTTCAGGTTCCGTTTTTTGTTTTTTCTATTATACAATTTCAGTATTATTTTCTGGTAATCTTTGTTTCATAGCTATCAATTTCAGGTTGTTTTTTGATTATTTCTGTCTAATTTTGTATTTGAGTATTGAATCTTAGTTTTTCAGTTTTCTTTCGGTTTCATATTCAGTTACGATCACACTAGATGGTTATGTCAGTTTCAGCTTCATATTCAGTTTTCAGATTCAGTTTTTCTTTTAGTTCCAGAATCCATATTCAATTTTAGATTCAATTTTCCTTTCAAGACAGATTCGAGCAGAATTTTAAGCAATCGGTGTCCTCAAAATCGGCATAGAGTAGTTGGACGTACATACGCCTGGCTCAGTCGCCATCTCCCCATGTACATGCATTCTGACGAATGAAGAGGCGGTGAGTCGGCGACGACCGGCGCTGCGTCTTCCTCCGGACAGGCCGGTCTACCGGAGAAGACACGACACATGGCAGAGCGCGCGATCGATGACGCCGGAAACAGACACTCCCATCCCACCCGTCCGATCGATTCGACGTTTGGCCCGATGAGGAGGCGGCAGCTGCTAACTGGTGGCGCTGGCAGCAGATGGATACCTGAAAATGGAAAGGAGTGAAGGTGTGGGTTCGAAGCTCCTCCCGCGCCCAGGTAGCTTCAAAAGAAAGGCAGAAGCTCCTCCCGCGCCCAGGTAGCTTCAACCATTCTGTGGCTTATTTGGATTGGACACATGGGGAATGGTTTGAACAAAGGCAATAGACAAAGGAGTTGATTTATGAATATCCAATCAATGGTTGGATTGGAGATATTGGAAATGGTTTGTAGAAAGTAAGCAGATGAGGAGTTGAAGTTTTGGCGTTTTTTTTAGTTGTGAGATTTTGATTTCCAGTAAATAGTAGTACTATTTATTTGGGGCATGTTTGGATATGGAGTTTTCTTTTCAAATAATTTGGGTACAGTAAACACTCAAAATTCATAGAAACAATATCTCAATAAATGCAGCCGGTGGAAATGCCTTTTTGATGACAAGTCTACTAAGAATATGTCCTCAAATAGCTTAGCTACTCATGAGACCTGATAAAGGTAATTATTCTAGACTTAAAACAGACTATCATGAAGTTGGGACACAGTAAGATGTCTCTGATAATTAATCACTCACAAGGAGCAATTTCTTTGTTAAAGGCACGTGCAGTGTAGAAAAACATTATTTGTTTTGATTCATACTATCAGGTTAGCTTTGAAACAAACATAACATGTTCTTGAGAATATTAAGTTGATGTAATGTTCAGTTTTTTTACCTGTGCAGGCCACTCTTCAGAAATACAGAACTCTATCTGTTATGGTCGGCAACGTGTACCAGAGGAAGAAGACAGCCATAGATAGGATTGCGGCACAGGAACAGATGGAGCGCGGCACGCGGCATGCTCGGAGTGCGGTCACCATGGTGTGGGGAATGTCCGATCCGTAGTTCCAGGATGGAGATAGTCATTTGAATTATCATCTGTTAGTTCCTAAATGTTAGCATCAGTTTGTTAGGAGGTGTGAGATTTCCTTTAAGTACTGAACACTTGAGTTAACGAGAGGGTTAGCCAGGGTTCGATTTAATATTTTTTTAATTACAATGATGCTTGGAAATGTTGTTCCTATCCAAATATAACTATTGTATGGACCAATTTATTGATTTTACGGTTTGCAAGGTAACATTACATATGTGATCTTGCCTCTATGTGTTTGATTAGGTTAAAGTGAAGTTTTTTCCTTCCCTAAAATACTTGCATGTTAGCATCAGGGCTTGGGTCGGTTGACTACAGCTGAATGGCTCAAACTAAACCCAAATATCAAGCAACAACAACTAAGGAGTCAACAAACACACATCTCAAAGTAGAAGCCAACGAAAAAAATTATGTGCCAGCGCAAAAATCACACGAACAAAATACAATAAAAGTGTAATTTTGCCGTTGCGGGCATTAACCTAGTATATATACATGCAACTTATAGTGCAGAGGGCAGGGTCGGGCGATGCGCGAGATGGGGCAGGCGGCTCGCTGCTGCTCGCGCAGGCCAAAAGGAGTTGGAGTGGGCCGGGGAAAACAGCGAGCTAGAGGCCTGTCTCGGTTTGGGCCAAGGGAGGGCGCAGGCCCGTGGGCGAGCTGGGCTCGAGTAGGAGGCCGGTTGGGCTGGTGTAGCTGCTGCAAGCTGGGATACGTACTTACTCGCATATATACACGCACAGGAGCATGCACATTGGCTAGCTAGCTCGTGCAGGCTTCGGCATGATTAGTACAAACACACGTATGTGTATACGTATGGCCTTGCATGGCGATACAGGCTTCGGCTTGCGTGTGATTGGGCAGGTGCTCACGTACTGCTATACACGTGTAGGTATATATATATACCACCGTTGTGTGGCCGTGCAAGCCGTCGTCCTCAGGTCTCAGCTTGCTCGAGTTCACGTGCCTAGTGAAAGCGCAGTAGCATGCACGTGTATACGTATACACTTGGATACACATACACATAAATACTTGGATACAGGAACATGCAACATGAGGTAGAGTGCTGTTGCAACTCGTGCATGCACAAGATGGGATTAGGAGATGGAGTTAGGAAGGGGAGGGATTGTAGACCATGAGATTAAGGAGATTAAAAAGGAATTCCCTAATAGACTCTAGGGATTTTAGGAGAAGGGCTACCTCCAAGCACGACAAAAGAACCAAACACACTCCTACATGCTTAGTCTAATTATGGTGCACAATTTATTGTAAACTCATCTGAATGAGAGAGATAGGTTTTTGGTTTTAGGAAAATAATAAATTGTTAGGGTGGAGTTGTCATGTTGCACCAAGGTTTTAATTTTCTTCGAAATTTATTTATTTGAAATCACCTCTTGTCACGTTGTTGACTTGGCCGAGCCAACGCCACAACAAGTGGTTTGAGCTAAAGAAGTTTTTGAAAGCTCGGATTTTGAACTCGGGGTCGGAAAGGGAAAACATTTGAGTTAAGTTTGACCTAACATTTACATGCAGCACACATTCAAGCAAAATTTTTAAAAAGTTGGGGTTTTTAGGTTGCACAAAAATCTGGGATGTTACACATTGGGTCCAAGAATCCAATGTGAAAAAGGTTTTTCTTAGCGCAATATGTAGCCACCCACCTGCATAAAAGCATGTGATATGTTAAAATGTTGCTGAAGTGGTTTGTTATAGCATCGTACTGGAATGGAACGGTACTTACAAAGTCCACAACATCATGATTTGGTTGTCGAGGTCGCGCCTGTTGAATAACTGAAATAGGCAGTCATATCCGATGTGATGTAGTGTTTCTTCTGGTCGATTAAACACCACTTTAGGCAAGATGAGAGCTTCAAAACCATTGTACTCTCCACTTTTCGTATCAATTATGTAATACTCATGCAGTTGACACATATTTGTTGGCAAATCATGTAGTTCCCTAGCACTTTCCAACAAAGGATGCCCAAGTCTATACTTGTATGCGATGCTTGCCATTTCAAACTCCCCTTCTTGTTGTAGATAAACTAACTCAGCTTCCTTTCTGCTTATGCCCCTATCTTCAACAATCTTGTTTATTTTTCTGCTATATTCAAAATGTTGGGCTCGGGCTCTCTCTTCATTGTACAAGCTCTTGTCTTGGCGCTCTATATCACTGACCAGCATCCACCTAGGTAATGAGGCAATTAAGTTAAAAAAACTAACGCATCTCTGCGTGCAGTCAGGCTCGACATGCTGTGCCTTATCCATCGACTTCTTCCTTTTAGCCGTTCTTGGAATATTATCTACCGAAGTAGATGACGCTCTCTTCGAGGCTAGTCGTGCCCTTGTGCTTTGTCTACGTCGAGATGGCACTTCTTTGGATCTTGGCAGAGAATCACGAGGAGGAGGAGGAGGAGGAGCAGTAGCAAAATCCTCTTTTCTCTGGGGTTGGAGAGAGGGAGAGGGAGAGGTACGACATTGAGGCGTAGGAGAGTGATAGCTAGGTTCATGATCTCTCGGGGGTGATTCGTCATCGGCCTCATCATCATCATCCGAAGACAACTGGTCATCAAGCTTAATGAACCGCTTGCGCCAGGCCACATTAGCACCCTTGTTCTCAACAAGACGTTTCCTATCTTCATGTGCGGGGGTAATCAATGTGGATCTTGTTGTACTTCTTATGAACTATAATATCAATGCTGACATGGGCATACCCCAGTGGAATTGGGCGGCCATTGATTACCCCGTCTCCTGCAGGCTAGGCCTGGCCGAGCGCCACCTTATCAGTTGTCCATTGCTGACGGACGTACAACCTGACACTGATGGGCTCGGTGAGGTTGTCAACCAGATGAGGCGCATTCGCCTCTACATTGTCGACCGGGGTCGATCCGTAGCTGTTGCGAGCCAGGACCGAGCTAGTCGGAACAGGTTCTTGTGCTGCATCCACACTCCTAGACGTCATGATTTCACGGACTCTTACTTCAACCTTCTCTTCAAGCTGTTTTTCAAAATTGGCTTCCATCTCTTTCAAGACCCAATTAAACTCTGACTCATTTGCCGCTTTACTCCTGGAGCGGCTCCGATAAGTGGTCGAATCTTCCTCGAATGCAAGTTTCCAAGGAACAATACCGACTTCTCTAGTGCGACCAGGGTGCTCCTTGTTTCCAAGTGCTTGGGTGAGCACGCCATTCTCCCTGTTAGAAGTGCGGATCCCTTGCATCACCTCTTCATTTACCTCAGAGATCCTCGTGACGAGCCTGCTCATGGATGGATTTTCAAAGGTCAAGCTCCCGTCCGGGCCGTGGCGTGCCCCCCTCGCCATCGCATAAGACAGCGATCTAGGCTCCCAATAGGTAGTCTGAGGCACAACGCCACGTTGTTGCAGCTCATCAAGTTCAGCTTGAAATTCATCCATCTTACTGCCGTAGCCTCGAGAGCCGAGGCGGTGAGGATCCGTCGCTTTAAGCGAGTTCTCCTTATTCTTCCTGCTCACTACCAAGTACTCCTCGGATAGCCTGTACTGCTTGAAAGCCTCCAAGAAGTTCTTCTGGCTGGCGTACTCATCACCATCCCAATTTGGCTCTTTATCCTCGAGGATAAACTTCTGGTACAATGTCAGCTTAAAATTCTTAAAGCATGTCCCCATGGTTTCTTTTGTTTTTTCCTTGATTTGCTCCATGTCACAGTCCCCTAGGAAAGTGAAAAACTTCGGGACCCATTCCTCCCATATGGCATCCTTCAGACTTTTAGGAACCCTCCACGGGTCATTTTGTTTCCCAATTCACTTCTGGTACGATATTGGGATGTGCTCCCTTACAAGTGCCCTGATGACAGTCTTGTATTTGGCCGCAACTTTTGTAGGTTTGAGCGGCACACCTGTTTGGTCAACCTCTATAATGATCCAGTGTGCTTTAGGACCTTCTTGTGGAACCTTACACACACCTCGCTTGGTTGTAGCCCTGTGGCTGCTCGAACCTTCTGGCTGCTCGGTCGGCTGAACCTCCTGCTAGAGACACCAAGTAAGCTAAGGTTGTCTGAATTAATTAACATGTATGGCTCTACCTAGTCAAATGATACCTAAGTTACCTGGTCATCTTGATCCAGCTGGAGACAAGAGGTAGGGGTCCATGGTACCTCGTTCTCACCGCCCTGATTGTCACCGCCACAGTTTGTCGGATCATGTGGCTCTCCCGTCCCACCGATATCAACCCCTTTTGCGTCCTATCTTCTCTTGGGCGACGGGTAACGGGTAGTTTACGAGTCATGGCTGTGTTCAAATATAGCATGAAAAGATTATTAAGTGACAGTGGAAGCAAGCCAGCGACATAAGTGTATCTATACTACTAGATAGATGAGGTTTACAATCACCTACTACTTTTTCAAAGGCCGTCTCTAAAATCCACCGATAAAATCTTGATTTTCCATCTTTAATATAATCCTCCGTGTATTTTGGTTGTCAAACAAGTAGGACCCCTAATATATTTATATATGCCTAGCTCGGTTGATTAAACAAGCCAAATGTCCTAATAGTTGCGTGCAAGAAGTATATGAGGAGCTGGAGTCATGATAAATGAGGTATGTGGACATGTCCATCCTGCTTCTTCAGTGGTAAAAGACATGTCCGTCGACAGTGAAACGTCTATCTCAAGATTTGCTGGTCTATACCTCATGGGTATTTCCGCGAACACCTAAGGGGCATGGCCAAAGAACTCACCTGGACGGCGGTGGCAGCTCTCCGCGCGCTCCTGAGGTGCTCCAGTGGCATTGAGGGCGCAGACGTCGTTGGTGCTCTGGCGGCGTGGACGAAGAAGAGGGCGTGGGCGTGGCAGAGGTGCTCCAGCGGCGTCAGGGAAGACGATGGCGCGGCAGAGGTGCTCCGGGGGTCCGGCGGCATTGGGGAAGACAATGGTGTCAGGCGGCTTCCTCGCTCAAGCGCGCGCACGGTGAAGTAAGGCCGCCGGCGTGGAGGAAGACGAGGGCGCAACGGCAGCGGATGTTGGCCGGCGTGAAGGAACAGAGCGGCGCACGCGACAGTTTGAAAGAGTGCGAAATATTTCGCCCGCGCACGCTCATCCAATATATAGTGATGCATCATCACTGCCGATTCTAACTACAAACCGATAGTGATGAGAAACATCGCTGCCGGTTAACCAAACAAACCAATAGTGATTAGTAACATCACTGTCGGTTAACAAAACAAACCGACAATGATCAGTATCATCACTGCTCATTTTATTTAACAACCGGGACTATTAAAGAAAACAACTACTATACAAATAAAATTTCTTTTCCATTGTGTTCGAAATACTACCAATGGCGCAGCGGTTAAGTCTCAGCAGTCTAGAACCGCAGACCCGGGCTCGAACCCGAGCCCCGGAACAATTTTTTTAAAGTTTTTCTTATTATTGTTATCACTGTCAGTTTGAAATGAGAAACTAATAGTGATCTTATCATCACTGCCGGTTTTGGGAACCAACGGTGATAATATTAATAAATTCACACATTAATATTCCTATTCCACCAAAGTCGAATTGGCATCAATTTTTTTTTGCAAGCATGTACACCGAAATAATGTCCCCAGACAAGATCATAGGTTTTTCTGATCATTTTTAATATTATTATATTTTTCTCCATGCTATACGAGACAAAAGAGGGCCACCTACATGTTGGGCACACTACAATTTGTATCCACACAGACCAAATTTTGGTCCCTAGGGCACATGAGACCCTGTAGAAAAGTTTAGCACTATTCCGGATGGTTTCCGGTGTAGGCCCAGTTCAACCTCTAATTAACCGGTGATATCGCGCGGAAAAATAATTAAACCGAAGAAAGTACCAAACCATTCCAGAAAAATCCCAAACTTGGTGCTTCCCTCACCCGTGGCACGTGCGAGTCTGAGAAAAAGTTTAAGACCAATATGACAATGGAATGCATATTAACCACAGAAACCTTGGGAGCCCAAGTGTTTAGTCATTGCAATATTAGACGACTTGTATACCTTTGTGAAGCATGTATAATCCGCCTATGTCGAATTAGCTTGAAATTTTTTTGGCAAGCACGTACACCCAAATTATGGCTCCACACAATATCTTAGGTTTTTTTTATCATTTTTAATATTATTATATTTTCCTCTGTGCTACACGAGACAAAAGAGGGCCACCTACATATTGGGCACACTACAATTTTGCATCCACACGGACCAAAATTTGGTCCCTAGGCCACATGAGACCCTGTAAAAAAGTTTGGCACCATTCCGGATGGTTTTCGGGGTAGGCCCAGTTCAACTTATAATTAATTGGTGACATCGCATGGAAAATCAATTAAACCGAAGAAAGTATCAAACCATCCTAGAAAAATCCTAAATTTGGTGCTTCCCTCACCCATGGCACGGGCGAGCCTGAGAAAAAGTTTGAGATCAATATGGCACTGGAATTTAGTGTTCTTGTTGCACAGCACATGGATTACATGACAAGCCGAATTAAACTTAACCCTAGCTTGCAAATATTAATGTTGTTATCTTTATTTAATGCTCAAATAATGACTTAAAATAATAGAAAATTTGGAATAAAATTACATATACGATAACAAAGATCTAACACTAGAATTAAATGTACGATAACAAAAATCTATTACAGTCTAGGTTCATGTTATCTTGGAAGTGTACTAACACATTATAATACAACCATCTCATAAGCATTCTTCTAGCACTCTAAGATCAAAGAAATGGCGAGAATGTCATAGAGATGGCTGGCGAGAGCTACGCCGGGAGATGAATGGGGAGGTTGCCGTGCACTGTTGAACCGGTGCCTCTCCGGATAGACATCCCAAGCATATCGGACGGTTGACGAGGACCGATGAACCAATGCTTCTCCGGATAGCTTTGTCAACCTCGTCGCACCATCAAGCCTTGACGTCGCTCTATCTTTATAAACATTCTTCTAGACCTTTTGTATGCACCATCCTTGCGGATGACCAGGCTTGTTGAAATTTATATGTGAAGGGTTTTCTCCCACAGAGAAGTCATAGTTGTGAATACTAGCTAAGAGAGAACCAAGTGAGAAATAAGCAGCAAGCGGGAGGCAAGACTTGACTGTTGAGAGGCTCCTGGCCGAGGACCATTTTATAGGCGCTAGCAGTTGTGCTAGGTTTTTCTTTTTTTATAATTAAATCTATCGGGGTAGGTGGGAGCAATGCTCCTACTATGGTAGTCAGCGGGAGCAATGTTTGGCCCGTGAGAACACATCACTGTCGGTTTTGGCTCAAAAACGAACAGTGAAAGTACCTATCTATGTCGGATTATTGAACCGGCAGTGATACCTCGTATCACTCGTATCACTGTCGGTTTGTAAGCGAAAACCCACAGTGATGTATCTACCATGCTTCAATGCCGAGGGCTTAGCTTTTTTAAAAGCAGCGCCACTGTCGAGGGCTCAGCCTTTTTTTAAAAAAAGATAGTCCCGGCTTTTATAATGCGACAGTGATAACAAATTTTTAATAAAATTAGAAAAATATATTGTGGCCCGACTCGTTAGCTAATTTGCATTTATTTTTTTCATTTTACCCCGTTTAGTAAATAATAAAAGAAAAAAGAAAAAAATTTGGCCATATGTTGACGGTCCTTAAGTACCAAATATAGTTATCAAATAAATAAAGAAAAGAATCCAAATACAACCAACACCTAGACGTAGGGTTTTATCTGACAGAATTCCACGAGTTTTGGTGTTTGTCTGTTTCTGCAGGGGGTTATTAGAAAATACGGAGGAAAGGCCCACACGTCGGATTTACATAGAGATAATAACGTGTTCACCGATTTTCTATCATCTAGAAGACTCCAGAAGCAACGAGATCGAACGGGAGGCCGAACGGGCCCGGAGGCAGGGCGCCCGCCCTGATCCCTAGGGCGCCCATCCTGGCCTGAGAGCCAATCAGGCTCCGTCTCACGGATTATGCTCCACCGACCTAAGGGATCAAGGAAAACCGTGCGATTAATGTCGGTTTGATCCGATGGCCCACGTTCACTTGAGGGGGCTATATAAGCAGGACCCCTGGCCCCTGGAGGAGGCACTCCCTCATTCTCAATTCCTCAAACCCTAATCTCAGGAGGAGAGTCTCTGATCAAGCCCTAGAGCCACCACATCAACTAGATCTCTAGTATAGCATAGCTATATAGGATTAGAACTAGAAGGAGTCAATCTTCGATTGGTTTCCGGATCTGTCAAGAGGATTCTTGGTAATTTCTCTACTGTTCTTCATTGTTCATCATTGTTCTTCAATATTATGAATACAACTTTGTTCTATTTCAATATATTGATTATGACTATGCTCTATTTGTTTATGTTTGCGATTATATTGTTCTTAGTTTATCGTAGTTATACGCTTGGCTTAGTTAGATTGGAATTATATACATGTTTAGGATCGTATAGCGTTTATCCATCGGATCCATGGGTAAATGATAAATATTGTGTAGGCGTGGTGCTTAGACCATATTTATCTGCGATTGCACCTTATATGCCGGATCGTGGGGTGGTCCGCGATGGTGACAGCTTCGTTGGTTCTTATATAGTCCCCCTCCCGTGTGTAAGGCAGGCAGAGCAATATTATTACGGGGGAGTGATTGCTATGTTTCTCATCTTCCTTGATAATATCACTATGCATGGGCGTAGTCCTTTCTCGCAATGATTGCCAAGTATACTTGCACTAACTATGACATGCTAGACTTTATAGTTAAGAATAACTTAAGAAATATCCTTGTAGTTCGTCCTAATACCATGCTAATGACTTGCTAGAATATCTGTTGAGGTGCTGATCATTATTATATGTGGCTAGCTGATCAGATTAATTATCTTTGTCACCATTCATACTTTATCTATATTTTATGTGACACTTACCCCTGTATGCAAGAGATAGATGAATGCTCTCACTTATACATGTAATGATTGATACTCATTCCTATATTCCATTCCATAATCAATATTGATGTTAGTAATCCCTTCCCAGTGGTAAAAATATAAATAACGATACCTGGAATACTTCCCGGTTAAAATGCTACATCGGTATTAATCTGTGCGCTTGCAGATCTTATTTATTATTTATTTAGAAGAGCAGTTGCATATTTCAATACCGCATCTCTCATGTCATGCTGGGGATGACAACTTGGCTTAAGTGGCATGAGGGATAGGTTCGGCATTTTTGGCGCCATTATCAGATTTAGAAAACTAAGTCTACTTTTGGTAATGATGTTAAGAATGGCCAACAAGCATTTTTGGCGCCGTTGCCGGGGAAGGTTGATTTACTAACAAGGAATGAATACGGAATTTGAGTCATCATTCGCATCATTAAGTGATTGAGATCATCAATTCTCCCATACAGATTTACCCCTGTATTTTTCTATTCTTATTGTTTTGCAGGGTGATGTATGAATAGAGGACATCTTCCAGAAAATTTTGTTGACAACCCCGAAGCATTAATCAGAAAGGCAAAAGCCAAGCTCAAGAAGTCAACACTTCGACGCAACACTTCATCCAATCCAGAAGACCGCCGAAGTTTCATCCGGAATTTGTCAACAGAGTTCGCAGCCATGGTGAACAAGACGATCCGCGAGTTCTCAGCTCCCACTACGGACAACATCCACACTGGACCTGCCGCGGCCATCGACAAGAACTTTGAGCTCAAGCCAGGGCTCATCAACATGGTACAAGCCAACCAGTTTTGTGGGAAGCCGCACGAAGATGCAAGTGCTCATCTCCAACACTTCCTAGAGATTTGCAGCACATTCACTTTATTAGATGTTCCCAGAGATGCCATACTACTTCGCCTTTTCCCATTCTCACTATTGGGGAGAGCGAAGCAGTGGTTCTACGCGACGAAGGATAAGAACACTACGTGGGCACTCTGCTCTACGAACTTTCTAGCTAAGTTCTTTTCCATGGGCAAGACCAATGCTCTCTGTGGAAAGATTACAAGTTTTCAGCAACAACATGATGAATCCGTTCCAGAAGCATGGGAGCGCTTTCAAGATTACATCCTAGAATGTCCCCATCATGGAATGGAAAGCTGGCTACTTATGCAGACTTTCTATCATGGGCTCATCACTAGTGCTCGTGAGACCATGGATGCTGCAGCTGGAGGCGCATTTCTATCACTCACCATACCACAAGCTACAGCCCTTGTGGAGAAGATGGCGTCCAACCAAGGTTGGAACGAAGAGAGGATCCAAACACGCAAGAAGGGTGGAGGTATGCACCAGCTCAAGGAGGTAGACATGCTGTCTGCAAAGTTAGACCTACTCATGAAAAAGCTCGATGACAAAGCTGGAGACAAAAGAGAAGTCATGAACGTCTACGACTCTCACATGACTTGTGAGGAATGTGGAGATACTGGACACTCAGGCAATCACTGCCCTGAGATGCTTGAGGATGCAAGGTACATCAACAACAACAACAACTACAACCGTCCTCAACAAAATCAAGGTTGGAACTACTCAGGTAATTATCAAGGTAATAACTCTTACAACAACAATAATAATTTTCCACTCCTGAGAGAGTTAGTGTCTAATCAAGGAAAGCTAATGGATAACTTGTCTAAGAAATTGGCATCCAATGATAAAATACTAGAAAACATAAATAATAGAATGGATAATTTCTCTACTGCCATCAAAAACCAAATTAGCTTTAATAAAATGATTGAATCTCAGTTAAATCAAATAGCTGCTGTTGTTCCTGCTACTAACCCCGGTATACCATCACAACCGGAAGGATTAGAATCTGTAAATCTTGTAGACATGTTTGATGCAGGTAACTATTGGAGTAATCCCGCTGTCGGAGTACATAATGACCTTCTGCCAGTTAAGAGAGGCGATCCAGGACGCCCCGTCATCCCGATCTCCATCGGCATGGTGGACTTCCCAGAAGCACTCTGTGACTTTGGCTCCAGCGTCAACATTATGCCCAGGGTACTCTATGAAAAATTCTTTACATATCCTTTATCAGAAACAACTATGTGTTTACAGCTTGCAGATCGGACACTAAGCTTTCCTAAAGGAATATTAAAGAACATGTGTGTCCGAGTTGGTACCTCGTATGCTCCAGCTGATTTCGTGGTGATAGAGACCGGGTCCGATGAGAGGTCACCAGTTATTCTGGGAAGGCCATTCCTGAACACCTCGGGAGCTGTCATCTACGCCAGCGCTGCAAAGATCAACTTCAACATCAAGGGGAGGAAGGAGACGTTTTCCTTCAAGAACAAGATTACACAAATCCCAGAGCAACCCCAACATGAACCAAGGAAGAGGACCAACAGGAGGAACAAGCAGAACAAGAACAACCAAGGATGAACCGAATCAGCTAAGATGGTCACTGCAGTTCAAGGAGGTCAAGATGGTCGACTCAAGTCGCCCTTCCTGAACAAGAAGGACGACCCAGGTATGCCAAGCATTGAGTGCTCAATCAATGGATACTCCTTTCAGAAGGCGCTCTGCGACACTGGATCAGGCGTCAACATAATGGCCACAGTCACCTATCAGCTCTTGTACGGAACCATGCCCTTAAAACCAACATACACTCAGCTCCAAATGGCAGATCAGACATCCCGAAAGATCGAAGGTACAGTAATCGATGTCCCTGTTAAAATTAACGATCATTTTTTCCATACAGACTTTCAGGTCATTGACATGGGAGACAACGAGTACGATCCACCCATCATCCTAGGAAGACCGTTCCTAGGCACCGTCAAAGCAATCATCTACATTGGAACCGGAGAAGTCCATATGCATTTCCCCTCTGAGAAGGTACGCCGCTACTTTAATGACCCTAACTATATAGATGAAGATTCTAAGCAGGTCAGGACAAGAAGAAGGCAACGTAACCGTAACCAAAGGAGGCAAACCATCAAGGACGTATGGGCAGACTATGAAGGAGAGGTCATAAGGCCCGAGGATACACAACAGGAGACCGAAGCACCAAGTCGGGTATGGAAAGTGAAGACAGTTACACAAGAAGAGGAGGCGCTGCCGGAACCACCGTCTACGCCACCCAAATTCCAGGACAACTAAGAAGAAAAGAAGTCCTGTTCGGAGGACTTAAAAACACCGAACGCCGTGCCAAGAGGTAAACTTGGTAGTTATCATTTTCCCTTTAATTATTGCTCAGTTAATCATGTTCATTCTGTCTAAAAAAATAAAATAATAATAATAATATATTTTTTCTGTTCTATAAAAATAAAAATAGAGAGTGACATTTATCAAGGAAGCTCAAACATGATAAAGGCTAGATATTTATGCTAACGCTTAATCAAGTTCCACGAAGCTTTGTTGTCTATTTGAGCTCCACATAATTCAGGAAGACTAGCAGACGGAGGATATCCTAATCGTTGTCAGGGTGCTGCCGACATTCAAATACACCTCTGCACCTGCTAGCTACATCAGAAGAAATTACGTCAAGATCCAGCTTGGGGGAGAGCACCTCCATTTATCCTGATAAGTATTTTTATCTACATTTATACCTATGCTTTATTAAAATAAAAAGATGCATAATCATAAAAACTCAAATAAATATTTTGTGTTTATATATATTTGCTTAGTTTAATAAATAAATAAAGTAGCTATGCTAAACTGAATCTTGAAAATAAAACTCTAGCATGGATATGATGAATAGCTGCTCTGCCTAATTTTCAAATTTGTTCTCTCTCTAGTTTAGACATAACTGTTATAATTTAAAACTGGCTCTAAACCTGAACTAGTGGGAAGAGAACTTGATCTGAAGTCTAAGTTGTTAGCGGATATGATATGGGAAGGTTGAGCTGCTGTTTATCTGTTCCTAGAGATGCTAGAATTCTGAAGAATTTTATCTTTAAAAATCTTTAAAATGTTGCATGATGAGTTCCTGTATGATGAGAGTTTAAATTCCTACCACAGCCATATATACATACTTGTTAGATTAAGAGCCGCACTTTTACTACTTACTGCTTATGGGCATTGAGTGTGGTCAAGCTGTGTAGACCCTTAGGAACTTGTCATGTGGTTAAAATCAAGATTCACTTGCACGTTCACTCATACATGCTGCTTCTACTCCGGAAGTACGCATCCACATATATCCACTCATTTCCATCTCCAGATTCACCCAAAATTATTCTACTCCTGACCCGGGAGAGAATAGCCAAAAACATTATCCCATTCCTGTTATTCCCTGTGAAGTTAATGCTCAAGTCATTTCTACTACCACTTGCTATATTTTCAAAAGAGGGAGATTGCTCTAAAAAAAATATAAATACAAGGAAATAAAAAGGAGCAAGTGCTCGGAACCTCGAAGAAAGAAAAAGTGAGACGAGAGGTAAAAATGGACAAGTGTCCGACAGTAGAATTAGGGGTACAAGATACCCACCTGAGAGAAAAAAAAAGAGAAAAAAAATAGAGCATCTCATTCCCCTCAAAAGTTTTAAAAAGCAAGAAAGGTATGTATTCCCTCAAAAAGAGCATTAGACTTTTGTTATCACCATCATCACCATACCCCACTCATTCACCACACATGCACATCTTGATTTGACTTATTGACTTGTTTCTCTGGATCCATGGTTTGACTATGCAATAAATGTTCTATGAGTATGTATACTGTATCTCCCACCTATGAGCTCCAGATATCAAAGCCTTATTAGAGTAGGGTGAGAGAGAAGGCAATGTCACTACGCCTTATACCATAAATACCACATACTTTGAGAGAGAAGGCATATACCATTACTGCCTTGGTAAGGATCCAGAAATACCACAAAAGAGAGATCCGAGAAAGTCATACAAGGAATCTTTGAGTTTTATTTGAAAAATTTGCAAAAACTCCAGAGCTATAGCTGATCAAGAATAAGAGACATGGCGTTTGACTAGACCGTTCTATCTTTTAACCACTCAAGATGCAGGTGACGGTTGCAAGCCCCATGGTGAAAGGTAAAATGAGTAAGTTTTAAGTCTTGACAGTTTACTCTAACTCAGGGATGAGACCTTATTTGAAAGCATATGTACCGTCAACGTTCAAAGGCGTTGCAGCAACTTCTGGTCCATAATGAGTCTATCCTTGCTCAGGGACGAGCAAGAGGTAAGCTTGAGGGAGTTTGTTGACGGTCCTTAAGTACCAAATATAGTTATCAAATAAATAAAGAAAAGAATCCAAATGCAACCAACACCTAGACTTAGGGTTTTATCTGACAGAATTCCACGAGTTTTGGTGTTTGTCTGTTTCTGCAGGGGGTTATCAGAAAATACGGAGGAAAGGCCCACACGTCGAGTTTACATAGAGATAATAACGTGTTCACCGATTTTCTATCATCTAGAAGACTCCAGAAGCCACGAGATCGAACGGGAGGCCGAACGGGCCCAGAGGCAGGGCGCCCGCCCTGATCCCTAGGGCGCCCGCCCTGGCCTGAGAGCCAATCAGGCTCCGTCTCGCGGATTATGCTCCACCGACCTAAGGGATCAAGGAAAACCGTGCGATTAATGTCGGTTTGATCCGACGGCCCACGTTCACTTGAGGGGGCTATATAAGCAGGACCCCTGGCCCCTGGAGGAGGCACTCCCTCATTATCAATTCCTCAAACCCTAATCTCAGGAGGAGAGTCTCTGATCAAGCCCTAGAGCCACCACATCAACTAGATCTCTAGTATAGCATAGCTACATAGGATTAGAACTAGAAGGAGTCAATCTTCGATTGGTTTCCGGATCTGTCAAGAGGATTCTTGGTAATTTCTCTACTGTTCTTCATTGTTCATCATTGTTCTTCAATATTATGAATACAACTTTGTTCTATTTCAATATATTGATTATGACTATGCTCTACTTGTTTATGTTTGCGATTATATTGTTCTTAGTTTATCGTAATTATATGCTTGGCTTAGTTAGATTGGAATTATATACATGTTTAGGATCGTATAGCGTTTATCCATCGGATCCATGGGTAAATGATAAATATTGTGTAGGCGTGGTGCTTCGACCATATTTATCTGCGATTGCACCTTATATGCCGGATCGTGGGGTGGTCCGCGATGGTGACAGCTTCGTTGGTTCTTATATAGTCCCCCTCCTGTGTGTAAGGCAGGCAGAGCAACATTATTACGGGGGAGTGATTGCTATATTTCTCATCTTCCTTGATAATATCACTATGCATGAGCGTAGTCCTTTCTCGCAATGATTGCCAAGTGTACTTGCACTAACTATGATATGCTAGACTTTATAGTTAAGAATAACTTAAGAAATATCCTTGTAGTTCGTCCTAATACCATGCTAATAACTTGCTAGAATATCTGTTGAGGTGCTAATCATTATTATATGTGGCTAGCTGATCAGATTAATTATCTTTGTCACCATTCATACTTTATCTATATTTTATGTGACACTTACCCCTGTATGCAAAAGATAGATGAATGCTCTCACTTATACATGCAATGATTGATACTCATTCCTATATTCCATTCCATAATCAACATTGATGTTAGTAATCCCTTTCCAGTGGTAAAAATATAAATAACGATACCTGGAATACTTCCCGGTTAAAATGCTACATCGGTATTAATCTGTGCGCTTGCAGATCTTATTTATTATTTATTTAGAAGAGCAGTTGCATATTTCAATACCGCATCTCTCATGTCATGCTGGGGATGACAACTTGGCTTAAGTGGCATGAGGGATAGGTTCGGCATTTTCGGCGCCGTTATCCGAATTAGAAAACTAAGTCTACTTTTGGAATGACGTTAAGAATGCCTAACACCATACGGGGATTCGTCGCGGGTGGAAGGGTTCAGACTGCACGGCTTTAACCGCTGGGCTAGGTAGGGAGTTCAGTTTGCTTTGTTTTGTTTTTTATATGATAATAACACTATTAATTAATAAAAGAAAACACAAAAAATGTTGAGATAGGGAGTGCATATAGGTTTGTTTTTAATATGTTTTATTATTTAGCCGCTGAGCTAGGTAGGAAATATGTTCCTTTTCTATTTATTACTAGACATAATGTAATTACTTTATGTTCTAAAATAAGACAAAAATTTGTGTCTTCATTATTTAATTCTATGATAATTAATGTCTATAATTAATCCATACAAACATAATTATGATGTCCATACAAATAAAAACCCAATAAAACATAATTAACTTGTTCATACCAACATAACTAAAATATTCATACAAATAAACCTAATTATTTGAATAAATCTGATTAAATATAACAGTACGAATAAACCAACATGGATCTAAAAACCGGGTGCATCCTTAGTCCGTCTCTACTGCCAGTAGCGTATGTCTTTGATGGTGTAACCCCGCTCATTGTCTATGTAATGCAAGGCCCGCACTACAACACTCTCAATTGCCTCACAACACCGAGCAATGGCATTCCATAGATATAGCCTACCAATAGACTATGGATGGCCTGGTTCTGCCTAATTCTCACGCAATACTGGATGCCAGTTGTTGTCCTCTGGCCCATCGCGTCCACAAAGTCCCAGGCGTACCCCCTAGACGTTTAAAAGCTTGTGAGAAAATGGGCTGCAAGCTTAATGTAGCATAAGTGAAATCATAGGGCAAAACCTACAAGTGGACAAACAAAAATATCTGGGAGCGCTCATATAATAATAAAAATAAATAAATATTACTCTCATATAATGCATGACGTACCACATCCATACAGTTGAATGTAGCATGCCTCTCGCTTACTCGCGGCACGTCTAGGCTGTGTTGCTGTAAATCTTATATCTTCAATGCTGACCAATCAGGTATATGGTAGCCAATTCGCTCAATTGCATGTAAAGAAGACATCACGACATCGATCTGCGCGCAGACCTTGGTCGGCTTGGGTCGTTCAACCTGCGTGATGTCCTGGCATACCTCATTATTGTTCCTAATTAGGATCTCGAAGCTGAGACTGCACTTCCATAGCTCGTCTCCTTCATCATTCACGACCTCACTTGTCATGTTCTCGAAGATGTCCCACACCCCGAGCAGCCACAATGCTGTTTCCAGCCACTTCACCGGTTTTATAGTATGTGACATATGCAACAATCATATAATAAATAAATGTATATATACAAAAATTATATTAGCACGGAAAACTTAAAATATTACATACTATTGATGGGTCTAGGTAACACGGGACGGCCCATACTGGCGATGGCGCGAATGGAAGATTGCCAAAGTGGAAACCTAGTTCCTGTGCCTGAAGAAGTCCGCCACAATTCATCGTAACTACAAAAACTAAAAAACATCTCAATAAGGCAACAATATATATTAGAGAAACGTATAAACAATAAATCATTAAGAAATAATATTGCTAACAAAGTCCTAGAACACAATAAATATTGTTTAACAAAGGTTATGTAGAAATGATTTATAAATAAAATAATGTTGCTAACAAAGATCAAGATATAATGTTCCTAACACAGATGTTGAAAACATAAGCTTGTTACTAACAAAGGTTATGTAGAAATGATGTATAAAAAAATCCACCATTACTATTCCTAATTAAAAAAACCACATATTTCATTATTTCGATGCTTAAAACTAAAGCATGAAACGAAGTACACTATTAGCAACAAAAGATTAGAAAAAGAAGTTGGTAACCTTTAGAAGATTGAAGACGGAGCCAGCGGCCGAGAGTGTTGGCTTGCTCCCCAAGCAAGAACAGATGAACACGACTGAACAAGTAAAATCACTGTCTCTCGAGCGGGGGGCGGGACACTAGATGAGGTGGGTATATATTTAGGTGGGGACGGAGCTAGCTTTTCTGCTGCCAGATTATCACCATCAGTTCAAAGAAAGAACCGACGGTGATAGGTTAGAACCGGCAGTGATAGTTAGCAGCCCAGTCACTGCCGGTTAGAGACACAAACCGGTAGTGATAGTAGTCATCACTGCCGGTTCGGTCACACCGCCTAATATTTTTTGTTTTCAGAGCCAAGAACCGGTAGTAAAGGGCATCACTGCCGGTTCACTTAGTTCCGGCAGTGATGATGTCGGCAGTGATGACTGAATCTGCAGTAGTGATTCGACACATGTGTTCTAGTAAGGAAATTTTTGTTTAAGAAAATTGGCCACATGTCTTTACCAATTTTCTGGTACATGTAATTAACGAAATTTTCATCAATTTGCTCTATTGCTATTTTCAACAAATTGGTATATAGGCCGCCAAAACATTGATCGAGCGACAGGACATAACACAAAGAGCAACGACAGTAAAAGAAAGAAACATTGGTCAGACTAGAATTTTGGTTCATTACATAGGCCTGACACCACCGGACCAGACTCGACGACTGCAGCATTTCCCTATCGAACCCTCAGCCATAATAACGTAAAAAGGAATCAGACTTAGCTATCTAATTAAACAGAACACTTACACATGTTCAAAATATATATTAAAATAATGCAGCCCACATACTAATCGCGTAAGCACCTTGGATCTCCCAGTAGTAGTGGCGGTGGTAGTATATGAATACCGGCACCTTGGAACTATTTCCTGATGGTAATAATAATTTAATTGATGCCAATCTGAATTGGGCCAATAAAATATATTTTCTTGGTTCCATATTTTTTGTTCTCTTGAATGTTGCACCTCTAAAAATATTCATTCACCAAAATCCACCTGGAGCAACTATTTCATTCTCCTTCCTCATGGCATATGTTTGTTCACCATGAATAGTACCAAACTGAACAGGGACAATTTTTATAGCTTTACCTTCTGAATATTTCAAAATCGATGCACTTTCCCATAATTCCATTAGTTATAGTAATTTGAGAAGTCATGTAAAGCCATCCTTGGCTTTGGTACATCCTCAAGTGACTTTTCTGGGTCATCATATAATTAGCTACTACAAGATATGTGTCATTTTTAACATTTCATTCTTGTCATAATATCAGAAATTTAAGTCATAGTTCAAGATTTGTGACATCCAGTTGACAAAAAATGCTTGTCACAAACCATGAGTCCAAAACCATGCTTTGTGACATCTGTGTATTTGATTGATGTCACAAATCTATGACATTAGTTTTTAACGTCACAAATGTTTATGACATTCTTTTTTGTCACGATTCTTGCACCAAGACACGTAGGACCAGAAAACATCATAAATGTTGATGTGGTGCAGCAGGGAAAGTCACAAAAATGTCATAAAACTGAAATGCAGCCTGTTAAAGCCCATGTGGCAGGCAGACTTATAATGGGCCAAGCCCAATTAGAGAGCTTTGTTTTTTTGGCCTAGCCTATTTATGATTTATGATTTTTTTGGCCCATATGTTTTTTCATGATTCTAATTTCTATTATGTCAAGCCCAACCCTTTTATGTACCACATTTTTCTCTTGGTCCATCGCATGGCACATTTATTTTTCCACAAATCATGTGATGTTTCAATAGCCCATGAGCACAAAAACAAATCGGATTACACATGTATGGATCCAAGTCAATATATTTCATTCACGACCAAATAATAGGCTAACATGTCATACATTACTATGTTCATCACATTCATCATTGATCATAACATAACCTTTCCACAACTCTCCATGTTTCTCACACACCTGTCCTATAGAAAAGGCAAAAATAGTGAGACGTGATACATTGACCTAAGTGGCAATAACCATGTAATCACAACAATTAAACATATGGAACAAAAATCAGTAAAGGATTGAATTTCACAAACATGTAATCACCATACCTTTTTTCTTTTGTTTCGAGAACTCCTTCGCCCTCTCAACATTTGGCAACGTCTTGCTTATCGCCATGGTGAACTCACAGGCAATAGGTAGGAGTGAATTCATCAATAGCTACATGCCAAATACAGTGGCAGAGCTCGCAGCAAAACATAGGGGGCCCATTTGTCTAGCATGTACAGAAATCCATGTAATTGTTGTTCTTCGTCTTGCCTTTGTTCTAGTTCAGTTAAGGAGCAAGAACTGGAGATTGCATAACAACTGAATCATCTCTTTTCCTTTTAAAGAATTCAGAAATGGGTTCCTCTTTAACCATTTCGCCTAAAAATATACAAAGGTAGTCATTATAACATATGAACGAGGAAGTTTGGGATAAGAAGCACATCTAATTTAATTTTTCTAGATATAATATACCATCCCAATCGATTTAGCATTCGGAAATTGGGAATTCGGAAGCAAAGAACAAAATTACTGCAAAACAAGCAAACGAACAATTTTGAATCTTCCTTCATGTAAATCGTGAATGCCCAAAAGAGTAGCAAACTAGATCACCACTGAGGCACTGACCACTCACCAGTCACCCAAAAGAGTAGAAGTCTGGCATGCCCCTAGCCACTGGCGGAGCTTCATGGAGGCGAAGCTGGGCACCTGCCCCCCCTTCCCTCCATGATTTGTCATTGTATATTGTATTGTTTTTTCTTTTTGCTCTATAAAATTCTGCTTTTGTGAAGCTATGCATGGAGAGGGACAAGTCTAGCTGTAGATAACAAACAGAAAATGATAGAAGAACCTACATCATATTGATGCTATCTACATCATAATATAAGTACGAAGGTATATATTAATGATATTATATGCATTGCCAGTTCATTTCTTGCGTTAATTACTGTTCACTGGTTTTTTTTTAAATTCGCCCCCCCTTTAATTTGTCTCAAGCTCCGCCACTGCCCCTAGCCCTGGGCGGGTGGCACGGTGGTGATGCACTGGCAGTTGGGGGCGGAGCGGCGTAGGCCTGCCTAGCAGCGGCCATGAAGCCCACAGGGCCACCTTGCGACGACGGTGACGACGCGCGCGACGCCGCTTGCGAGAAGGAACCTGAATCTCCTTTCCCTTCCTAGGCGGCGGTGGGCTGTGAGGCTCCGATCCTCGCTCCGAGCAGTCCTCTTCCGAGTCACTGATCCACAGGACCACGGGCGAGCAAGTTCTCCGGCGACCCGGCATCGAGGGACCTGGGAGAGGGGAGCTCATCACACTCGTCAACCCACCAACGGCTAGAAGGAGAACCATCCTCCATGATGCCGAAACGAGCGGCCCGTGGACCGGCAGCGAGGGAGGTGGACGTCTGGGCCGGGTTGCCCACCAACGGTGGAGCAGGAGCTCACGCTCTCCTAGAGAGAAATAGAGAGAGAGGTCGTTGACTGCGGAGACATAAACAAATTTACGACAATTAATTTACTTCTTCAAATAAATTCATGATGACAAAATATATTTTATAACTAATCTAGTTGTACTTATTTTTTATAAGAAATGTTAGTGTTTTTTATATAGCTTGAGTCAAAGTTTAAAATTGGTTGACTCCTCACTGAGCAATTCTTCCGTGGATGTATTGAGTAATAAAACAATGCATTTGCTTTTTTTTTAAAAAAAATGGAGATTATATTTTACCTTCTTAATGCATGCACACTCCATCGTGCATCATTCAGTGTGCTGTCCCGTCAAGTAGTAAACCGCGTCACTGCGCTTCACTCCTCTACTTCGCCGTTTCCGAAATATTTTGAAAATTTTACTGTAGTGCTACTGTAGCATTTTGTTGTTATTTGATAATTATTGTTCGATCATGGCGTAACTAGGCTTAAAAGATTCGGCTCGTCCATTTCGTCTAAACTGTGTAATTAGTTTAATTTTTTATCTATATTTAATGCTTCTCTAAAAATTTGATTTGACGGGAATCTCAAATATTTTGGAAAATATTTTGGAAACTAAACAGGCTTCTTCCACACCGCGGTCAGCGGTCACTTCTAGTCCTCGCCTCTTCTCCCCAGGCCGTGTTTAGTTCTAAAGTTGGGACACCCAACTTAGAACCGTGCGCGTCACGTTATACTGTACCAACTTTTGTTTTTATTTGGTAAAAATTGTCCAAACATTGATTAATTAGGCTTAAAATGTTCGTCTCGCAAAGTACAACAAAACTGTGTAATTAGTTTTTTATTTCATCTATATTTAGTACTCCATGCATGTGCCGACATTTCGATATGATGGGAAATCTTCTTTTTGCATAGTGGGATTTGGGGTAAGAATTGGGAACTAAACAAGGGCCAGTTCCCCCACACCGCGCGGCTAGCCAGCTAGTGGGGAGATTTAACTTTTTACCATTATACCGGTTGCCAACTCTCCAGATACTAGGCTAGCGGATGGCGATAATTATTTAGCACCGTTCCGAACGATCGTTTACATTTTTACCAGATTTGAAGTCGTGGCACGCCACCTCCACGGTCCACGCTGGCACAGGGGTGGCAAATGACGTTGAATGCCCCTGCCCTCCCTTTGTTAGCTCTCTGGGCCTTTGTAGCCGGCCCAGTTGCTCCCCGCTCGCCCCTGTCATCTTCTTCCTCCCCGTGCCCGACGCCGACCGCCGCCGCCGCCATCCGCCGCCGCCGCATTCCCCCTCTCCGTCCGGGCCGTCCAAGCAACAAGCATGTCGCACTACGCGGAGTCCTCTGGTGGACGTGCCAGGAGCAGGCTTCATGGGGGCCGGAGCACCCGCCCCATTCCATCCATCAGTTTCGATCCCATCGGTGAGCTTAGCGGTTTTCCCCTGATCCCTTGCCCGGACTGTGGGTTGGCTCGAGTCGTGGAGGGGCGCACGAGGAAGGAAGGTGAAAACAAGGGTCGCTTGTATTTCGAGTGTGCTAGGAATGGGGTTAGTGTTGTGTGATTTGTTAGTCAAATCTGGGAGCTAGGGTTCTAGTTCTTATGTGCCATTTCATTTTCAGTATCCCAAGCAGTGTGGCTATTATCGTTTCGAGAAAGAATACTTCCAGAAGCTGAAGGACATTGGCGTCATAGTTGTTCAGCCGTCAAACTAGGCAGAATAGCTCAATGAAGGGGAAGAAGTTGATTCTGGGGATTGTCAAAATGTCGACAAGCAGAAGAGCAAAGCACTGGAGGAGAAGATGGACAATGTGATCCGGAAGATGAACTTGTTTTTTTGGACAGTTCTTTGTGTATTGGTTGGATGTCTAGTGATGTATGTTGTAATGAAGTAGCTCTGTACTAAAGAATGAATGGTGGTTGCTTGTTTGTTCAGTATGTTTGAACAATGTAGTATGTTGGATGTTTGAACAATGTAGTATGCTGGATGCTGAAATATGTGTGAGCTATGTTTCAATTGTTCTGGGTTTTGAGTGTATGTTTCAAAATTTGGATGAAATATGCATCTAAACTTGTCATCAGTTAAGCCATTGGTTGGATGAAATATGCTGAAATTTGAATGAAAATCACATAGCATATCACAGACTCATTAGTTAGTCCAAACAAACCTAACAGTTAAGCCATTGTACCCAGAAAGACATTGTGGTGGCCATTGTGGCCACTTACATCACAGTTTTGACAACAAAATAACAAACAAGTTCATGGCAAGCTTATTGCCCAAAATAGACAAGTTCAGGATAGCAAGGGTCAAAATAAAGGCTTCCTCCTTGCTGCATTCTAGATCTTCATTTCTTCTTGGCTGCATTCTTCTTTGCTGGGGACTTCTTCTTGATCTTGGTAGCTAGTACCTTCCTCCTTGGTGTCATCTTTTTGGTACTAGCTCCTGCCAGCAGTACTAGGACCAGGACCACTGCCTTGGTCATTAACAGGAGGAGTAACATGAGCAGATGTGACATCAGAAGCACTATGAGCATTACTAGGTCCTGCACTGCCAGCATCAAAGTTACTGATAACATCAACAACAAGCAAAGCTACCTTTTCATTCCATCTATCCAGTATGAGTTGCTGAAAATGCTCATCCCTCCTTATTTTCCATTTTGATGCATTCTCAAGTTCAACCACCCAAGGTGCTAGTGTCTGACTAGGTCCCCAAACCATCTTTGTGGACATTTCATGATGAAACTTACCAAGAGAATAATGCTTAGTCCTATCAAGCCATAGTTCACGCTCCTGCTCAGCCATTTCAACCTTATTCCCATATTCATCCACAGCAACAAAACGAGAAACCTTTACAACTAATCTAAACGCATTACCAGGATCAATCCTGACAAAAAAACGAGAAAATGAGCAACAAAATGATAAGCGCCTACCATCAACACAGCATCCCAGTCCCATGAAAGCAAAGAAAAACTGAGCTGCAAAGAGATTCTTACCAAGTAGGGCAACCGTTCCAATTCCAATCCATTGCGTCAACCTTCTCCACCCACTACATGAACCGCCTACGAAACAACACCATGTCCAACACCATTATCAGAATCCCTAACCCTAACCTCAATTCATACCCATAAACCTAACGGGGAAAGATAATGTCGAGCCGGACATACCTTCCTTCCTGCTGAAAAGTGCGTGCTTGTTGCTTGGACGGCCCGGATGGAGAGGGGGAATGCGGTGGCGGCGGACGGCGGCTGCGGCGGTCGGCGTCGGGCGCGGGGAGGAAGAAGATGACAGGGGCGAGCGGGGGGAGCAACTGGGCCGGCTACAAAGGCCCAGAGAGCTAACAAAGGGAGGGCAGGGGCATTCAACGTCATTTGCCACCCCTATGCCAGCGTAGACCGCGGAGGTGGCGTGCCACGACTTCAAATCTGGTAAAAATGTAAACAATCGCTCGGAACGGTGCTAAATAATTATCGCCATCCGCTAGCCTAGTATCTGGAGAGTTGGCAACTGGTATAATGGTAAAAAGTTAAATCTCCCCACTTGCTCTTGCTTCCGTCGGGAAATGCCATCCAGCCCAATAGTGGGAATCAAAGTATTTGGGCCTTGTCGCGTTTCCTATGGATGGTGAAATGGGCCCGCCCAGGCACGGCCTAATTAGACTGTATGACTTTGCTAAAAAAAAAGACTGAATGACAAAAACAAAAGGAAAAAGTTTATTTTTCCTCCCCCAACTCTTACCAAAGTCCATTTTTCCTCCCTCAACTTCAAAACCGGACAAATCACCTCCCTCAACTTTTCAAACCGTGCATTTTACCTCACTCGAGCGGTTTTGAAGGCGGTTTTGCTACAATAAACGGATGTATGCTACAGTAACCGGTTGCCTTTTCCTTTTTTTACTTATTTCGGCTGAATCTTTAAAAAATCATAGTAAATCACAAAAAAATCATAAAATAGAAAATCCAATTTTGTTGCACTCCACATGAGTAGATCTACACAGTGAATATGTAATATGGTATGCTTTAGTACAAAGTTTTTGCTATGAAGGTTTTGTCTTTTTCTTTTTTATTTATTTGGCTGAATCTTTGAAAAAAAATCATAGTAAATCACAGAAAAATCATAAATATAGAAAATCCAATTTTGTTGGACTCCACATGAGTAGATCTAGATAGTAAACATATAATATGGTATGCTTTAGTCCAACAAAATAATTATAGAAGCTGCAGCTATGAATTATTGCAATTAATTATAGAAAAACATAGATCTAAAGCTATAACAAAAATTTTGTACTAAAACATACCATATTATATATTCACTATATAGATATGCTCATGTGGAGTCTAACAAAATTAGATTTTTCTATTTTATGATTTTTCTGTAATTTACTATGATTTTTCAAAGATTCAGCCGAAATAAATAAAAAAGAAAAAGGCAAAACCTTCATAGCAAAAACTTTGTACTAAAGCATACCATATTATATGTTCACTGTGTAGATCTACTCATGTGGAGTGCAACAAAATTGGATTTTCCATTTTATGATTTTTCTGTGATTTACTATGATTTTTCAAAGATTCAGCCGAAATAAATAAAAAAAGAAAAAAGACAAAAACACGGGCACTGTTGCAAAACAACGGTTACTGTAGCATACCGTCGTTTACTGTAGTAAACCCGCTCGAGGGAGGTAAAATGCACGGTTTGAAAAGTTGAGGGAGATGGTTTGTCCGGTTTTGAAGTTGAGGGAGGAAAAGTGGACTTTGGTGAGAGTTGGGGAGGAAAAATAGACTTTTCCCAAAACAAAATTAGCTAACCGAGCTGTGACGTTCTTGAGCGGGCCCATTCCAATTTGCAAATCACAGATCAGGACATCAGAGATCATCATCAAGACAGTGCCCTATGTTTTTTTAGAATGCTATCTTTATTAAGATAAATTTTAAACCTAAAAACTTTATTTATTTTGAGACCGAGAAAGTTGGCACTAATTAGAGTTTCTTAATATAGAGTACGTCAATCACAGTTTCGTAATATAGAGCACGTAAAAGGATATAAATGACAAGCAATCACATCTAAATTCACAGTTTCCTATTCTAAAAGTTATGTATAACAATAGATTAATGAGTTAGCAATTACTAAACCAATGTGCCATACTTAAGGCTGGATAACGAGCCGAGCTGGCTCGGCTCGGCTCGTCTCGTTCTGGCTCGTTAGGATAACGAGCCAGCTCGGCTCGGCTCGTTATCTTAACGAGCCAGAAAACCAGCTCGGCTTGGCTCGTTATGAGCTCGAGCTGGCTCGTTAGGCTCGCGAGCTAGATATAAAAAATACATAAAATATAATATTTACATTTATCTAAAGCTTAAAAATATTAATAATATAAAAATAATATATTCAATAATCTTAAATCGAATAAAATATTCATATGAGCTAACATATCATCCATTTGTGAAGTGCAAGACATGAAGTAATACAAAACTAATATAAGTTATGATGACTTTTTCTCTAAAACTACGGCTCGTTTGGCTCGCGAGCGGCTCACGAGCCAGCTCGAGTTGGCTCGTTATAGCTAACGAGCTAAAATCCTGGCTCGGCTCGGCTCCTTACGAGCTGAGCCGAGCTGAGCCGAGCCAGCCACGATCCGAGCGAGCTAACGAGCTTCGAGTTTTTCGTCCGGCCTTAGCCATACTCACTGCTTGCACACAACTGAAAAGAAATGCAAGAGGACAAGAAATTGAAACGGCAGCTCAAATCTTCAGGCAACAGATTACTGACAAAAAGGTTTTACAAAATGTTATGTGCCTTCAGATGACCCACAAGTGATCTTGCACGGCCATAGCCCACAGACCATTTTGGAATAATACGATAGTAGCCAAAAATTCTGAGAGAATAACATGAGCCCGTGATCTGCGAGTATCTACATCTCTGGGAACGTCTTATGCATGTTGAGCTGCGGCCATCCATGCCTGACCGCTTTGTTTGGCGTTGGTCCGCCGATGGCCAATACTCTGTCAGATCCACCTACCGAGCCTTCTTCACTAGATGGACGACGATGGCCGGAGCAAGGGAGCTCTGGCGCGCCGTGGTGCCACCAAAGGCGAAGTTCTTCTTCTGGCTCGCCCTGCACGGTCGGCTGTGGACTGCTGAGCGCAGAAAGCGCCATGGTCTCCAGCCAGGAGCGGCCTGTGCGCTGTGTGATCAAGCTGACGAAACTACCGATCACCTGCTTTGCTCATGCGTTTATGCCCGCGAGATTTGGTCCAGACTGCTGTCAGCCATGGCCTCTCCGGCCGTGCCACCTCAGCAAACCTCTACCTTACTTGACTTGTGGCTGCACGGGAGAGCTTCACTACCGCAGCCACTGAGAAGAAGCTTCGACTCTCTGGTTCTTCTCGTTTCCTGGTGCCTATGGAAGGAACGCAACAGCCGCACGTTCGACCGACGTTCGTCCACGCCTACCCAGTTATTCACGACCATTTTAGAGGAGGCAGGTGCATCTGCTCACTGCGCTGATTGCTTAAATTGCGTTTATCCCTCGGTACAACTTAGACATTCCACCACTAGCTGGTGATCGGTGTATCGTGTGTCCTCCCGGACGTGTATGGCCCCTCACCGTGCTCACCCGTGGATTGTGTAAAACTTCTACTTCCACTTAATGAAACACGTGTTAATGCGCGCTTTCGGAAAAAAAAAGGTCACATCTGCCAGTGCCACCATACAATCCGAGCAAAGGCGGAGCCAGTGGCACGAAGATCTCACCATTCTACCACCCCGGGCAAAGGTAGTGGATCTGCCCTCCCATGCTACGACCCTCACTTCCATCGTATCTGGATCTAGACATGTTCCATAGAGTCGAATCGATTCGTGGGAGAGCAAAGTGTTTTGCCTGGAAGCCCCGTTCATCGCCGTGTCGTCACATACGGGATGCCGCGATGCCCATGTCCGCCCGTCGCTGAGATCCAACAAAGAGATTCTTGGGCACTGACTGCTCAGGGATCAATTATATCGCCCTAATATGGTATTTGAATTTTACGGTTTAACTTGACTATTTTAGTTTTGCATCTCAGATTTTTACAGTCACGAGATTCTTGGGCTGTTTGGTCGGAGGTGGACGATGCCCCATCGACGTGTTGAATTTTATATTCAACGCCCTAGGAGCTAAGTAAGATAGGGATAGAAACAACATCGACGCACTTGCCCTTTACCCTACGAAAGGGGCTCGATTTAGAGCCTGTTGTTCGTCGGCTATCTGAGTCACCGGCACGAAAAGATTCGGAACGGTCCAGTTACGCTAGCGCTGCGGTCCATACAACAAGTCTGGGACATTTATTTCTCAATGTGACCGAAAGACTGAGACCGATCGACCTGAGTCAAGGTCTCCTTAATGCATGAGCGGTCCATACAACAAGTCTGGGACATTTATTTCTCAATGTGGCCGAAAGACTGAGACCGATCGACCTGAGTCAAGGTCTCCTTAATGCATGAGCGGTACAGTACAATGTGCTCAGTACTGACGGTGGCGCTTTCTCTTTATTCATGTGTGTATATATATATAATTCAAGAGATCACTGGCCACACAGATGGGCGTTTATTTAGAGCTTCACTAGCGTAAGATGAGTCCCCTTGCCTTTAAGATCTCCCTGGTGCTTCTTCTTGTCTTGCCAAACATTCTTTGCTGCGCAATTTCTACGGCAAGCCAACTGGATCACCAAGCAGACACGCTCCTCCGATGGAAATCTAGTCTGGATGACCCCTTCTCCCGTGGCTGCCTGCAGACATGGAGCAATCGCAGCATCCCTTGTGACTGGGATGGCGTTAGCTGCAGTGCAATGGCGCCTCACAGCCATGGTACAAGTGATGCTGTCCAGGTTGTGGCGAACATATCCCTTCGAGGGTGTTATCTTGAAGGCAGGTTGGATCAGCTCCAATTCGCAGACTTGTCTGAGCTCTATGATGTGGACCTCTGCAATAATTTCCTCAATGGATCTATTCCCTCCATAGGTAATCTTACAAAACTTGCCTACCTTGATCTTTCCAATAATAACCTTTCGGGATCTATCCCAGCATCCATAGGAAATTTAGCGAGTCTGGAGGGTTTGAGTCTTTTCAATAATCGAATAAGTGGCATGCTGCCACCAGAATTAGGATTCCTAAAGAATCTCTGGAATTTAGACTTAGGTAGCAATCAGCTTATTGGTAGCATTCCACCTCAGATCGCGCAATGCCAGTTTTTGTCATTTTTGGTCATATCAGACAACTTATTGACTGGACCAATACCACAAGAACTCGGAAATTATTTGTGGTTAAGAGAGTTGCATCTGAGCAAAAATAATCTGAACGGCACCATCCCAGTGACTCTTCCAAAGCTACACCAATTGTGGTGGCTGGATTTATCGTACAACAACTTGAGTGGCAGAGTTGATGCAACCTATAACTTCTCAGTCAATACCACAGTTTCTCTTGGCCACAATATGGATCTATGTGGTGATCCAGAGTATGGCTTGACACCCTGTCACACCCCAGAGTTCAACAAAAGATTCAAGGAAGGAAAAACCAATAAAATGGCAATACTTCTTACTTTTGCTTGCTTTTGCTTCATCTGTACCGCAATAGGATGCATGACAGTTGTTTATTATTGGAGAAAATCTTCAAAGGTCAGCGACAAAAGTAAATCTCATGATATGGTCTCCATCTGGAATTTTGATGGGAAAATTGCATTCCAAGACATACTCAATGCAACAGAATGTTTTGATGATAAATACTGCATTGGTACTGGAGGATACGGGTCTGTCTTCAGAGCTGAGCTTGAAGGAGGGAGAATCTATGCTATCAAACTGCTCCACACAGTTGAAGATTATACTGATGAGAAAGCATTTCATGCTGAGATCCAAGTGTTGACAAAAGTAAGGCACCGATGCATAGTCAAGTTGTATGGATACTGTTTTCATTCCAAGTGCAAATTTCTTGTGTACGATCTCATCGAAAGGGGAAGTTTAGCATCCAATTTGCAGGACGAACAGCTTGCCAAGGAGCTCGATTGGTCAAAAAGAGTTGCCATTGTTAAAGACGTAGCTCAAGCTCTCTCCTACTTGCACCATGACTATGATACACCCATTATACATCGTGACATCAAAAGTAGCAATATCTTGTTAGACTGTGATTTTAAGGCTTGTGTCTCAGACTTCGGCATGGCTCAGACGTTGAAGCATAGTTCCTCGAGTTGGAGCACCATCTTTGTAGGGACATGTGGTTATATAGCTCCAGGTACATTGCTGATCGTTTATTATCATAAAAATCCATTTGATTTTGCAGGTTAGTTATATTCTGATTATAATGTTATATTTCTTTTTGCAGAACTGTCATCCACAATGGTATTTACAGAGAAGTGCGATGTTTATAGCTTTGGTGTGCTCACCATGGAAGTAGTCATGGGTAAGCACCCAGGAGATCTGCTACTTCCATTCTTCTGCCGAACAGAGCAGTGTACTAAGCTCAAGGATATATTGGACCATCGCATCATAGTACCAACGAGCGACGAGGAGAAAGACATCATCCTGCTCATGCTGGTGGCCTTTGCTTGTCTGCAAATCTGCCCAAAAGCCAGGCCAACAATGCAGCAGGCATATCAGGCACTCACAAACAGAATCTGCCCAACTGTCATCCTGAGGCCAATTCATGAAGTCAAATTACAAGATTTGCATGATTTCTGCAGCACCATACAAACTATATGATGGTCTGTAGTCTCCACATTTAGTTATATGGTGTATGTGTATGTATCTTGTGCGAATTTTTCAGAGACCGATGTACTGAATAATGGACATAGATATTGGACTGATGGTACATAAAACTTCTATTCAGGCAAGTAGCCCATCAACCTGTGCTGCAGCACGACCTAGAATCTTGCATGAGTGTTAAAAGTTTCGTGGATAAATTTGGCATGTACAAGTAATCAAATTAATTATCTTTACTTTCCCTATTCATTTTCTAACACATTTCCTATTTAGATACTATATAATATCTGGTGAACTTACCAATTATTACACTGTACTAGCCCATCAATCCAAACTCCAGGACAGTCTAGAATTGTACTAAAAGTTTAGTGGATAAATTTAGTACATACACTAATAAAAACTGATTATCTTTACTCTCTCAATATTCATTTTCTAACAAAATACCAATTTAGATATTCTATAATCTTTCTCCAGTAATGTCGAAGACTCTGATAGATGGAAGGCAAAGTTACTATTTATGAAAATTAAAAGGAAAATGGATCTTTAGATGAATTATCTGAAGGTTTAAAGTTTTATTGGAATTATAACTTAAGCAGTACGTGGTAGAGCTGGACCTGATGAACTACTTTCTGAAGAATCTGAAGTTCTTTTGTGATGCCGTAGGCAAAGCACTATCTAGGAGCTGCTGCAAGAAGCACTTTCTCCAAGGCCAAAATAATATTCACGTGCTTGCTTGCTACATGAAAACCACTTCAATCTGAATGATTTGATGGTACAGCCATGCTGCACTTGTACATTCACCTTGTTATGCTAAAACCAACCAAACATGTAGTAATACTGATGAAGGAAAACTCAGCTAGTGATGTAGCCTGAACCCAACACAACCCTTCACTTCAATACAGGTCATTGTTGTAAGCTTGTATAGCACACGTAGGAAGCAGCCAGCTGGTCATACTTCCAAGTTGCCATTCTAGTGGTCCCGATAAATATTCTGCTTTTATCATATTTCATTCATAGCCAACAAACATTACGTAGATCACCTTAATTAACAAAATTTGAGGTCATGGGCTTTCCATCAATGTGACATAGTCATGTCCCTTTAATGACAGCCATTTGCTTGTCATATGATTGCTCCCAAGCACCAAAATCATGAATCACCTAAATAGATCACACAGGCAAGGTAAAGTATCAGTAACCAAATACAGCAATCATCGCGATAAATGAACCATTTACAGAATTAAGTAACAGAACAATGAGCACACTCCATAGTACACTTAGTACTTTCTTCTATCCACAGAAATACTCTGTCTTGTGTGTTTGGGAAGAATATTATGGCTTGTGAATCTCAATGCCTTGATGGATGATGGTGAGTAGCAATCAGAGAAGTTGATGAAGATGGATTTAAGATCTTGAGTCCTATTTTTCCTATTTGCAGGTGGGGCAAGAATATGGATAAGGTAGTCACCTTAGAAGCTTATCTCACATCCCTCGGCGAAGAACTTCCCATTTGTGGTTGGTTCCTGAGGTAATAAGGCAAGCCAGAGACCTGTGTCAGCACCTTCTTCGGCGGAAATATTCCCTTCCCAACCAGTCATGGCAGTTTTTACCCAGCTAGGGCAGAAACAGTTAATGTATTTCTTTTGGCCTTCAGGCTGATCCGAGAGCCTCCTCACCATGAGTCATTTATAAGCATTAACAGCAAGCTTTGAGATCGAATAGTCCGTGTACATCTGTGGCCATTCATTGGAGGACCAAGTACCTTGTTTGACTTGTTCAAGAAATTTTGTGATCATGTCATCAATTAACTGCTCTGATAAACAATCATCTTTCAACAGTTGATCTCTTAGGCCTGCATCACCAATTCTCTGACAGAATAGAAAAAAAAAGAGTAAATCAAATGTCAATGCAACAGCACTGCATATTAAGAAGGCCACAATACATCACAATGGGAAGATAGGAACCTGTCTTGAACAAACTTACATTCCGCCTGCCATTGGCTCTACCAAGCCTTGAGCTGACATTCACTATCCGAGCACCATACAGAGAGTGTTTCATTAGTGGTATCATAGCATCAATCATCCGCTTTGTGCCATAGTAATTCGTCTCAATAACTTGCTCAGCAAACTCGACAGAATTATCTGCTTCTTTGTTGAAGTTCACACCTGCATTGTTAATCTGTAGCTGGGTTATAACACATTTAACATATGGCCTTCAGGCACGCATCTGTAATTGTAAGTAAATAATAACATGTACAACTAGTTACCACAGTCTGTTTCTGACATGACCGTGGTATCACTCACTGCACCAGCCTATCCTCATTTTCTAGTTTCTACCAATTCAAGTTCCAGAAAGACACAAACAAGTGCTAGCTTCGTTTAAAAAAGAAGCATGTGGTAGGACTACTCTTGCAGGTAATTGAATTGATTTTTCGTAGTAATGTGAAAGCAAAGCAACTAATCGCTGCATACATACAGCATGACTACAGGGAAAGCGATGAAAGTGCGCTCACAAGGACATGGATGCCGCCGTGGGTTTCCACCGCCCAGGCCGCGAAAGCCTCCTCCGACGCGGCGTTCCGCCACGTCGAGCTGCCGCGACTCCATGCTCACGCTTGCCTCGTCCGGAGCCTCAGCCAGGATCCTCCTCACGGCGTCCTGGCCCTTGGCGGTGTCATGGGAGGCGAGCACGACGTGGAGGCCGTGGAGCGCGAGCTGGCGGGCGGCCTCGAAGCCTATCCCGCGGTTGGCTCCCGTGACCACCGCCACAGCCCGCGGCGCCAGGCGGTCCCACCATCGCTGGTGGGGCTCGTAGGGGAGGGCCCGGAGGAGGGTGACCTCGCGGCGGCGCTGCTCGCGCCGCTCCCGTGCCGCCTCCTTCCCTTTCTTCCCCATCTCTCTTGAGTCACGGGAGATTTAACTTTTTACCATCATAAGGTTTGGCACCTCCTGAGACAGCACCTCAAGAGTTCGGCAATACTACTTTAACACGCAACGAATAAAAACGATAAAAAAATACCATATTGGTGAGTTGGCACACCAGGTCCGCTGTCCAGGCTGCATCCGAGTCAGAAGGGGGTGGCAAATGACCATGACTACCCTTGGCCTCTGCTGCCTAAAGCAGCTGGGCCGCAGTCACTCCCCTCGCCAGGCCCGTTTCTTTCTTCTCCTCCCTGCTCTCGCTGCCGCATAATTCACAGTCACTTAATTTACAGTTGGTGATGAACATTGAGCACAGGCACATAATTTGATAAAACAGTGGCACATAATTAAGTAAAAACCATCACAGGTTCAGATAGCTGGGATGTGGCCATTGCCTACATCCATTGTCTTTTGGCCACTCACATGACAGAAAGTTAGGCCACCACATTGTATGTGGGTCACTTACATCACACACGGTTAAGGCCATCACATTGTCTCTTGGCTACTTACATATGTTACACAAAAGATTACACAACATATCTTCATCAGAAGTTTCATTTCTTCCCTTTCTTTGATAGACTCTTGTTGGGTGGAGCCTTCTTTGCTGGACTTTTCTTGGCTTGGGTCTTCTTTGCTGGAGTCTTCCTAACCTTGGTAGCCAGTTGCTTCCTTCTGGGTGTCATCTTCTTTGGACCACCATCAGCAGCCATGTGTTCCATTTGGTTGACAACTTGCAACTCAGAGCAGGTGTTCCTGTGACGAAATGCATGATTCAATGTTGGAATATTTGACAGACAGATTTTAACAGTTTTTGTGCATTACCTTGGAGGTGTTCTTGGGCTTGATGGTTCTTGGGTCTCCAGTGGTGGCACATCCAGGAGGTCCCTCTCTGCTACTGTTGCTTCTTGTGTTGCCGCAGTTGCCTTGGCTGTTGCTGCTTCTGCTGCAGCTGCTGCCTTAGCTGCTGCTTCTTCAGCTTGTCTTGCTGCCTCCTTAGCTAGTGCTGCTCTTGTTCTTGGTGTTCCTTGTTCAGGTGGTGTGTTGTGCTTCTTGGCCTTCTTTCTTCCACTTCTCACTGCTATTTTTTTGGTCCTCTTTCTGTCATGAAACAAAATAGTTATTTTAATTATTGCTTAGTTCATATAACAAACAAAATAGTTCAGAAATAACCTTTTCTTTGTCCTTGTTAGTGAACACCTCCAGCTTTTAGTTCTGTGGCCATACTCCCCACAGCCAGTGCATTTGCCTTGCGTAGTTCTTTTTCCAGTTCTTTCCCCAGGACCAAGGTATCTTTTCTTCTTAAGCCTGCCTGGTCCCTTTTTCTTCTTGGATACTGGTGGCTGCAACTTGAAACCCTTGTCGACCTCAGGCCATTGGTCTCTATCAGTGATGTTGGGGATTTTACCATGGTAGGCAGCCTGGAACTTCTCAACAGAGTAGTAGTTGTGCACAAATATGTCCATTTGGGGCTGCCTCATTGTTGTGATGATAGCCAATGCATGTGGGCAAGGCTTTCCTGTGAGCTGCCATTCTCTGCATGTGCAGAGATGCTATGGAAGATACACAACATGCCTCCTCACCTTTTCATCCTTGTAAATCTCTATTACTTCTGCATCCTCTGGATGGCCCTTAGTCACTTTGAGGTGTCCTAGACCTTTGGAAGCTGCATTGAGCTGGTGTATGACAGCTGGTAAGATGCCAAGGCTCAAGGCAGTTGAGATCTTCCTTCTCTTAGCAAACAAAACCATTACCTTCTACCTGATAGCATCAACCAAGCAATGCACAGGCAGATCCTTATGCTCTTTGATCCAAGCATTGCAACTTTCGGCTAGGTTATTGTTGATATAGTCACACTTGATTTCTGTGCTGAACTTGCTCCTGGCCTAGAGTAGGTTATGGTGTTCTTTCAACCAAACAAGCACTTTAGGGCTAGCTGCCACAACCTTGTCAAAGAAAAACTTGAATTTGTGAGGAGTGTATGCCCTAGCTGCAGGCCACATATTCTTGGCATAGACATCTCCTGTGTAATACTTCTTCATATTCTCCATCAAGTGTCTGAAACACTCTCTTTTCTCACAATGAGGCCACACCTGAGCCACTGCTGCCTCCAGACCCTTGCAAGCATCAGTGCACACTACTAAATGATCCATAGGCCCAATTGCTTTGCTAAGCTGCTCCATAAACCATATCCAGTTGTCCTTGGTTTCAGACTCAAACAATCCAAATGCTAATGGATACATCCGGTTGTGGCCATCCAAAGCTTGGGCTGAAGGCAAGTGGCCATTCCACAGCCCATTAAGGGTTGTGGAGTCTATACTGATGTAAGACCTACAACCATTCCTAAATCCATCTATGGTAGCCTTGAAACAACAAAAAAATCTGGTGAAATGAATCTGTCCTTCTACTTCCTCAGTATCTATCTCCACAAAACTGCCAGGTGATCTCATCTTAACCTCTACCTTAAATCTATACAACTAGTCAAAGGAATCATCCCATTTTCCAAAGAGCTTATTGGCTGCTCTCTATCTGCCATACACTACAGTCTGGTATGGGATCTCAATCTTGTATTTGAACTGCAGCTCTTCCTGCAGTTCCTTTGGCCCCATACTTGGCTTCCTCTTGAGCCAAGGAATAGCCCTCTCTGCCACCCAAGCTTGTGAGGCCATTCTGCCAACCACTCTGATTCTAGAGGCACAATTATGTTGTCCTTCATTTATTTGGATCTGCACATGCACAAACAGACAAAGATAAGTAAGCAGCCACATAAAACATACATACAATATAATGCAACAAAAAATGCATAAACAAAGTACCCTGACACTCCCATCATGTTGGGTTCTAGCTCTAATAATCCAAGGACATCCAAGAGAAGCACAGTTCCCCCTAAACCTTGATGTATCTGAGTGTGCAGTATCAAGCTCAAATTCATTCACAATTGCATGCTGCCTCACAGCTAATCTCAAATCATACATAGAAGGGTAAAAACCCCTACAGACATATCTGGATTATCCATGTCCCAATCAAACAATGGCTCCTCGTCCACATTGTCATTAACTGGAACAGCTGCCTCTGCCATGTCACTCTGCATCTCAGCTGTCATGGTAGGGATAGGCACAGATTATCTAGTTGCTTCCTCTGCTCTCTCATCTACTGCTTTGAAACCCATTGCTTCATACACCTTATCCTCATCAACAGCTTCCTTGGCCTCTCCATCCTCATCAGGTCCTGCTAAGATAGTTAGCTCAGCCCAATCAACTGGTTCTGCTGCTTCCACTGGCACAGATGGAGGTGGAGAGCTGCAAGTGTCACCAGTGCCTTCAACATTATCAGGAACAACACTGTCTGCATTACCAACAGCTGCACTGCCATGTGCATTATGAGCAGCTACACTGCCTTGTGCAGAGGTGACACCAGAGGTACACCTAACACTAGAGCTAGCATTG